>CM016726.1:22998678-23467115 GCA_005771605.1 Scutellaria baicalensis
CGGAGCCTAATGTTTTTGTTTCTATTTCTACGACAATTTGAATAGTACGAAAGCTAAATATCATACTTACTTTATGTGGATTTATATGTTCTTCAACTGTTTCAAAATATGGCTTGGACCGGAATTCAGGGAATTAAATTGCACGAGATGAACTTATTATATTTGTAATAACGCAAACTTATCTGTATTTTCACAAATCAATTCCTAGTTTAGTTTTATGTGACAGTATTATGAGAGCTTGACTTAAAAGAATATATATATATATATATATATTTTTGATAGCCAAAAAATAGCTAATACTGAGTTTTGATTATTTGCGTGTACTGTTGGCAAAAATGTAGCCTACAGATAATTCATTGAAGAGTTACTCTTCTGTGCATCAGTTGCACGGATCTGAGATCCGTGCAACTGGCTGCGAGCAGGCTGGGCTGGCCCGCCCAGCCCGCACCTCTTTACTTTTTTCGAGTGTTTTGATCGTTACCTTCACGGTATGTTAGTGTTACCTTCATGTTATGTTAGGGTTACCTTTGCGTTATGTTAATGTGACCCCATCTCCAGATTTTATACCCTTAGTTTAAAACTACTGAACTAAAATAATACGAAGGTAACACTAATATAACATGAAGGTAACACTAACATAACATGAAAGTAATATTAACATAACATGAAGGTTATGTTAGGGTTACCTTCATGTTATGTTAGGGTTACCCTGATGAGGGTAACATGAAGGTAACCTTAACGTAATATGAAGGTAACCCTAACATAACATGAGGGTATGACTGCCTGGAGCGAGTGGGTTTGAGCGCACCCACCAGGCACGTGGGGCGCGTGGGGGTGTGTAAAAACACGCGTCAGTGGCGCATGGGGTGGGTCAGTGGATCCTAGATCCATACACCAGTTGCACAAAATATTTTTCATTGAAATGGTGGTTTCCATGGATCATCTCTGCATTGTGCTTAGTCCACTTAGAAATGCTGCTGATATTGAATTTTATAGGATTTAATTGTAGTGCACAAAATTTGTATAATTTGACGAGTTAATTACATGATAAATCATCACTTGTGACCTTTTCTCCAATTACAATATGACCCTTAGTTAGACCTTAACACCCCAAATTATCACTTTTGATTTTGTTACGATTCAATACATGTTAGAGCCATTTGGGCTCTAGTTACTAAATTTATAAAATCAAAGATGATGATATCATGTGGTCTTACCATGAAAAGGTCATCTTGTAATTGGAAAAAAATTGCAATGTGATGATCGATCAACACAAAAACTTACGTGAGATGGTCTCATGAATAATTTTCGTGAGACTATTTTTATTATTAAGTAATCCAACTAATTTTCATCAATTTATATGTAAATTATGAAGTGTGGTTGTGAGTTGACCCATCACACATAAAATGATCCATGAGACGGTCTCATATAAGGCTTACTCATCTGTCAATTAACCCTAATGAAAATGTAAGAATCATATATACCGGTTCGTTCAGAGATCAAATATGCAAGAAAATTAAATAAAATGACAATTGCGTCCAAAGTGAAAATGCATATGGCTAATTTGTATTATATTAAAAGCCAGTGAATAAATAAAACTCGATCAGTGTATTTTCAAATAGTGATTTATGGATTAATTTATTCCAAATTAGCGCTTGAACTAATTTGGTAATAAATCCAGCTATATGATCATGTAGACTGCATCTTCACATGAAGCACTCCATAATGGAAGCTGAATATGATTTTCACAAGATGAGGAGACAAAGCATGCAACATAATTATTACAGAGATAAAATTCGTTGATTTATTGCATTATAGGATATCTAGGCTTCCACAATAGTTTTGCTATTCAGCACGTTTATTACAAACATATATCTTATCACACAGTACTCTCACACTCTCTTCCTCATATATATATGTATGATTTAATAGTATGTATATATCAGGGAATATTTGGATTATTTATCAAGGTAATATTGCAAACAACAATGAGCAACAATATTAATTAACCATTTCTCTCCCTGATTGTCCTTCCTATATATATAGTAGCACTACTTTAATTTAACTTCCCGGCAAAAAAACAAGCTCAAAACTATTACATAATAACCGGAAAGCTAATTAATATAAGCCAATTCCCTGACTAATTAATCACTTGGACATTAATGGATGCCTAATATTTATTGATGATATTTTAGAGAAGTGATTAGAAATTCCAGAGAAAAGATGGAACATTACCACCATTTCCATGATCATCGTTGTCTTCATCTTCACTACCCTTGTATGCAATATGCGGCGGCATGTACATATCACCGGGCTCGTGAAAAAGCCCGAAGTCAGAAACATGGCCCGCATTTCCTCCAGCATTGGAATCCAGCATGTCCAAGAAGGACCAATCGATGGAGTCCATCTGCCCGGCCCCTTCCGAGTTGGAGGAGGGCGAATTGTGGTCCAATTCGACGGTCCGAGATTCGAACTCCGGCGGCTGGGGCTGATCACAGTAGCTGTTACCGTATTGCTGAGCGACGGCATGTATCTGAGCCGGAGTGAGGGCCTGGCCGCCGGCAATGTCGGGGGGGTCTTCGGGGAAGTTGAACTTGGCGTTGGGGCCGCGGAGGCAGAAGAGGGCGGCGTCAAAAGCCCTCGCCGCCTTCTCAGCCGTGTTGTAGGAGCCGAGCCATATACGCTCACGGCTGTTGGGGAGGCGAATCTCGGAAACGTACTTGCCCCACTTCCTCTTCCTCACACCCTTGTACTTGGTCTCATTAACCACGGCGGCGGCGGCGGAGGCGGAGGCGGAGGCGGTTTCAGCTGTCTTCACCATATTAGGAAATTAAGATTAGGAGTGGTCCCGGAAATTGCATGCATGTGTCAGAAGAATTGATTTGGCGGCTGAAAGATAAATAAGGTGGATATATATATATATATGGTAAAAGCAGAGTCCAAGGATCCATGGCCATTGAAGCCGTTCTTCCTCTGGTTCGAGTCGTAGCGCGTTGAAGAAAGTCCAATAAGCGTTAATTTTGCGTAGAGATGGACGGGGGTGGGGTGGGGGTGGGGGTGTTTTAAAGTTAATGAGAATCATGATAATGATGGAGTGATCGGAACAAGACAACGCGGTAGGGTCAGACCAATTTTACACGTGCTTAATTTGCTGCTTCTGTTTTTTTACTTTTTCTTCTCCAGAATTTTATGTGATCCATTACTCTGCTTGATGTGAACCGCTTATATGCTCAATGATGGGTCTTCCTTTGGATTTTCTTAAAATAATAATTTCGAGCATCACCTTATGACTTTGACAATTTCATTATACTTTTTGTTTTTCATTTCAACCATATATAAAACTAACATGATATTATATTATATAGAGTCAATTTCCCAAATTTATAAGTTAAAGAATTTTTTACCTTTTTTTTTAGAAAATAACTTTTTTACCCAATTTAGATAGTAATATTGTTCAATTTACCTTCAACTTAACTATATATTTACATAATGTAAAAATTAAATATAAATATATTAAATACAAAATACAAGTGAAGATATACTAACTAAATACAAAATTTAAAATGAAATTCAAAGACAAAATTTCCCCCATTTTGAAAAGTTGAAAATTATTTCCCCCCACACCAAATATCATTTATCTCCACACCAAATTTCATTTCCTCACACCAATACTTTCCAGTTTGACTTCTAAACTACTACGAGACATTTGAGACTTCTAATATGATATATTTGATGAATCTATAAAAAAAAATCCACCAAAACTCCATTGTAGCAACCACTTCAATCATACACTCTCATACAAAAAAACTCTACCATGTGCAATCCTCACCACTTCAACACTAATGACAAATGAAAAGTTTAGAATAAAGTTTGGATCTCATTGGTAAATCTGAAGATGTATTTTGTTGCTGTTATCAGATCAAGATGGAAACCGAGTTGAGTGAAGGAGGTCGAAAAAGGTTGAATGTTGTGGAGTGACTTTGAATTTGATGATTTGAAGGTTGAGTGAACCTCCTGAATTTTTGGTATGAATAATTGTATGTTCTGCGCATTTACGATACGTTCACGATATAGATGTTACAAGGTGTTCACGATATGAGTAGTCGTGTTCATGATATGAATAGTCATCATGTTCATAATATGAGTAGTCGTGTTCACGATATGAGTAGTCGTGTTCACGATTAAACTCGAGTAATATACTCGAGTAATATTACTCGAGTCGAGTTGGACTCGCTGGAATAATTCATTAAGGCGGTGACTCATGTGTGTATCGTGAACACGATATAAGTATATCGTGTTCACAATAAACACATATCATGAACACGACCACTCATATCGTGAATACGATGACTACTCGTAACATGAATACGACTACTCATATCGTGAACACGCTGTGACATTCATATCTGAAGTTTTCATCTTAAAAAATGAAGTTTTCATCTCTAACACGCTGAATAAGTTTTGAAAACCATTTTAATCATTACATGTGAGTCCCATTATCCACTAATTTTTGTTATATTTTATTTATTTATTATCAATTCAAATTAATTATTTATTGGTTGCATTTTTTTTGGTCAAAATCGTCATATTAGACTAATTAATTATAACATTAATAATTTTCAATTCACATTAAAATATAATTAATATTTAGTTCAAATCTTTGTTTTATGAATTATTAACATTAAAAAAAAGACATATATTGCTAGCAATTAATTGAAAATAACAATCGTGAACACATATTAAATTTTCATATCATGAACACGTATTGTCAGTTCATATCGCGAATATGTATTACATTTCAAATCGTGAATGTTCATTCTCAGAAATGAGAATTACCCAACAACAATGGCGAAAAAACTAAAACGTAAAACAAAAGAGTTCACTCTCTATTAAATATCGTGCATATCAACATATCTTCATAAGAGAGCCGTATCGTGAAGAATCATTCTCAAAAGTCAGAACTACTCAGAATCAACATACAGGGATAATGCTGAAACCTAAAACAAAAAAGTTTGTGCTATTAAATATGATGTATATCAACATAACTTCAAACAGAAATTTAAACAATAAAATTCATGAGGAGTTTACAATGAAACATCACTAAATACTCAAAACATAGAAATAGAAATAAAACTTACCATTTGCAATGAAACTTCAGTTGCTTTTGACGTGCTTCAAGGTTTTAAATGGAGATGAGAATCATGAAAAAAAGAGAAAATTGGTCAAGCCTTGCAACGATTTTTCGGAGGAGATGAGAACATAAAAATGTGATTGCAAAAAGTGGATTATGGTGTTTTTGGAGTTCCAAATTACTGTTTGAAATTTCATTACATTATTTAATTTTAATACAATGTATTAAATTGTATATTTGAATTAAATTACAATGTATTGCAATGAACAACAATACAAACTTAAGTTGAGGGTATTAATGATATTTCATTACCCAAATTGGATAAAAAAGCTATTTCTTAAAAAAAATGGATATAAAAATTCCTTAACACATGAATTTGGGTAAGGGAAGATATTTCTACCATTATATATTTACATATCAATCAAATTCGCTGTTAAAATTATTTGGTTAGTATTATACCATTTTGATTGTAATTATATAACCAACAAGTCTTTATCAAGTAAAGTCCCACATTCTTCACGCTCCAATATCTCAAAAATCCATTGATGTTTCACATCAGAAAAAATCTAGACGGTTGGATTTTTATTTTATTTATTCAACGCAAAAACTCATATGAGACGGTCTCACGGATAGTTTCCGTGAGACGGATCTTATTACACATGAATTGAATCCATATCCACAAACTTTCACATGAATTTCTAAGTGTGAGTTATGGGTTGACCCGTCTCACGAAAAAAGATCCGTGAGACGGTCTCAGACAAGACTTACTATTTATTCAAAACTTCTATACATGAATGTTGTATGCAATCAGGATCCTCTATTCCAAACCGTGTTTCATCGGGTGTTCTAATATAATCCCCACAAGACACGTGTAAAAGATGACATCACCAATGTACACTTGTCATCTAATTAAAATAATGAAACATAAGATAGAACACGGTATTGGAATAGAGGATCTAATTCATGTTGTATGTGCACCTGATCATATAATTTATACAGTCACATTAATGCAGCTATATGATCAATAAACCTCTTGTATGATGGAGGGTCTACTGGTCTTTTACTTTCAATAAGGTCAGATACTCTTTCACTTTAAAAGAGAATTTCTAGGAACCTCACTTTCTAAGTCATGATCTACTGAATATTGAATTAGGGCTTGTTAAATTAATAAATAAAAGTTAGGGAATCATTTCATTAATTTACACTATAAATTAGCACATTCAGAAGATTAAAATATATGCAATGATTGTTACACGTGTAGCTTCAATTATAAGTATACTATTCGAATTAGGCTGCCAAACAAGTCTTTGTAATTTAAAAAAGCTCCATATAATGCGACTTTAATGACATACTAATTACAATAACATTAACATTAAATCAAGTTTTATGAACCTCAACTAGGTCAACGCCTAAATGGCACTTCACCAGAAACTGCCACTTAATTATATTGTTCTAATGATTTTTTCAAGTGTAACATGATTTTCTTTTAATACAATTAAAATCTTCGATTTGTAGCATCACTGTCGTTTAAACCAACAATTATTATTCCTTATCATTTGCACAAAGATGACACATTTTGATAGCCTTGTATATTTGATCAAAGTGAATGTTTTATAATTGTTGGAATTAACAGTTAAATGGTAAAATATTCAGAATTGTATAATTTTCACGTACGTAAGATCTAGAAATGAATTTGGGGATAGATGATCGAACTGTGTAATATGCCAGCCCTTTGTCATGTACACTTTTTGGAAATACTCATCACTTGTCCCAACTGTTCCACTATAAATTCCATGAAAATATATTAATCTCTTATTTGCTCTTTGAATGACCTGGAAAAAAATATAGTCTATTTAACTTTGGATAGTGACATGATAAATGTTGAAATTATATAGGATCTTTGTTCTTTGAATGACAACTATTTAAATCTTATATGTGGACGGTTCTTTGGATGGTTTCAGCATATTTTCTTCTATATATGCATCTATATATTTTATGTAATTACATAATTTATGAGCTTTCGAGGTTTGATCGAGAAATGAGTCTTACTCGAGAAAGATGATTTTAATTGAAAATCTAAATACTTGAGGGCAACATGAGAAACGAGATATGTCTAAAAAGACTGCTTTGACTGAAAGTCTATTTAGGTCTGAAAAACAAGGTCTACCTGAGAGACAAACTTTTCAAATGGTATGAGCATAATTTTGTTTATATGTGCAAGGTTTACCAGAGAGAAAAGCTTTTTGAATGGTTTGAGCATAATTTTGTTTATATGTGCAAGGTCTACCCGCAAGAAAAGTTTTTCGAATGGTTTGAGCATATCTCTTTATGCAAATTACATACATATATATATGAATGAAACCTAATTTGTATATAAGAATTTGAGTAAAGGATTTCCATATGAACATAATGATAGTATTGATGAGTTTAGACTTATTCCACACTTAAAACATTAATATTGGATGTCGATTGGATAGTACGATTGGTTCTTCTATTCACATGAATTAATATGAGTCAGGAAGAAATATTGGGCTGTTGATAGGAACAACACACAGCTAGCAAAGAGCCAAAGATTAGTTACCCACTGAATAACTATTTATCTGCACCATCATCAAATTTTATTTCATTAATTGCTTGCATTTTACATGAGAAAAAATGATATGTATATAGAACAAAAGGAAAACTAACGCAGTCGACGATCGATGCTATCTATATATTCTACTTAAAGTTTTATTCTGGCATTTGTCGATGAACCACTCTTACACAATCTCTTTGACGTCTATATATATATATATATATAAAGAAGACCTCTTAAAAAAATTAAAATACTGTTAATTTTTCATCCAAAACCCACGGTAAACTATTATTATAATAAATTCAAAAAAGGAAAAGAAACTAAGACGGAGAGAATATATCTGCACAAAAGGAAAAAGATGCAACAGTTTGGAGCACGAGGTGGGGTGGGGATTGACTTCTAAAAAAAAAAAAGTTAAAATTTATGTTGAATAACTTATGATATAAAAGTTGTTTATAGTACATGGCATATCGATCATATCAAATTCTTTTGTTTACGATTTTTTATTTTATAATATATATGAAGAAATATAAAATAAAATCTTAGTAAAAAATCCTTATAAATGGGAAACTTTTAATATATAAATATAATAACGTTTATGATCTAATTACTATATATATTACGATCTCTACAACTCATGGGAAACAATTAGTAAGAGTTTACAATGGTCATAAATTACCATAGGAAATAGCCCAATATTCAAGGCCCAATAGGAACTTCTTATGCAACTCCATATAGAAACTAATTAACGAACATTCGAATATAATTAGAAGGTAAATGTTCCTTGTTTAGCATTACGTTAAAATTATTAATATTTAAAGTGATAGACTAATTCAGATTTGGTCATCACCAAGAAATAATGATTTC
This sequence comes from Scutellaria baicalensis, assembly GCA_005771605.1. Taxonomy (NCBI): domain Eukaryota; kingdom Viridiplantae; phylum Streptophyta; class Magnoliopsida; order Lamiales; family Lamiaceae; genus Scutellaria; species Scutellaria baicalensis. The sequence goes on from CM016726.1 coordinate 23,007,252, forward strand.
TTGTTTGTCTTTACTTCGGGAGTTATATAATGAGTGGATAATTCTAATTCGAATTTCTTATGTAATTCAAAAAACTCATATAATTGTGTATAATTTCGTTAGGCCGAACCCAACCATTCATGAGATGATCTCACTAGCATCCCACTTTAAACAGTTATATGAGTTTTCTGCATTGGAGTGACTAATAGGAAAATAATAAAATGTCGACGGTTAGCAACTTTTAATATGTTCACCGTTGATGTGTAATGATCAAATTCCTAATTATATGGAAAGTCAAAATGCTGAATTTTCGTCACCCCAACGGTTGACACATTAATACGTGCCCACAATTGGTAGGTTAGCAGGACTAGTAAGTAATAATAAGCTGGATTGACCAATATAAATGCGAGAAAAAAATGAAATCCAATATGTAATATGATACTTTATAATTTGGACCTAATTTAAATTGTTTAGGAATCAAAAAAGTTCATAAGAAATTGGGCCAGCGGAACATAGGTGGTGTGGAATCCAAACATGGGGCCCAAATGATGGCATATTGGGTTGGGCCTATCATAAATTAGTATGTGGAATGGAGCAGTGTAATGTGGTGGGCAAGGGCAAGTTGGCCAATTGCATGAAGAGAGGTTGCCAAGTCATTACGCATTTATTCCTATGTCTTAAAAACAGGACAGGACAGGTAGTGCGCAGGGGTTTATTATGCCAGCCTTTTCGATGTTGAATACTTGAATTCCAATGTTGCTAACTACTACATATCTCATCTCCTTTTAAATTTTTTTTTTTCTATTTCTACCAGAAATTCAAAGGTAAAATCTTGGTTGAGACCGTAATTTGTGAGATAAATTGGTTCAAGTCGAATTGAATATAAAAATTATGTAATATTTTTCTATACATTGAGTAATATTTTGTATCATAGAATGCGTTGAGTTGAATTGGACTATAAAAATATATGTTAAATTTTTATGTATATTAGGTAAAAAAAAAACTATAATTAGATACATGACTCGAATTGAGTCAAGTCAGATCACTAAAAAACGCGCGGATCCTGAACTGTCCAAACGTTCTTCTCCTCATGCAACATGTAATACTTTTGTGTATATTAGGTGGTATTTTCTTATACATCAGACAACACTTTTGTATTATATTATCGACTATACATAATGTAATACAAAAGTATTACTTAATACATAGAAAAATATTATCTAATACTTTCAAAAAAAATATTACATGATTTTTTATATCCGAATTGACATGTTCCGTCCCGTCTCACGAAATAAGAGACGGGCAGGGCAGGTACTCAAAAATTAAACATTACTCGTAAAAATGTGGTAAGAGTTTGTACAAGATGTGTAGTGGGGTGGTGACAAAGTAAATGAATAGGAAAGGAAGAGTAGTTTGTTATAAACTTTTTAGGTAGCTTTACATGTCGCATTTGTTGTGTGCCTCAATAGGGCTGCTGCTAGCGCTACCTAACCTGACTCCTCCCATCTATTAATTTCACACGGATATATATATATATATATATATATATATTACCTTTTATTACCTAATCCCTCACCTTCTATTTTTTTCACTTTATTTTCAATTTCTCATTATCAATACAAACAACTTATTATATATTATTCATCTGTACTGCATCACTATCTTGAGCTTTACCTTTTGAGTTTGAGCTCCACTTTCTCAATTATTCTTGTTCTTGATCACTTGTATAAATTATCGACTTATTGCCATGTATACAAAAATGATATGCTTTTTTAAAATTCAATATAACTCATATATGAATATGACTGGATTATATAAAGTCATCGTTCTTTCTTATCTTTTTAACTTTTGTTACTTTTTAACAATTTGATCAATTGTGCTAGTTTTATTCATTGGTGGTAAATGAGACTAACTTATTAGATTTTATTGGTACGAGATAATATCGTATAATTTGAGTTTGGATGTAGTGAGTTGATATAATGGAGAATCCGATTTTGTTGGTATAGATGTAAGATACTAAGATGTCGGTACTGCAAAAAAAAATAATAAAAATTTATTTTTTTCCAAAGAAATCTAGAAGTGGAAATAATCATGTGTGTGTAATTAATATCATCATATTTGTTGTTATCCTCACCAAATGAGATTAGGATGATGATGTGGGAATGCAATTAAAGATTTAAAACGACTTCTCAGTGACCATCACCACTGATCCATCCATTGTTTTCAAGGCACTTATACTATATATAAAAGAATATTTTTCTTGTGCACCAATTGCATGAATCTAGATCCATGCAACTAGTGCTCGTGGGGTTAGATTGGGTCGGATTGGATCCGACCCGGATCCGCATCTAAATTTATTTTCATTTTTTAATTTATGCGATAACCTTTATGTTATACGAGTATAACCTTTATGTTATACGTAGTATAACCTTTCTGTACAAATATCATAACCTTATATATTTGGACTTTTTTAAATATAAAATGTAAGTTAATATAGTTGAGAACCTTTACATTATGTTGACGTAACTTTTATACATGAATATCATAACCTTTATATATTTAAAGAATAACATAAAAGTTGTGTTAATATAACATAAAAGTTAATATTATTATGTATAAATGTTACATTATTACAACTTAAAGGTTTAAAAGGTATTAAAACCTTAAAATTATATACTTAGAATTATTTCAATCATGTAATATAACTGAAAACTTTTATATTGTTATAACTTAACTTTTATATACAACTATCATAACCTTTGAAAAATATAAATGTTATATTATTATAACATAGAAGTTAAATTATTATAATGTTAAAGTTAAGTTAAGGTACTATATATTTATCTTATTTTATAAAATATTAAACTAACAGGATAGAAAGGTTATGCGGATATACCATAAAGGTTATGTGAACATAACGAAAAGGTTAGACGAGTATAACTAAAAGGTTAGGTGAAATAACTAAAAGGTCATGAAGCGAAATTAGGGTTTGAGTGCGATTTGGAGGCTCGTGCCGATGCGTACGGACACATTCCAGTGCATTCTGAGCGTGATTTTCACCTTCCGAGTCATATGACCCGGATTGCATAGATCATGAACCATGCATTATCTTTTGAAAATTACCTGTTTATTTAGCTCCACAGCTGAGCTGGGTCATGAACCCATGCATTATCTAGAACAGTGACTTGCTATTAATTTGCAGTTTAAATCAACAGATATATTTCTTTTTCTAATTGTGATAGCTTTCTTAAACAAATTAATTATCTAATTAGTCATTGATTACTATAATTAATGAAAAAGGTACTAACTATACTAACTAATTAGGCTAGGACCTAATTTTCCGAGCCTCATACTATGAACTTTAATTTTGGGAACCAGAAAAATATTTTTATGTTATGAATAAGTTAAATTTAATAGGAAGTTTATATGTTTTTCAGAGCTTTTAATTTCTATTGGCTAACTACAATACTAATTAAAAGAAGTCAAGTTTAAAAATAAATTAACTAGGAATATCAGTAAATATTAAATAATACTACCTCCATCTCGGTCTAATTTGCCTACTTTGACCGGGCACGAAGTCTAAGAAAATGCAGTTGACTTTGATTGGATGTGTTAACTTTATATTTTTTGCACTTTAATTAGACAATGAATTAGTAAAATGGGGTGACAATTTTGTAAAATGACAGAAATGTAGGGGTAAGGAGATAATTTTTCTTTTGCCATTTATGGGTTGTCAAATTGGAATGGGACAAACAAAAATGGCAAGTAGGCAAATTAGATCGGGATAGAGGGAATATATGATAGTTTGCAGACTTGGGGGGAAAAGGATGAACAATTTATTGACTTGGGAGTTCATAGTTAGGTTTTCCCAACCAATTCTAGATTGTGAGATTTTATAAGAAGTATTGTGTAGACATCTCAATGTTGTGCTGTCACTCAATATTATTTGGAAAAATTATAATAAACAAGCTGATTTATTGCCTTTCATAGGTGTTATTATTAAGGTTGATTAATTTGTAATTAATGCATGACTTATATAGGCTTAATGAAAAAATAAAGTTCCATAAACTTATTATTGCAATCATGAATTTTGATTTCCAGATCAAGGAAGTAAAAAGAATAATCTGATTTGCAATTTGAACTACCATCGATTTCTCCAACGTATACAAGTTATAAGTTTGTTATTCGAGATATTATCTGTTAAAAATTAATGAAATGCATCGAGCAAAACGACATCTATTGTTTGTGCATTACTCCTAACTAAATTACAATGAAAAAGAATGATATTCATAAAAAACATGTTTTTTTTTTTTCATTTATATATCAGTAAGCTTGAAAAAAAAAAAACTAATAAGTTTATTTGATCAACAACATGATAGTTAAAGTGAACAAATTGGTACGAAACGATCGTCAATTTAGTTAAAAAGTAATTGATAATTCATATATCGCAGATTAAAATTCTTGATTTATTTATTTAGTTTTTATAAGTTTTGAAAAGACGTGTTAAAATTGCAATCTAATAAAAGTTGACGTTTTCTTCTGCGTGGAATTAAGAAAAAAAAACAAAATATAATCTGGTATTCTATTTCACTAGACTTGGATCCTTTATTTCAAGTTGATATTTCACTTGTATACACAAAATTCTCAATGTTATAAACATATATCATATAATAATTGGTGATAAAATTAGAAAAAAAAGAATAGAAAAACATCACAAAAAGGTGGTCATAACCACCTATTTATATCATCATGCACGTGAAGTTTCTTACATAATCAAAATACACATGCGCGCGGTTATTCCATCACCTTTTTCTTAACCATCCAACTAAACCTTTCATTTCCCTACATCCTTATTCAAGAGCAAAACATATCTATATGTATTATGAAACAAATATAAGTGAGAAAAAAGGTACGAAAATCAATTTCTTTCCAAGTAGTTTAATGAATTTACAAAGGAAAAAGAAAAATAGCTTCATAGGCTACAATTATCAGGCGGTAACAAGTAATTAAGAGCATTAAAATATAGAGAAAAAAAGAAAGAAAGAAAAATAAAAAAGTAAAGGACATTAAATATCCAGAAAGGAAGAAGAAGTTTTGAAATTTCGAACTACTTTTGTGATAAATGCAAGAATTAATGGCTATTTTGAAAGCTAACCAACCAATTTCGGTGCGTGCATTTATTTCACGACAACCCACCACCACTCTACGCTTCCCTCTCTATTTTCCTGAATAAATACCTCTTTCTTCCTTCCCATTATTCATTCTATTAATCCACTTTTTTTTATTTCCTCAGAAAAAAAAAAAAAGAGACGAAAATTAATTGTGGGCAGTATGGCCGGAGAGCAGGACCTTCTGTCGACGGAAATCGTAAACCGGGGGATAGAGTCGTCGGGGCCGGACGCCGGGTCGATGACGTTCTCCGTCAGAGTGAGGCGGAGGCTGCCGGAATTCGTGAACACGGTGAAGTTGAAGTATGTGAAGTTGGGTTACCATTACTTGATCAATCATGGGATATATCTGGCCACCATTCCGGTGTTGGTGTTGGTCTTCGGGGCGGAGGTGGGCAGCCTTAGCAGGGAGGAGTTGGGGCGGAGGATCTGGGACACCACCGCCGGATATGATATCGCCGCCGTGGCTGCTTTCCTGGCCCTCTTCGTCTTCACTCTTTCAGTCTACTTTATGTCTCGTCCACGTTCCATCTATCTTGTTGATTTTGCTTGCTATAAACCCACTGATGATCTCAAGGTATGATTCTACGTACCCTTCTTTTTTTTTTTTCTTCTCAAGATTTCTAGTATATTATTGAGTTCTATATAAGCATGTTCTACTTAAATATTAGGGCAAATGATTGGTTTTTATGGATGAATTGCTGTGGTTAGTGAATGATTATTGTCTGAAATTAGGATTTCTGCTGATTTTACCTATTTGCTTATTCTGGTATAATGGAATTTAATTTGGGAGTAATGTGTAGTGTTTTTTTTTTTTTTCCGGTGATGCTGCTTCCTGTATTAATTATTAGTATTAGAAAGGCAAAAAGAAATTAGGTATTTATTAACATGAAAAAAAAAAAACTGTGTATGAATTGAAGGAATTAGGTCACCAGCCAGTTTTATGCATGATTTGAATTTATGAAGTAAAATTGATGTAAATATGAATTCGTTTTATTTTGTTTTGCCCTGATTTGTAATATTAATTCAAATCACATATCCCAGAATCATGGTTGATTAATCAGTAGAGTAGAAAATTCTTGACTCGATCTTTAATTAGGTAATTGTAAAAATTAAATTAAAAAAAATCATGCATGCAGGTATCGAAAGAAGAGTTGATTGAACTAGCAAAAAAATCCGGCAAATTCGACGAAGCAAGCCTCGAATTTCAGAAACGAATCCTCGAATCCTCTGGCCTCGGCGATGAAACCTATCTCCCCAGATCCATTGGCTCGCCGGAGAACACCGCCACCATGAAAGAGGGCCGCGCGGAAGCCTCCGCAGTGATCTTCGGCGCGTTAGACGAGCTCTTCGAAAAATCTCGTATCCGTCCGAAAGATGTCGGAGTACTCGTCGTCAATTGCAGCCTCTTCAACCCGACGCCGTCGCTTTCCGCCATGATTATCAACCACTATAAAATGAGGGGAAACATTTTGAGCTTCAATTTGGGGGGAATGGGTTGCAGTGCTGGGATAATTGCGATCGATTTAGCGCGTGACATGCTGCAGGCAAACCCTAATAATTATGCTGTGGTGGTGAGCACGGAGATGGTGGGGTATAATTGGTACCCAGGGAAGGATAGGTCAATGCTTATACCCAATTGTTACTTCCGGATGGGCTGCTCCGCCGTAATGCTATCCAATCGCCGCCGTGACTACCGCCGTGCCAAGTATAGGCTTGAGCATATCGTGAGGACGCATAAAGGTGCTGATGATCGGAGCTTCAGGTAATATTGCCTTAATTTTTTATTTTATTTTTTTCTGTTTTTAGTTTTTGTAGGCATAAAATGACTATTATATCCTACCAACATTTCAACCTCTTGATGTCAATAGTTGGGTATATATAATTAAGCAAATAAGATCCCCTGTAAGAAACACGCGTTGGTCCACGAACCCTGTAGATCGAGTTTAGAATATTTAGTTGAATTAATGAAAGAAACGTTGCAATTAATGTTAATAATCAATCAAGTCCAAGTTGAGCTGATGAAGCTTTGGAGTTTTTCAAATCAATAAGCTGCATAGTATATTGGCTAATGTTGGTTTTGAAAAACAGGAGCATCTATCAAGAAGAAGATAGCCAAAGATTGAAGGGATTAAAAGTGAGCAAAGATTTGGTAGAAATAGGAGGGGATGCAATAAAGACGAACATCACCACCTTAGGCCCTCTGGTCCTGCCCTTATCAGAGCAGCTCCTCTTCTTCTCCACACTGGTGTGGAAGCTCCTCTTCCGCAATGGTGCCAATTCACAGCCCACAAAGCCTTACATCCCAGATTACAAGCTAGCATTCGAGCACTTCTGCATTCACGCTGCCAGCAAAACTGTGCTGGATGAGCTGCAGAGGAACTTGAAACTGAGCGACAAGAATCTGGAGGCATCTCGTGCTGCCTTGCACAGGTTTGGAAACACATCGAGCAGCAGCATTTGGTACGAGCTGGCGTATCTGGAAGCTAAGGAACGAGTCAAGAGCGGTGATCGTGTGTGGCAACTGTCGTTCGGGTCTGGCTTTAAGTGCAACAGTGTGGTTTGGAAGTCGTTGCGCAAGACCAGGAGGCCTCAAAGGAACCCCTGGCTTGATTGCATTGAAAGGTATCCTCGAGGGGAGTTCTAAGCCTGGCTTACGATTGGTTTCGGGTTTGGTTTAACATTAATGCAACAGCCGGAGATCAGACATCTTAGGAATGGTTTCATTATGCTATTTGGCATTGTGTAATTTATCACACGATTCAGAATACCTTACACAAGGGACATCGCGTCATACTCTTTTTCCCTTTTGCATTTGTCTGCCTACTCTGAAGAAACGGGGTCACTATAGACAATGATGATGACAAGAAACTGTGATATTTGTGTCTTGCTTTGTCTGTTATAGAATGTATTCTGAATTTTTGCATCTCCTGTCGTGCATTTCAGTGCACAATTTTATTTACTCAAAACAATCAACTTTCTCATTCACTCTCAACCTACACCAATTAAATTAAAGGGAGCAACAATTTGATGAAGTGTTCATGAAACCCTTTATATAATTTTAAACTATCTTGTTCAAACAATTTTCCTAAACTTTCAAGATGTAATTATACTGGCAATTCTCACTTGAAAGCTCGATACGCCTTCTATGGTGTTCTTCTGAGTTGAAAACGTAATCCTCATCGAGGGAACAGACATTTGTGGTGCAGAATTCAGGGAGAATCGAGTCTTCTTTCTCACGCCAATAACAGATGAGATGGTCTTAGCTTTTGTGTCTTGCAAGGGACCTTAGTTATTGTGTAATCAAATTCTAAAGTTACACATACGATCTAAAGTCTTCAAGAAAGAGACATGAATCCTGCACAGAAATAAAGTCGCACTATACTAGTGCTAAGAGAAATGAAAAATTAAGAAAGAAAAGTACAGATCAAGATTTCTGATACTCTTCAATGAAATAGGGATTCGTGCAACTATAAACTACGAATACAGTACTAGGAGTAGAAACTGCAAAATAGTATAGAGATTATATATTAAACTAACAAAAAATTGGGGAGGTTTGAGGAATTAAATAATTTCCTCGTCATGATGCTTTATTGGATCGCCCCTTCATTACACAGACAGGCAAGTCTTATTTGCGAGAAATAGAAATATGGAAGAAAAAATAAAAAGAAGAGATCCAGGTGCCCAAAGGGATGGGCCCAAAAAGAAGAGATCCAGGTGCCAGCGATTTGATTACTATGAGAAAAAAAATATAAAAACCAATCTTTCTCAGGCCAACCAGTCCCCATCCATTCCTTCAATTTCTTCAATGTCCATGCTGCAAAATTTTGAGACAGATTCAGACACAAAATAACATAATCATGAGACACTGTATTTGTGTAACATAATAACACTTTTAAAAAATAGTATATATTCATTTTGAAAACTTAATATATGAAGCAATTCCATCTATTTCAGATGCAAGAAAAGCAGAGATTCAAAGAAACATATAATATGTCAAAGCAAAAATCTACATGAATAAGTCAAGATGTACTGATCATCCAAATCATGGAAGAGAACATAAAGCATCACACATTAGTAAGAGAAAACATCTCCCATCATATGAAAAACCAAAATCATGTAATTCTACTCAATAATCTATATACACACAGATAATAAAAACATATGTGTTCAAGTTTCTCAATCTGATTCTTACCATGGCAAAGCAGGATCTTCAAAGTAATTATCCAAGCAAAAATCATTCACATGCTGCAAGCAGCTCTCATTTGCGTTGAGCCAGGCTGGGAACTCCATAACTTCATCAAATGGGCAGTTCGTAAAATTCTCACCTCTCTGATTCTCAGGTGTGATTTCCATGGCCTCCAAGAACTTGAACCACCATGCTGAATTCACCAGATTCAAGGTATCATTCCATTCCATCTGGTACTGCTCGCCAATTGACCTGATCTCAGCAATCTCCTTATCATCCATTGCATAATGCAACCCAGAATCTCCACACTCTGTCACTTCAGCTGCTATGAAAGTTGGCGCTCCCATGCATGTAGTCTCCTCAGTGGTGGCTGAGAGAGGAGAGGAAGATGTCGATGGAGATGGGGACAAGGATGAGTGAATGGATGAAGAGTTCATAGTGCAATGAAAATTGGACTCCAAGATGTTAAAATCTTGAAGATTTAGGTTGAGGCCCAGAGTTTGGCTAGGGAGTGAAAATTGAAACTTTCTTGAACAAGGGGAGGTGGCACAATTGGAGGAATTGACCAAGAATAGGGAGAAACAAGTCCTTGTGAGTAGGAAAAATTATCAAGGAAACTGCTAGGATAGTTATTGGGAATGGAAGAATTTGAAGCATAAATTCTCGGATTTCTCCTGGACTTGGATTTGGCTTCTTGTTCTAAAGAAATTTGATGAGATAAGGACTCAAATGGCTGAGGTTCTGGCCTAGCTGGTTCCATGTGTTGATGCTGTTCTTTTTCACTGGCTTGTTTCATAGCTGCTCTATGAAACTTTAGGGCAGTGACGATTTCTCTCCGAGCTTCAGCCATATTTAGCAGTCTTTCCTGGTAAGGCCTGCTGGTATGAAGTCGTCTCCTCACTTGTTTTTTCTGCTGTTGAGGTGGCTGATCGGATTTTTCTTGTTTCTGATCAGAAAATCCATCAAAAGTATTTCCACATAAGCTCTGATTGCTGGAATTCCCATCTCCCTCTAAGCTTTCATGCTCTTTGGAATTAGATGAATCCTTGGTTCTTGAAGAAGATAATTGTTTAACAAGGCTACGAATGTATGCACCTGACAAATGAGGTTCTTTCAGTTTTTCAGGCTTCTCAATCTGCAGTCCACCATTTTTGGACTTTGATGAAGAAGATTTCCCCCGCATCTTTCTTTAACTAAAGTTTTTTCAGTATGGGCAGCTTAAATATTTGGCTAGTTTTTGAAAAGATGAAGGAATGCAAATCAGAAATATAGTGGTTTAAAAAATCATGTTTTTTTTACTTTTCTGGGAGCCAAAGTACAGAATGCAGAGATCACAAGTCCGGATGAGGGGTGCTCGTGGGTGGTATAAATAGCTGGCAAAACAGACTAGGGCTTTTAAATTCTTTTTGGATTTTTTCCCTATTTGGGCAAACAACTAGGTTGTCCCACCCATTTTTTATTTTTTCTGAGGCAGAAATAAATGGTAGTTAGAAGAAGTTTCACAGTTGATTTGCCCTTTTGTTACTGGCATGTCATCTTCGACTAATCCTTACCGTGTTCTTGACCACTGAATAATTCCTCATTCTAATTTCCATGCATTAAATTTAATTTATTCCGTGAAATTTGTAAGTGACAAACTTATGATCAAGCAGCACACAACATGTTATGTAATATAATACTGTAGTTTGATATGCAGTTATCAGAAAATGTTCAAGTCTATTCATAAGCTCCTGCCCACAATAAGATTAATTGTATTACACTTCGTAACTTTTATGTCAGCAATGACAAGAACCAAGTTTTATAAGAATCTGAAAATATGGCATATAAGTAATTTGCCATGAGGTAGAGAGGGGATATTGTTATCCATAAAACTGTCCGAAGATCATTTTAATTTAATCATAGGTGAAATGTCTTCCATTAAAAAAAAAAAAAATCCAATTATGAATGTTCTCAATTCCATTTCCTTATTCCCACCTATTGGCTAATAGAAACAAATGCAGACACTAAGGCTCTATTCTTAAAAAAGATCACATATCAGCCTTATAACACTGCAATTGGTTGGAAGCTAATATGATATTATGGAATCAGTATGGAAAAATCAGCATGCAATCCTTTCATGATCTCACATGAGAACATGGCTTTTTGCATGGTCATTCAAATTCTTAAGAAAAGAAGTAAATAATCCAGCTGAAAATGTCAAGATATAATATAACAACTGCTTTAACTACCCTTTTATGTGCCAAAACTACATGCAAGAGAACTGATTTGACTGAATATAAAACACTTCAAGATTTATAGAGTAAATACTAGTCTTTCATGCCTTATTAGAGAAAATAATGGTCCTTGGACTGCCAACAAACTCAGGCTTAAATATTTCTACTGTTAGATTTCTACTGTTTGTCGTATGAGATTAGATCAGTCTCTGGAGATGTTATAGAAACTGACAGGAGAAACCAATACACATTATATGTTTAATAGTTGAACAAAGTATAATAATATTAATAAGCAATGCGATTCTCCAACAATCAGTATTTTCAATTTTTAATTGCTCAGCATGATTAAGTCAGTTGATGAAACAAAGAACTTGGAACTTTTATAAAAGTCATAAAATATACAGACAGAAGATGACAGAAAAGCTCCATACCTCCCCCTCATTGTTTCAGTTTTCCTTTCATTTCATGCTCCTTTTTTCCCAAACAGCTTTTTGGCTTATTGGCACATGAGTGATTAACAAATGGCTGTGTCAGCACCTGTAGACAAAACAATGTTAGTATATTACTATTTCAGATAGCTTTAGAAATAGCAATTCAATCAAGCAGAAACTTTTCCTTAATTAATTGATTAAGCCAGATAATGGCCAAGAAGCTTGTAATTTACGTTACTATGATAATCTTGGACAGGATCAAACCATCAGGAGTCACTAAATTTCATTGACAATTTTATTACAGCTGGCGGTTCACATTCAAATCTTGGATTTTAGACAGTGAAATACAATGAAACATATTAAACATGTCTCAAATCATCTTTATTTACGTTTAATTTCACACCACTTTCTGATCCTCACATTATGCATCCGATTTCTAATCCAGTGCTAGTTTAGGCAATATATAATTTTGCTCAATCAAACATGAGAGCATTTTATGGGACTTGAGTTTGAATTTGTATGATACAAGTGGAAAGATAAACGATTTGTTTGTTAAACAAGTAAAATTGCCATACAACATTTAGATCATTTCTTCTGCCTCATTTAACATTCAATATCCAATCAACTGCATATCTGCAGCACTCAGAGCAACAAATGAGTTATCAGTGATTCCAGTTAACCATCACAAGCCCTTCCACTATCAATTAAATGCTTTAATTTGTGCTACTGATCAAATGGATAACTTTTAATTTAATTTGAACCTTATCTTCATGTTCTTAATGTAATTGCTTTCCAAATCAATGAGGCTGTTTGTTCAAAGATGTAATAAATTCAACACTCAAGTAATGATTTATATAATTCTACATAGCATTATATAAGATATGATTCCACTAAGTTTTGGACTTAATATAATTTCTTTAAATTTTATTCAATAATTCTGATTGTCCCATCCCAACCAATAACAACATTTAAATTTTAGCATTCCAAATTTAGGATCAAATTCATTATATTACTGCAGTAATTTAGATAACTTTGAATAGATAATGATTCGATCATATTTAGATTTCAACATCAGTGTAATCCTAGGGCAATTTGAATTACCAATTGCTGATCATTTTTCTCAACTACAAACCCTTAATCCCAATCAATAATTCCTACACCAAATTGCATCATAAAAACAACAAACAAGGAACATGAGATAAATCATGTGCATAGTGGATTTGGAATTCAAAAAATTATAAGCAAGGTTAAAACAATGTATGAACGCAAAATTAAATATTGATGATGATGATGATAATGAAGAAGTAGAAGAAAAGAAACAGGCCTGACTGCTGCTGCGCCACTTTGGATAACATCCAAAACCCACTGCATTAACCTTTTCCTTTTCCATTTCTTCTGATTCAAAAATTCAAAAAAATCATTAATTAAAAAAAAAAAAAAAGGGCAAAAAACCCTGCAGCAGCTTCCACCAATCCCCTTCCGCCGCAGTAGGCTCTGATTGTTTGGACGAATCGCAATTTTCCACAAAATTATCGCCATAACTATATACATATCCACACAATAAATATGGATACGCCTCTCTATTCCCATTGGATTCCTTTCACACCACCGTTGCGAAAAATGTCTGTTTCGAAATATTAAAAGTTTATAATAATGACAACGATAATGATAGAAATCATCAGAAATGAAGCAAGTTGGCAAATGAAGAGGGAGAGTAGGAAATCAGAAAGTGCGAATTGAATATGAATCGACTGGATTTGTCTGCGTGAGAGAGGAAATTGTGGGCGGTGTCTTATGCTAACTTAACTGCAGTCAATAATGGAGGAATAGAATCTGCGTTTAGAAGACTAAAGAAGAGAGAGAAAATAAAATTGATCTTTCATCAAATCTTTTTTACCCTAATTAAGTTCATCATTATAACAGAGTAACATTCACCAGTGCTGTAACTGGTCGGGTCTCGATTCACCCGTATCCGCATTTCTTCAAGTGTTTACCATTATATTGTACTAGTAGTGTACCTGTGCGTTGTACAGTGTGTTATATATAATTATAAAAAAATATATAATAACATATAAAGTGTAATGATTATTATTTTAACAAAAATATATTGATACTTTTTTAATTTGTATTAGTATAAAGCTAGGTATTTTAATTTTAAATTTATGTCATTATTTACCTATATTTTCACCGGAATCGAAATTTTCATTCTTGGTTGCAATCCGATAAAAACACAAAGTTCAGGTTGCAATTAGATAAAAAAAAAACAACAAAGTTTAGGTTGCAAAGTGAACAGATTAATCTCCATTTCGCCGGAAAAATTGCAATCGACAAAACCACAAAAAGATTGGGTGGCAATCTGAAAAAAAAAAAAAAGTTGGAATTTAAGAAAAGTCGATAGATGGAGTTGGTTTTTGTAATTTACCCTTTAAAATAAGTACTTAAAAATAAGATGCATGAGAGATAATAAATATAGGGTTAATTGCAATAAAAAACACAAACTTTACTTAATTTGCAATTTTAACCAATTTTTTTAATATTAGCAAATATAACATGAATTTTCATATTTTTTGCAAATTAAACCAATAGACATATTTCAAGTATATTTATTTTGACAATAACTTTCACCATTTCAAATAACTATCATTTTGAATGTTAAGTCATTATTTTATTTCGAAACTATGATATTAATTTCAAAAATAAACATATTCAAAAACTGCATATTGGTTAAAATTGTAACAAATATGAAAGTACATGTTATATTTGCTAATATTCAAAAAGTTGGTTAAAATTGCAATTTGAGCAAAGTTTGTGTTTTTTATTGCAATTAACCCATAAATATATAATCTCTTATTTCATCTTATTTATCTATTTATTTATTTTATTTGAAATTTCTATACAATAAATACTAAATTGAGTATCATAACTGATTTCTTAAATTAAATATTTATTTATTTGTATTGAATTTTTAAGATACAATACATAGGTTTATTTATTTTTATTTGTATTGAGTTTCTTAAAATACAATAAATAGGTTTATTTGTATTTATTTATATTGAGTTTCTTACAATAAATACAATATGAAAGCAATTAATAGGTTTCTTAAAATAGTAATTATTTAATAGGTAGATAATTTATTGCAGTTATTTTTGGCAGGATATCCTGCTTTTATATATATATAGATTACTACGATTTTGAGTAGGTTTTACGTACCTGGGCATCTTGTCCCCAAATTCTTGTTATAATACCTTTAAATAATATGATTAATATCATAACATGTAACAAGTAATACCTTAAATAATATATTGACTTAAATATCTTAACATGTAACAAGTAATATCTTGAATAATATATTGACTAAAACATATTTCAGTTATATACGTAATAACTTATGAATATGCAACTAATACCTTATGAGTATATCACTAATACCTTCAGGGATATACCACTAATACCTTATGAATACATCAATAATTCCTTATGAGTATATATCTAATATCAAACTAATAACACCTTTGGGTACGATGCACCGGGGTACGCAAGATTTTACCTACGATTTTATGTTATATATATAAATATAATTAAAATTATTATGTAAATATACTCACATTTATGTATCTGTAATATAGAAAGAAAAAAAAAAAAAGTTACCAACCAAATTGTACATATATACATTTACTTCAGATTATTTAAAATTTTATATTAAAATAATCATATGTTTATGTAACATATAAAGTTGCAACTATTGTGATATGTAAATAAAAAAATGTCCTAAAATTCTTTTTTATTTTTCTAAGTTACACTACTACATAAAAAGTCATAATACTTGTATATAAGTCACATCAATAATACAACATAAAGTTTCAACACCTAAAGCGAAATTTTTTTTTAAAAATGTACGGATTCAGATTGGGACGACCCAATCGCATGGATTTAGATCCATACAACTTTGGGTGTACATGAATTTTTGTGTATAAATTATACAAAAACTTGACGAGATGCATTATTGCTTAGAAACAAAGAATTTTTCATAAATTCATATTTAATTTGACAAATGTGAGTTGCAGATTGATAATTACGTAGCTAGATCCGTGAAATAGTCTCAATGGAATCACCCTACGGATCATTGGTAAGTATATATGTAAAATTTTACTATTAAGTAAACATTTTGCTCTAAGTATTAAAATTTAAATATGCAATAAAAATATAGTAAATTAGAAAACCCAAATAAATCGATTTAGATAAAATTATACAATCAATGGATATTTATCTATGTTGGATGCTTAATGCTTTTGGTTTGGATTGTAGTGCAATTTGACTATTCTCAAAACTTATACTTACCCATATTATTCCACGAATAGGTCTTATGTGAGACCGTCTCACGGATCATGTTCTGTGAGACGGGTCAATCAACATCTCACATTTCACAATTCACATTTTAAATTAGTGGAAAAATGAATTTGATTCATAGGTTAAAAAGATCCGTCTCACGAAAACACTCCGTGAGACCGTCACACTCAATTTTTTGTGTTATTCCACAGGCATCAACACACACCAAACCCTAGAGCAATTTTCATAGAAAGGTTCGAATTGAATATAAACCATAAAATTGATTTAGTGATATAATTTGACTTCAAAATTAAGTCATTTTGGCGTATTCTAATGTATTTTAGCTAATATATGAACATTTATCTTCAACTATAAAAAATATGTCAAAGATTGAGTTTGAGTAGCAATTTAAATATTCATAAAATCAGATTAAGAAATTGAAACCCAAATGGATTATCTTTATTTCTTTTGTTAGACCCTGGCAAATTACAAATTGATATTAACGCCTAGGCAAAAAAAATTATGCACCGGTTGCACGGATCTGGGATCTGTGCAACCGGATCGACCCGTTCAAGCGCCCAAAACGTGTCTCCCATGCGCCTGAACACTTGCGCTGAAACTCATCCAAAATTTGCTCCAATACACTAACATTTGTGTATGGTTAGACCAACCTTTGTGTTATGTTAAACATACCTTATGTAGGTAGGTCAAACTATATACAAAAGTATATCTAACATATATAAATGTATGTCTAACTATATATAAAGGTATGTCTAAGTATACATAAATGTATATCTAACACAACGTAAAAATATGTCTAATATAACTTAGTGGTATGTGTCAAAATTCAAAAATCAAGCCCAAAAAAGACAAGATATGATATTTGGGCAGTATGGAATGTTTAACATAGCTTAAAGGTATGTCTAACATAACGTAAAAATATGTCTAACAAAACCTATTAGTATGTGAATTTTTTCAAAAATCATGTGCGAACTTCTGACTCAAATTCGATCCATACACCTAATTTAAGAGACTTAGTCTGAGTTATATCTTGAAAGACAATTATAAAGATGAAGTGGAGAAGTGGTCCCTTATTTGTGGTAGAATTAGTTGGCTGTTACATAAATAAGTTTGGGGATGAGACAAAGCAAAATCGTGTGGTCCAGATTTCAGATAGCTTCTCTAGTCTACGTTGATCCTTTCCACAGTGAGTTATTTTTCTTTTTCTGCCCAACTGCCAAGTGGATCTAGTGCTGTTAAAACTGCTCCAGATTGTCAACTTCCTTCCACATACTTCTACCTCTTCATAGTCAACACAATAAAATTAATTAAATGACAAAACTGGCCATATATGTATTTGTTTACTTGGGTTGAAAACCACTTGTGTCCCTCTTTTATTCTTAAATAATCACCACATACAATATTATCAAATAAAATTATTAATTAAGTTGATATATATCTATTAATATAGGATGTAATATCAAATATGACGAAGAATTCAGTTTGAAAACAATATCAAGAATTATAAGTATCCATTTCTACACTAATTGGCCACCACCAAAGGTTGTAAATGATGTAATTGATAATGCACACCCTCTTAAATTCCTCATTGTCTCTAGCATAATTTAAAAATGAAGAGTCAGATTGTCTAAAAGCGGATTGGATCTTCCAATACATTTAGTGTTTCATCTCATATTTCACAATATTTAATATATATCATATGTTAAATAATGATGTTATCAAATACACATAACATGTGATGATTATTTAAGAATATACGATGTAATAAAAATGTAATAGAATATCCTCGTATGGTTTAAAGACTGATTTGTTACCATATTGGTAGAAATTAAACCGGGTAAAAGGGAAGAAAAATAGAGGAGCTGGACTCATGTGAGACCATCTCATGTACGATGGCACTCGCGCACGATCGTATCCTGGAATACGGTCGTAACCTGACACGGTCGACGGTGTGCAAAACATATACTTATAGCTCTAAAAGATATACTTATAGATAAAAATCATATACTTATCCCGACCGTGTCCTGAGACCCGAACATGCGCCACAAATTGCTCTTAGTTTTCGTGCGAGGCACGGTCGTGGGCAAGGAAAAAAAATCACATACTTATAGTGAAAAATCACATACTTATTATTGAAAAAAACATACTTATACACCACAGTCGCACACGATCGTATCCTGGGACACGGTCGACAGTGCGTGAGTACCGTCACATGTGAGACGGTTGCATATGAGTATTTGTGAAAATAGAGAGGGGAGATTGAATTAATGGGAGGGTTGCTTTCAAATGTAAGGTCACTTTCCCTTATAAAATGCGAGCTCTGGGACCATACCATTATATTTCAGTTTGCCCCACCTACTCCTACACCGCCCTTTTTTCCAATCACTTCCTAATTCCCATACCATTTTATACATCTCACACTCATTAATCTTACTAAATCCAATATTCAATTATTATTATTAATATATCAAGTTGTATATCTAGCTACAGTTCTGCTGCATTGTCTATCATAAATATATTAATAGGTGTCCAACATTAACAAATCAGTTATTTAACATAATTATCAATTACATTTTTGATATAATCAATATAGAAGATACTTATACATCATTGGTGAGTATATTAAAAATTATCCGTAAATAACATTTAGCATTAATTAGTTAACTTTAACCTTGTCGAAACCATCATTAGTCTGCACCATCCAGAAACACATTTGATTACTCTTTCATAAAGTGAACCTATTAATAAAATGATAATTCTACTTATAGTTTTCCTAGGAAAGATGTGATTTCATATTTGCTCACTTGAAATCTTAGTATTGTTTTGGATTTGGGTATTTCTTAAGTCAAAATGAGGAAGGAGAAAAAAAAAAAAAGTAAGTGTGATATACCACACATACGGTATTAAAAACACCACTCCACTTTATAAAGATGTGGATCATGATTATCAGAATTTGAATTGACTCATGATTATCAAAGTTTGAACTAATTCACTCAAGTTATTGTATTTCTTGTTTCTCTCTCCCCTTGGTGCATTAAATAAATTGATATATCACTTGGTTACTTTAGTTGTGGGAGTGGTAATGATAACAATATGATTGAATTTCTTGTAGAATAAAAAATAATAATTGAATCTAAAATAATTGAATGAGAGTAGTTAAAAGCAACAGAGAGGGGAGGGGGGATGGCAAGTATTAATTCTGGAATGTGAAATTGTGTCGACGAGGAAGACAAGTTGCAGCCAATAATAAGAAACCAATCCTATAATAATAATAATAATAATAATAATAATATTATTATTATTATTATTATTATTATTATTTCGTAGCTAATTTCGTTCAGATTTTATGCATTCACGCATTGCTCAGAACTCACTGCACCACCACACTGCAAGAAAAGGAAATGAATCTCATCTCCTTCACGCTTCATTAATTTCTTGTTTTGCAATATGTTAGGTTTATCTAAGGGAGGATGACAACGAACGAAAATACACTCAGAGTCCATTTGAATAGGATGAATTTGAAGATGAATTTGAAATCCATGGTAGCAAATCCGTCGGTAGTGTTTGGATAGATGTGGATTTGAAATACATAGTTCCGTCGGTAGTATTTGGATGAATGTGGATTTGAAATCCATAGTTCCATCGGTAGTGTTTGGATGGATGTGGATTTGAAATCCATAGTTTTCATTTTGAATTAATTTTGAAGTCATTTTGGTGGATTTCAAATTCACTCCATCTTGAGAGAACTTGAAATCCACTTATTTCAAATTCTGGATTTTAAATCACTCAATCCAAACGGAGCCTCATATAATCTCATCACCAAATTAATTAACCATATAAATATCTGAAGTATTTGAAAATGTTAAAATGCTCACGACGGATAGCTTTTATTATAGTCACCCGTCGTAAATTGATCTATATCCTTTCATTATATGGAAAGATGTGTCCATTATGAATAGGGTAGCAGAATTGTCTAACTATTTATTTTTAAAAATGAGTTTTGAAAGACTATAATATCTCTCACAGCAGATGAAACTGCATAAAAGTATTATCATAAAAATAAAATTCAAACATATCCATGAATTGTTGGACCGCAGATAGTCTCAGTTTACACAAATTGACCAAGGCTGGCTTCTACCATGGTAAATGCTAATAGGATAGGCTCATCCATGCTCCATATGGAACGAAAATTTTAAATTTGTAGAAAAAACTTTAGGGCCCATTTTAGTTTTATAGTTTTCCAAACCATTTATAGTTTTTAAAGTTATATTATTATTTATAGTGGTAAAGAGAATATTAGTCTGAAAACAATAAGTTTTAAATTGGGAAAGCAAACCAACTTGTGGGCTTGAGCCCATGGCGAATTATAAAATGATTAAGCTATTTTCAGTGGGTGATTGGGCTATCGTGGCCCATATTTTTGATGGCCCAAAGAAGTAGCTTCAAGATCGTACTTTTGGGCTGGGCCTCCACTTTTTGAAATGTTTGAAAGTGGGACATTTAAGCGACGAGTACATAAAATAAAACGAAATGTTACAATTAATGTAATGTTATAAGCTGTTATGTAGTATGTTTCAAGATCACAAAATATTGCAGAGAAGTGAGATCTATTAAATTGCGTGGTTTTATTAATCTAAATATGTATAAAAAGTTAATTATTATTTTTTATTAATGACTCTTTGAGTGTTGAAGTTTCGCCCACTAATCTTCATCCCAGTATTGACTCTTTTGAATGTGTCCTCTATATTATTATAATCATCGATCCATGCTTTCCTTGCTCCTGAAATATGTGCAGATTTCAAGTACAAGATATAATTATCTGGAAAAGCACGTGATGAGCAATCCAATCAATGATCATAAAATCACAAGTATCATTTTTACGAATGATCGTGCTTCGCATATCTCATGATTAATTAGTTATACAAAAAGATTCTTTGAGACAGCTAAGAATTATAGAATACAGGAACTGATCAACAGAGAGAAAAGAAAAGATTGGCAACCCAACAATATATAATCGGAGCCTTCTCTTTAATCAGCTACCTGAAAATCAATCAATATGGCAAGCCTTGACTTTCCCTTCAATTTGACAAACATAAGTCTGGTCATTGCCATTGGAGTCCTCTCCATAGTGATGATGAAGAAGGGATTATCATATTGTAGGTGGCGATCTGGAATGCCTCCAGGCCCATCCTTGCTCCATCTCATAGGTCTATTGCCCTACGCCATAAGGTCGTCTCCCTATCATCATCCTCTCACTCATCTTGCCAACAAATATGGGCCGTTGATGCACCTTCAACTCGGCCAACGTTCCATCATCGTCGTATCTTCAGCTAAATATGCAAAACAGGTGATGAACACTCATGATCTTGCCTGTTCAGACAGGCCTAGAACTGTGGGCACTCAGATACTGTGGTACAACTGCACCAATGTCACCTTCTGCCCATACGGCGATTACTGGAAGCAGATGCGTAACATAGGCATTGCGAAGATGCTGAGCGCGAAGAAGGTAAGGTCGTTGGATCGGATGAGGAGGGATGAAGCTTTGGTTGTGATCGAATCCATTAAGTCAAGTTGTGGAGGAGTGGATCATGAGGTGAATTTGAGCGACAAGATTTCCATGTTCATAAGCTCCATGGCGTGTAAATCCGCATGTGGATCAAAGGTGTCCATTGATATACATGCTGCCTATGTGCTTATCAAGAAAGCATCAAGGTTGTTAGCCTACTTCGATGTGGCCGAGCTGTTTCCTAGTATCAAACTACTACGTTTCATGAATTGGAACAAGCTCAAGCTCCTCTATTTACAACGTAAAGTGGACAACATTCTGGGGCTTATTATCGAAGAGCACAGAGAAAAGGGTACTGGTGGTGGTGGTGACGAGGATTTGATCGATGTTCTACTCCGACTCAAGGAAAGTGGCGAGCTAGGGTTTTCAGTCACCCACGATTGTATCAAGTCTATTATCCTAGTAAGTTTTCATGAGCACAGATCTGTGATCTCGAAGTTGGTAAAACAAACATGTTTTTCTCATATAGTAGATTGATTAATTTTTTAGGACATGTCTCTGGCGGGAACCGAAACATCAGCAGCAACGGTGGAGTGGGCGATGGCAGAACTGATGAAGAAGCCGCGCGTGATGGCAAAAGCACAAGACGAAGTGAGGCAAGCCTTGAAGGGAAAGGAGATGAAGACGGAAGAGATTGGGGGACTCAAGTACCTTAAGTTGGTTATTAAGGAAACTCTAAGGCTACATCCTCCACTTCCTATAATCCCAAGATCATGTAGAGAGGGATTTGAGATTGATGGGTATCACATTCCCCCCAACACCGGCATCTATGTCAATATTTGGTGCATAGGAAGAGATGGCAGCTACTGGGGTGCTAATGCCCAGAGTTTTGAACCTGAAAGGTTTGAGAATGTTAATACCAATGCCAATTTCTTAGGAACTCACTTTGAGTATATCCCATTCGGGTCGGGTAGGCGGATGTGCCCTGGCCTGTTATATGCTATGGCCAACGTCGAATTCTTATTGGCCCAACTGCTCTATCACTTCGATTGGCAACTTCCGGAGGGGATGAGTCCCGATGATTTGGATATGCGTGAAGCCGATGGAATAATCACACCCAAGAAGACTAGTCTTTGTTTGTTACCCACATGGGTAGGCTAGAATCACCCTTCCCCAATTGCTTAATTAATTCGTTCACCTCTTGCATAAGTTTATAATTAATGTCTTTTCATTCTCAGACTTCACTTGGGATTCTTGTTTCTTCGTGTAATCTCAAATGTTAAGACAATCAACTAGTGTATTTTGGATACTCATCATTAATCTTTTATATATTAATGGAGATGTTCTCAAAGAGTATATATAGCAAACAGGAAATTTGTATGTGTAATCTTGCTAGTACTCCAAAGTCATCTTTCATCAGTTCGAAATAGCAACAACATCATCCAATCAGATAATTAAGCCAAATGTTAACAGTGATACATTAATTTCCATCACAAAATCCAGATGTTATACACCTCCATTACTTCTACTCTGTCTCGATCCCAATTGCTCTTGTGCCTCAGCAATGCAACACTGCGACTGCTTCCTCTCAGAAGCATTGGAGAGCAGCTTTTCAGCCTCTTCAAAAAGGTTAAGCCCACCTTTCCAGAATCCCGATGAAGTATATCTTGTCTTCAAAATAATTGCAACCCTACAAACTACCAAATAAAACTGCAAACACCATGTTAGTACTAACTATCATATCTTGAGAGGCTTGGCTTTCTTGAAGCAATAACACGAATTCCTATTCACTTCTTTTATTATCGTCGAACTTCATGATGTGATCATGGTTTAAACCAGATTAATTCTGTAATCAGTGGCTGCTAATAAATTAAAATTAAATAGAGAGGAATAAATTAAAGAGAGAGATACAAATACCAGTCGCTGGAGAGAAAGCGAAGTATATGAATAGTGGTTGAGGAAGAGTGATCGGATATTAGAAACAGAATCCTCAAACAAATGTCTCTCACCCAACTGTTTCTGCAATTCTTGCAACCGCTCTTTTACTTCTTCTCGTACGCCATCCACTCTGTTCTTGATTTTATATATTTTTTCTTTCCTTTTCTTTTTCTTTTGTGTACTGTTATTCAAACTTTCTTGTTTGAACACAGAACATGGCTGTCAAATATAACAATTGTACAGAATATTTCTTGCCCAACACGAAACCAGACCATCATGGGTGTAATGTAATGGGACTAATTCAGAGTTGACTAACCATGATCGAATCATACACTTATAAAATATTCAAATTTATTCTTTATGTAATAACAATAAAAGTGATAAATTTGTTGCAGCAAGTTTTGTTTCCTCCCCAGTATCGTAATAAATAAATTCCATATTTCCATATTTCAATCTCTAAGTTGTGGAATAATCTTTGTGATTGAATATACGTCATGGATATGTGTAGATGGGTAATGTCAAGATATTTTACCAAACCCTTGCAAATATTGTTTCGATGGATAAAATTATCATTTTAAGTTAGTTTATTGTGAGTTAATTATAAATATTATTGTTTCACGAGTCTTGCCATGTAAGAAGGTTAATCATTATCAACACTTAACATTTTATATACCACAAAAATTCATTTGGGATAGTCTCACCAATAGTTTATATGAGAGAGATTTTTACGCAAATGCTCCTGTGCACCAGGTGCACGAATCTGGATTCGAATCTGGATTGGTGCAACTGGGGTGACCCGATCGGGATTCGGGCACCTGGGTTTTTTTTTTTTCGCTTCAAATTGTTACCTTTATGTTGTAAGGACGTGACCTTTATGTTATATAAGTGTGACATTTATATATAAATGTTATGACATTTATGTTCAGTAATTTATGAAAAAAATGAAGATTTTCAGGTTTTTTCGCTTCAAATTGAGACCTTTATGTTGTATTATTGTGATCTTTATATAGAATTCATGTGACCTTTTTGTACAAATATTATGACCTTTATGATCAATTACTTTGAAAAAATAAGAAGTTTTCAAAATTCAATGCATTTTTAGAATGTAAAGGAAAATATGTACAAATTTTATTAAAATTCTTCAATTTTTTTCTAAGTTAAAGTATATAAAGGTCATTATATTTATACATAAAGATTACACTTATATAAACACAAATGTCACACTCATATAACATAAAGGTAACAGTTTGAAACGAAAAAATAAAATTCAAAATTTTTTTTAAAAAAAGTGTGCGGATCCGGATCGACCCGGACCCGAATTGTATGTACACAAGTTGGACAGGAGACTAACTCAGATCTTTATTACCCTCTTATTAAACTCATATCCACAAATTTTTATATAAATTTACTAAGTATAGGATTATGAGTTAACTCATCTAACAAAAAAAGATCCATGAGACGTCACGAGAGTCCAAGACCTACTCTATATATAAGAATTCGTGGGTTTTTGTGATAAATCATTATTTTTAGTTTGTTTGACTTTGGATTAATTTTCAACTTCTTGACCGATACATTAGCTCCTCTGTTTTTTAATGAATATTGTTTCAGTGAATAAAATATTGCAGCGTTTTAATCTTCTCCTTCACACCTCTGTGTGGATGTGTCTATGAGTCAATCTTTTCGTTCACACCTCAAAAAATGATCTGTACTTTTTAGTATTGAGATAAGTTCAATTTTTTATAATGGAATGTGAATACTCTCACCCTTAAAACATGCAAAATCTTTTCTTTATTAACATGTTTCTTTTCTTTTAAATGTATTTTGGGTCGGGCCAGTTTGGATTGTAATGGGCTATTCTGAAAGAAAGCCCTTTAATTTAAGGAATTGTAAGAGTGACATTAAATTATAGAGCAGATTGAAAATCCTGCCGTCCTAGTTGAAGAATTGTTGGAGTAGATTTTCAATGGTACCATTACTTGAAAATCACTACTTTCATGTCCATGTCAGCAAATTTTCATTCCTTTGAATGAACCTCGCAAATTCATAACTCAGTTTAATTGAATAAATCTCATACATATCAAATAACCTTTCATTTTTCCACAACTAACGTCAGAGAAAAAAATAAGTAGAATCTAAACTAACACACACACAAAAAGATAAAATTTAAAAAAAAACACACAAAAAAGATAAAATAAAAAAACACACAAAACAATCTGCTCTGTTGCTACAAGTTTGACCACGTTGAATCAGAAGCTGAGGCTTCAATCCTGGGCTCAAAAGAGAAGGCACACACAAACTCTTTGAGTTCGCCATTGATGGAGCATGGAGGTAGCTCAACCCATTCATCCGCAACCAGATCGCACATCAGATAGCTACAAATCTCTGCAGAATTCAGACAGACCAGCATCTGTTTACCGGCCCCCGCGCAGTTTATGTCCACCTTCTTCCCATAATACTTGTGCGACAGATATGGCGGCATCGCTGCTATCTGCTTCCAGCATTCACCGACCTCATCCCATGTCCACACTCTAACACTGGCACTTTCTAGAAACTCACACAGCAAAACCACGTACATTTGGCCCCCAGACTCAACTAGATCGATTGAGTACTCTGAGAAAACTGGGAGCAGTCTAGGGTATTCAAAGAAGCTGTTGCGTGTTAGATTGCAGGACACCACGGTTCCGGTAGAGCTGAGGAAATACAGCACCTCTTCGCCGCCGTTTCGAGTGAGAACCGACGAGTACTGCTTTGATGGGCTCCTCTGTATATCTGTCGACACTACATTGCCGCATTTGCTCAAGAAGTAGTGCGTGCAGTCGTCGTTTGTCTCCGATTCGACGGCGGTGTTGGTCTTTCTGGTCAGGGCGATGTCTTCTTCCCATCTATCTTCGCCGGAGTTGTACTGTCGGAATCTGAGGTTTGGGAGCTCACCGGAGACTATAACGAGCTTGAAAGCTTCGCCGTTTGAGGTCATTGCGATGGCCCGGATGGTGTGTGATGAGTTGGGAAATGGGGATTTGAGGTGGTGGCAGGCGGCGGTGATGGGGTTGGTTATGAGGAAGTCGCGGCCGCGGAGGAAGCAGAGCAATCCGCCGGAGGCGGCGACGGGGATGGAATAGGAAGAGGGATCTTGGGGGAGGTTGAGATTCTTCCAGTTGAACTCCGATGAGTCGAAGACAACAGGGCGGTGGCTCCGGTGGGGCTGAGAATCGACCATGAAGAACCATGGGTCTCTGGATGGGACCTGGGAGCAAGCGCGCTTGAAGGTGGCGGAGTCGGCCACCGATTTCCATCTCTTGCAGACAGAAGTGAGGCGGAAGAAGGAGGAGGTTGGCAGCCATGAAAGAACTCCCTCAAGAAGGTCTTGATTGAGCTCCTTCAGTGGAAACCTCGAACTCTCCTCATCATCAGTACATGAAAGCTTTCTTTTAAGATTTCTTCTGAAGACCCTGCCATCTCCAGCTCCAAGCTCCATTTCTTGAAAGAAAAAGAAACACGGAGAGAGTGAGATTGGGATGAGAAAATATAGAGAGAAAGAAAGAGAGGGAGATGAAGATTGGGAGGAAGTTTCGTGGGTGGATTTATACTTTACAGAAAAAGGTGTTGACAAAGAGTAAAGTGAAAGGGGGTTTGAGAGAGAGAGAGAGAGAGATGATTAAGAATGTGTCACGGGTGGGCTGTTGTGTAGATTAAAGAAAAAGGCCTAAAGAAACTCCCAAATATAAAAAAACAGAGGAATTTAATTCCAAACACAGATAAAGAGAGGCTGACTTCTCTAGCAGAGGCGGGCCCCCATCTTCGCTTTCCTTTCTTTTAATATTTATGTCTCAGTTTCAAGCAGGGAATTTTTCCCTTTTTATAGCTAAGATTGGGAAGACTTGTGTGAGTACATTAGCTCAAACATCGTGTATCTTCAAGTCATATGATGATTTAGTCATCAATTATGTTGATTTTGTGATGAAGGCAAAGCAATTATTTGAGGATGTACTATGTTTTGACATTACGTTGCTTCATGATTCTTTTATATGATGAAGAAGACTCAAATGTCAAAGGGGGTTGGCTCATGGCTGACTTCTGTAAAAGTAAAAGGCAGCTAAGCTAGCTAGCAAGTATTCCCATTTTAGAGAGAGAAAGTGTGTGTGTGTGTACATGGATGGATGTTGAATGGTGCTTTGGTAGAAAAAAAGAAAAGAGGAATCCAAGCAACCCTCGTGTATGCATAAGTTTGTTTAGAATAATACTACTAATAATAATAATGTGGTGAGATATACTACTAGAAGTCAATGAAAAGCAGAGGGTAAAGAATCCAAAGCTCTGACTTTTGGAAAATGGGCTTTGGATGCTCTATCACTGTGTAATAAATTAGTTTAGTAAAAGCCATCAATTACGCCCTCTTTTCTCCTCCCCTCTACCCTACTCAAAAACCAGGTTTTGGCTCTTCTACCTTTTCTTTCCTTTTTTTAATTGCTCTTCAACCCACATTCATATGGGACATTGCTCCTCTTTCCTGCCTTGTGCTTTTTCTCTATTTCTCATCTCATATTCTACACATGACTCTATAAAACAATGGTTTTTTTTTTTTTGGTAATTCAGATTTAGATCTGGTGAGACTATACATTTTATGACTCATTTCTTTCAAATTAATACAATTATATGTGGACAAAATATTTTAACCTAAGTATTATAAGCCAGCCATTATTATGAAGGTTATTAGGCATATTTCTCCTTATTCTAGTCCGAAGTATAGTTCAACTGATCCTTATAATAATTATGTAAAATCTCCAATGATCAACCAATTTTATCGATTATCTATCACTTCTTATGGTTGATTATATTAATTATTAAGTAATCCAACTCGGACCACGCTTCACCGAGGTAGACTTGTACTAGTTGGGCCTTAATTTTAATTTAGCTTATTAGATATGGCCCGGGTAAAGATCCAGGTCCACCAAGGAGCGTGTGCTTTTCATTTGAGTGTCATAGCCCATTAGTAAATTGAGTTCAAATTGGGCCTTTCAATATGGCCCAGGTAAAGATGCAGGTCCACCAACGAGCGTTTCCTTTTCATTTGAGGGTCATAGCCCATTAGCAAAGTGAGTTCAAGTTGGGCCTACTCAATATGGCCCAGGTAAGGATCCAGGTCCACCAACAACGGTTCCTTTTCATTTGAGGGTCATAGCCCATTAGCAAATTGAGTTTAAATTGGGCCGCCCAGGTAAAGATCCAGGTCCACCAATGAGCGTTTCCTTTTCCTTGGAGGGCATAATCCATCAGGAAATAGAGGCTTCATTCATTTCGGCCTTATTACTTTCAATAATTAGCTCAAATTGATACTCCAAATGAGCTCAAATTTATTTTGTGATAGATATTAGATATATACTCTTCAGGTATCACGTGTATAATCTTAAGATATTATTTGCTTATTTAAATGTATTGATTTTTTGTTATGTATATAAGTAATACCTTAAAAGTATACACGTCATATTTGAAGAGTATATATCTAACATCATGCAGTGATCAATTTGGTATTACTTGTTTATTTACTAAAGATATCGATTTTTTATTATATATGTGAGTGATACCTTAAAAGTATACACGTGATAAAAGTATATATCTAACACATACGGTGGTCAAATTGGGGACACCGTGTCTTGGAGGCACATAAATGTCA
The DNA here is from genome assembly GCA_005771605.1 of Scutellaria baicalensis. NCBI lineage: Eukaryota > Viridiplantae > Streptophyta > Magnoliopsida > Lamiales > Lamiaceae > Scutellaria > Scutellaria baicalensis. The sequence goes on from CM016726.1 coordinate 23,036,694, forward strand.
CTCTCAGCCTTATTATTCAAATGTCATGTAGTAGAGAATACTTACGAAATAACAAACTATACGCACTAAAATAAATTTTTATGTTATATTTGGAGTGTGAGTCAACAATTATGAAGTAATCAAACTTCAATAGAACTGAGAGTATAATAAGTTAATCATCTCCATTTGTACTCTTTTGAAGCACACAAACATTAATTAAGATAGGCTTATTTTCAGATGTTACTCCCTAAAGTGCAGACAATAATTTAATAAATTAGTAACTAGTAGTGTATCATCAAGTCTAGAAACATCTAAATATTTCCTTGTCCCACAAGCCACGCAAGCCATCTATTATTTCTGTTTTTTCCCAAAGAATCTAAATTCTGAAGAGCCAAAAGAAATAATAAATAATAAACTAGAAACATATATAATAAAAAGTTCCTTATAATAATGAATCAAGCGTCATGAAGCATCTATGTTTATGATCCTATTTCTAGTAATTTTTGAGGTATCTGAACTAAATAATTAGTTTACATTGTTTTCATTTATAAAGAAAGAAAAATTAGCTTTGATTTCGTTTTTGAAAGTTTTATAAGCATTTTAATTAACTTCACAAACTTCTTTGTATAAAATTATTCTATTGATTATATTACATAATTAACTGCCTGCAGGATTCCATTATTAATTACCACATTGTAGGATATGGAGAGACCACATGTCATTTGATAAAACCAGACAATTATATTTAGTTGAAAAATAAAAATTAAGTGATGAATCAAAGTAGAATAGAAAATATAATTAACTGAATATAACTGCGATACACGTCAGTATGATTTATAAAATAAAATTAGTTTCTCTTGGCCGGCGACTATAATATTATAGTACTTAAATGAAACTATAACATGATGACATTTTGTTTGACATATTCGATCAATTGCATAAAGATTACACCATAAATCACGCCAATATATAAATGTTATAGTTTCATGTTTAAAGTGACCCATACAAATATAACTCCTAAATATCATTAAAGAATTAAAAAAAGAAGTAAAAGGACAATAAACACTTGGCAGTATCTCTTCATTAATTAGTGCTAATTAAAATTCCCTCACATTTGAGTTAATGAATAACATGTAGTGATTAATTGGCATTGCAATTTTTCTCTATTGTTCAACTCAAATCATGTCAATGGGAGATGCATATAATTATAATTGAATTATTCTATATGTGTTGGCTTTTAATTTGTCAAATAAGGTGACTCAGATTGATGTCAGCTACAAGCAATCCCACTCTGCATCGTCACAAGTGATTGAGACTCGTCATTCCTAAATGAGGATGAAAATTTGATTAATCATATTCTGGAAATTATGCTGACATTAAATTAAGATGATGTTAAGGATTATGATCAACACATATAATAGATCACATAGTTATAAGTAATTAATGTCATAGTATTAAAGATGAATCATACATATATACTTTGTTTTTCTCTTTTCGAAGAAAATTAAAGATAAATAAGTACGTGTACTTATGTATCTGTTTCTTAGATCCAGACCAATATATACTAGATATCTGATAATGTGAAATTAATAAGTGGATCGGAGTATGATTTTACGTACCTACGTGTGTGTTTGTGAGTTCCACTAAGCTAGAATCAAGTAATATACTAATAATTAAAATTTAAATTAGTACCGCTGGACTTGCATCTTTAGCTACTCACCTGTAATTGTGGATAAGTTTTCAGATAATTAAAACAATAATTTATTCACAACCCACATCTACAAATACTGGTTCATAATTGCAAAATCAGAATCAGATATTCATTTGGTGTTTTGACAGTATCAACATTCTTTTATGATCTTTAATTTGATCATCCAAGAACACATTATTAGCAGTTTCCAATTTAATCCATATATTTTTTCTCTAATAGCAACAGTTCACAACTGATAAACCCAGTTGAAGAGATTAAGTGAAATTGTTGAATTTTCCAATGGGAGAGGACAAGAAAATAGTGTTCGGCAAATATGAAATGGGGAAACTGTTAGGCAAAGGGACCTTCGCCAAAGTCTTCCATGGCCGACAACTGGCGACGAACGAGTGCGTGGCGATTAAGGTTATCAAGAAAGACGAGGTGATAAGGAGCGAGAGAATGATGGAGCAGATCAAACGCGAGATCTCTGTGATGCGCCTCATGCGCCACCCCAACATCGTCCAGCTCAAAGAGGTCATGGCCACCAAGTCCAAGATCTTCCTCGTCATGGAGTACGTTCACGGCGGCGAGCTCTTCGCCAAGGTGGAGCGCGGCCGCCTCACTGAGGCCGCCGCCCGCAAGTACTTCCAGCAGCTCATCAGCGCCGTCGATTTCTGCCACAGCCGCGGCGTTTTCCACCGCGATATCAAGCCCGAGAATCTTCTCCTCGACGAGAACGAGGATCTGAAGATCTCCGACTTCGGATTGTCGGCGTTGCACGAGCAGTACCCGATCACCGGCGGCGGCCTCCTCCACACGCAGTGCGGGACGCCGGCGTACATTGCGCCGGAGGTTTTGACGAGGAAGGGCTACGACGGGGCCAAGGCGGATATCTGGTCATGCGGCGTCGTTTTGTACGTCCTGCTGGCCGGATTTCTCCCGTTTCAAGACGAGAATCTCATCGCTATGTATCGAAAGATCTACAGGGCTGAGTACGAGTTTCCTCCCTGGTTTTCTTCTGAGTCTAAGCGTTTGGTCTCGAAGCTTCTGGTGTCGGATCCGGGTAAGCGGGTCTCCATCCCGGGTATAATGCGGGTTTCGTGGTTCAGAAAAGGGTTTAAAAGACCCAATGCACTCACCATGGAAGAATCCGTGCTCGAGAAATTTGATGAGGAGCACGAGACGATCAAAAAATCGCCATCTTCTCCCGCCTTCTTGAACGCTTTCCAGTTCATCTCGTCCATGTCCACAGGGTTCGACCTGTCAAACATGTTCGAGGACCATAAACGGAAGAGGGGGTCGTCCACATTCACATCGCGGTGCTCAGCTAAGATCATCATCGGAAAAATGGAAGCAGTGGGGAAGAAGTTCGGGTTCAAGTCCGCGAGGACCAAGGACTTCAAGTTGAGGTTGGTGGGGCCCACCGAGGGGCGGAAAGGGAGGCTCTCCGTCACGGCGGAGGTCTTCAAGGTGGCGCCGAGGTCACGGTGGTGGAGCTCTCGAAATTCTCCGGCGACACCTTGGAGTATATCAAGTTTCGTGAAGAGGATATTAGGCCAGCTTTGAAGGATGTCGTTTGGACATGGCAAGGGGACACTATGTTCAATACTGATGATGTTCACGTTTTGTGTTGAAGACTTCTCTAAGCAATTATAAATTTAGTAAGTAATTGCATTTCTTTATTGTTTCCATTCATATGAATATCTTAATTGATGACACTAGCACTATCTCACCCTAAATAGATGATGGTGTTTTGATTGAGTAATGTTAGAAGTTAGAACCAAGGATGAAAATATCGCGAAATATCGCGGATACGGATATTGCGATACGGATATTGGGTGTTAATGTTTTTTTTCCTGGGTATCGCGGATATTTCGCAAAATATCGCAAAATATCGATATCGATATCGATATCGGTTCAGTGTAGTATAAAATTGGATGGAAATTGGGAAATATCGCGGATATATCGCAAAATATCGCATGTATATCAAAATGAGCGATTTTGATTCACAAAATTGAACTATGTGATTTTTTTTCCTTACTTTGTATTATGTATTGTGTTTGATATTGAAAGTAATATATTCTCCTCACATCAATCTTTCATTCACGGATATAGCCATATTTTGTGGCTTTTTTAAATTTCCATTCTTTTAACCAATTATTACTTCATTTACTTCTTTTTTTTTTCCTAATTTTTTTGCATGATATATTTCTATATATATATATATATATATATGTTGAAGGCAAGTGAACATTTTCTATCATACAATTTAAGGTTCAAGGTATGATATTCTCTCATATCAATAACTCTCTCCCAACATTTTTAATTGATTAAATTAATTTCAATTATTTACTTTATAGATTATGACTATTTTAATGTATCTAATTTATTTATTTTTTTGGATATAGGGCATTGACATTGGAAAGGAAATACTTGCACCGCTATATATATCACTCAATTGTCATTTTGAAGAACTACGAATTGCTATGTAAATTTAATCTTTTTTTTTTTCATTTTAGTTGATAAAACTAGCATTTTATTGGTATATTGTAAATTGCTATGTTTAATTGTGCTAATTATGTATATGTTAGATGAAGCATTTAGTTAACTTATAGAACTTTATTATAAAATCATAATTTTACAATTAATTATTTTATAGTGAAGCTAACACGTAAAATGTAATGTTGTAATTGTGTATTTACAATTAATTGTTATAATTAGTTTTAGTAAAATTTTAATAGTGCTAATTATGTATATGTTAGTATATTGTAAATTGCTATGTTTAATTGTTGGTATATTATAAATTGATGTGTTTAATTGTGCTAATTATGTATATGTTAGGTGAAGTATTTAGTTAACTTATAGAACTTTATTATAAAATCATAATTTTACAATTAATTATTTTATAGTGAAGCTAGCACGTAAAATGTAATGTTGTAATTGTGTATTTACAATTAATTGTTATAATTAGTTTTAGTAAAAATTTAATAGTGCTAATTATGTATATGTTGGTATCAGTACTGTTTGGATCAAGATGACATTCCATCTACTATGTTTGAACCTCATAGGTCATCCTTTTGGTACTAGTGTATTGTATGATGTAATTTTAGTAATTTTGTCTTGTATTATGTAATATATTATCATTTTTCATTCGAAAAACAGTATTTATAATACTTATTATCTATATGTTAGTTTTAAATATATTATTTTAATGTGATTTTGAGTGGAATATATGTGTAATGAAGTGTAAAAATAATCCCTAAAATTTCATAATAAATTTCCAAAATTTTAATAAGATTTCCGTTGTTTTTTCAAATTTTTTGCGATATCGATATGCGATATCGATATCGACATCGATATATCCGTAAAATTAAAGTTGCGATACGACATGCGATATCGATATTTTCATCCTTGGTTAGAACTACTATGTTGAATTTGTTTTGTTTTGTTTTGATTGTGGGGTTAGTGATTAATAACTCAACCATGCCAACTTTATGTAGTGTATATAGCACTATTATTAGTTGAAATTGTTAGATTGTTTATTTAAAAGCGTGTAAAGAAATTAAAGGCATATTTATGAAATGTTAGAAGCACCTTATACTTCTATACAAAGGTCGTGCAGGTTCTAATTAATAATTAATAATATATATCTTCCAACAAAGTTTTGAACCTCCAAATTCAATAACAAAATATATATCCCATAAAGACATTGTCCAACATACTCAGAAAAATTATTCTTGATTAGGTCCGACTCACTAAATTAAATCATCAACAAATGAATTAGATTTGGGCCACAAAGCCATTCACTATTGGGCCCAACATCTCAAGTCCACAAGAATAAAAATACAGTTGGGAACTCCTAATGATTTCTAACAGCCAAATTATACATCATCATGATATCATCATTATTATTACTCCCTCCGTCCCGGCTAACTTTGCCTAGGTTGACCGGCACAGATCTTAAAAAAAACTGCTGACTTTGATGTGATATGTTATTTTAATGTTTTTTAGTGGCAATTTTGTAATTAATGTGTGCTTTTTGAGTGCAAAATAAGTAAAATAAAAGAAATGGAGGGGTAAAGGAGTAAATTTTTCTTTGCCATTTTTGGGCTAACAAAATAAGATGGGACAAATAAAAATGGAAAGTAAGCAAAGTTAGCAGGGACGGGAGGAGTAGGGTTGTAAAAGAAGCGAATCTTTTTGATTCGATTCGGTATTCGAATTCGAATATAGTGATTCGAATTCGAAAAATACGAATAAGAATCCGAATAAGAATATTTTTTTATATTCGTATATTATCCGAATACGAATAAGAATATGATGGTATTCGATTCGAGTATTCGCGAATATATTTGAATAATTATATATATCAATAATTAGATATTTTACTTTTTTATATTAGTATTTAGTAATGCCTAAATATATTAGTATTACATAAAACATAACCACATATTATATATATTGTAAAGTAATGTCTAAAAATTACCTAAGTATGTAAAAAATAATACTAATTTCTAAGTCGTATTGCAAGAATGATGGTTGGATCATGGATGCTAGAAAAACATTTTTGTTGTGATACTTGTTTGATGGATTTAACTATAAATTTTAATTATGTTTATGTATTAGAACCTTGGATGTTAATTTGCACGTTGATTTTTTGTTACGGTACTTGTTCGATGATTTGACAATGAATTTATATTTATGTATTTCGAATCTTGAATGTTAATTTGGTTAATGAATTATTGAACTTGAGTTGATGAATTTTATTGTTTATTTAAGTACTATGTAGGCATATTAATTTGGGAAAAAATATATATTTGATTTTTTTTTTTGAAATTTTAAGTTTAAAATTTTCGAATACGAATATCCGAATATTCTCGAATATATTCGAATATGTTAAACGAATCGAATAAGAATTTCATTTGTTATTCAAATAATAAACAAATACAAATATAAGTATTCGAATAGTTAAACGAATACGAATCGAATATCATGGTATTCGATATTCGATTCGTTTACAACCCTAGACGGAAGTACATGAAAGTACAAATTTGAAGTGGAATGACATGAAAAGTCATGCATGTGCAATCAAATAAATACAAAGGAGAGTAAATGATACTACATGTGATATATTAGTATAGGAAGTCGCAGTCCAGGTCCACGTGATTCTCATGCCTACGTAATAATGCTTGCGTCATTTTAGAAAACTCCTTCACACATCAGTTAATTACATCACTCCGAACTTCCCTTAAATTTTCAAGGCTTTGAATGAGTCTTCCTGGTCTTTCCAACCTCATTTTTAATTCTTATATCATCATTATGAAAAAAAATTCGTAATCACCAACTTCATTCTCTCATTTTATATTAATCCACTATTTTTAACACAGAAGTTATGTGTAAATTAGTGACATCATATTTTACACTTGTCATGTGATGATTATATTTAAATACCGAATGAGATAAAATACGAACATGAAAAAGAGAATTCTAATTATCATTCTTCTGCTAGAGCTGCTTCAATCCTTGAAATTATATGTTATAATTTGATCTTCCATTTTTAAAAGATATAGATTTGTACTTAATTTTATATAGGTTTATCTAAAATTATTTTTCTTATCTACGATAGATCAGATGTTTTATTACACTTGATGTTAATCTCATATTTCAAAATAATCAACGCACCACGTGTCAAATATAACCACTAATTAACAATATGTGGTGTATGTATATACACATATATTGTTTTATTTTTGATGAAAATGTGGTCTATAAAACATAAAATATGTATGTAATATCAAATTAAAACAAGATTTAGATAGGAAACCTGGATTAAGTAGTTAATTAAGACTTGAGAGTACAAGGAAATTTTCACTTGCATGACCTAGAAAATCTCACGTCACAGCTCCTACGTCACTAGTTATCGTCGGTTCTAGGGGGGCCACAATTTGGCTGCTAGCTCCTTTATTTTTCTAAATAGTTAATATACACGATATAAAAAGAAGTCGGAAATCCAATAGAAAACCAAACTTAAATCCAATAGAATTTGATTTGTCCTTGCTTCTATCTCCTCGTTTTCCGGTATCGATTGGAATTCTCCGATGCCGATTGGAATTCTCCGATTTGAAAGATCTGCAAAAACAAAGAAACACCGGGGGTTTTTCCCGGTGAAGAGACTCCGACGCCCAAGTCAGTAATCTGGGAAAAACGTTGATATTGCTCTTTTTCTTAATAATTACTGTGTATGATATCGTGTGTGTGAAATAGAAAGATAAGGGTTATAAATACTCCCTGAAAAACGTGACAGTTAGGATTTCTCCGGAAAAAGTGGGAAGTGGGCGAGATACTCGCGATCGTGGCGGTTGCTTCAAATTTAAATTAGTTCGATCTGGATTCAGTTCGACATTTCAGCTTACAGTTCAACTGTTTAGCTTGCAAGTCTGATTAGTTCGCTCATGTTTTTTTATAAAGTGCGAACTTCCTTGTTCGCCCAAAACGTTCTTCCTATTTCTCTGTTCTGTTCGCATTAATTAGCCTTCAAGTCGGTCGATTTTTCGGAACAGTTCGAATGTGGCCAGTTCGATCACATCAGAATTAAATCTAATTGGCTTTCATCAATAGTTTAATAATTATTAAAAAGCTTGTGGCTAGGTTTGGTGAATTAGTGATAAAAACACTCATATATATATAGTTTAAATGAAACCTAACTCATCTAACCATCTTTACACTATTTTCGAAACGATTGAAAAATGGAGATTGAGGTTTTGAGACGTTGAGATGATGACATCAAATTGAATCATTAATTAATATAAAAATTCTGAAACCAATAGTTGGCATGCATAAGTAATTTTTATTACCTGAACTCGACTTGTCTTAATTATCATATTGTTTTTTAATGTAGTAAATTAATCACTATATGTCTGAAGCTCTATTGCATCACCAAAGGAGATAAATATATATTTTTTTCATTTTATAAGAGCTTTAATACGAAACTTCAAAATCAATTTTGTTTTTATTAAAACATTGACATGGATACGTAGGCTCCATTTGGATTTTGAATTAAATGAAAGAAAATTGGGAAAAACGTAGATGATGACATTATGGCATATACGTCATAAAAAGTAAATGATTGACTTTCATGTTATTTAAGACATGATGATTATTTATGATTATTTAGAAAATAAAATTCTTAAATTTTGTTTGCGCGAGTACTATAATGTACATAACTAATTAAAAGGTGTTATGTACACGTGTCCCTTTTTTGGAACCATATAATAAACAGTGTGAATGCGTTGATATTAATATTGATGACACGTTTAAAAGAATTAACAAATATTCAAACTGTCCCAGGTTTGGACAGATTAGACATCAACTATTCCAACTGTCCCAGGTTTGGACAGATTAGACATCAACTAGAAACCACAAGGACTCGTATTATTTTATTTTTTAAGCAGTTTTTTTCCTCCAATTTTTGATTCAGTCTAGTGTAATTTTTTTTCCATCCTGTAAACTTTCAAAATTATTTTTTTAAATATGTTTTTTCTGATAATTTTCATTATTATCATTAATTTAAAAGGGTTCGTTCCCTTCTTTCATAAAAGTTAATCTATATTATAGGTTTGTCTCTTTGAAACAAAATTTTAGATCCGCCCTTGAAGATAATATAGCATGCGTAGAAAGTTTACGACATGAATTTGACAACATGAGATGTTCTCTTACATTTTGTGTTATATTTATATTCTAAAACAATCACCACAACTCATGTGTACTTGTATTAAATGTGATTAAATATGAGATAACATCAAATTTAATGGAGGATCCAATCTGGAATTTGACACATGGAGAAAGTAAAACACATATAAAGACAAAAACTTATATTTCTGGGGTACAGATCTTAGATTCATGCCCCTAAAGTGTGGTGTTACATATGTACTCTTTAGATATCACGTGTATACTCTTAAAATATTACTTTTTCATGTTAAAGAGTAGTATTAGATATTTTCAGGTATCACGTGCGTACTCTTAGTATTACTTTCTATTCAGTAATAGGTATTAAATATATACTCTTCATGTATCATGTGTATTCTCTCAAGGTATTATTGCTTATTCACTAAATGTATCAAATTTTTGTTCTATATGTAAATAATACATTAAGAGTATATATATGATCCTTGAAGAGCATATATCTAACACCATGCGGTGGTTAAGTTGGACATAAGTGTCACTCAAAGATTAAAAAAAAAGGAATCAAAATGTTAAAAAATATAAAAATAATTAGTCACTGAGATCCGTGCAACCGAGTCGCGTGCGGGCTGGCGTGGGTCGGCCTAGCCCGCACCACTCTACTTTTTCGCGTGTTTTGGTCATTACCTTCGTGTTACCTTCATGTTACGTTTGTGTGATATTCATTTCCAAATTTTATACCCTTAGTTCAAAAAAATTGAACTAAAATAACACAATGGTCAAACTAACATAACATGAAGATAAAAAAAAATGTTAATCATACCTTCATGTTATGTTAGTGTGATCTTTATGTTATGGTAGTGTTACCTTCATGAAGGTAACGCTAACAGAACATGAATGTAATACTAACATAACATAAAAGTAACACTATCTGGAGTGAATTTTGGTGGACTTGAGCGCGCCCACCAGACGTGTGGAAGCGCGTTGACCCGCATGTGAGGGCGCATTGGTCAACGCGTTGATCGATTGCACATGTACCCGGGTACACAAAATATTTTACCAAATAATTAATGATGACGATTAGTTAAAGAATACTTATATAAGGAAGACTTCTTAACATGACTCAATTTCGGTGCACTTTCCGCCACATAATCAAAGCCGACTATTACACGACCCGACTTTGATTTCAGATTTTTTTCACAACCCCATTTCCTATATAACTACCGCCTTATACACCATACCTTTTCCATTCACACTTTCCATCATTTTTTCCTTTAAAAAGAAAAAAAAAATCTATCTCTCTAGCTAGGAAAATAATATCAAACCACAGTGAAGCAATAATTTGTACAGGATTCTTGATTTCTTCACTGCTTTTAGAAATGGAAAAAAACTGGTCATCAGACACAACCCTCCTTATTGATCTCAACACTAAACCCTCCATGCACAACCCTACAGACACTCAGGTACGCAGAATTTTCCGAAATTTTATTGCAAAGATTCTTCTAAATCATCATGTTGTATATTTATGGGATTATTATATGTAATGATGATGCATGTGGTGCAGGCGCATGAGCTGATCCAGGAGTTAAATAGGATGAAATGGGAGAACAAGAAATTGAATGAAATAGTTGCAAATTTGTTGACGAAAAGGGAATCCGGAGATGAAGTGATGTTCAGCTCGAGGAAAAGGAAAGCTAACGAAGTCGAAAACTGTGGCAACCATACAGGTTCCGCTCACACCACTTGCTGTGATGAATGGTCACCTAGCAGGCCTTATAATGAGATCAAATCAAGTGTCTCACGAGTTCATGTCCGAATCGAGCCATCTGATACGAGCTTAGTATGTGTTTGTTAACTCAACTCTTTGTGTAGAGAAAATATCAAGTGCAGAAATGAAATTGGCTAGATTTCATAATATTGTATTCACTTTTGCAGGTTGTGAAGGATGGGTACCAATGGAGAAAATACGGACAGAAGGTTACGAGGGATAATCCCTCTCCAAGAGCTTACTATAGGTGCTCTTTGGCCCCAACTTGCCCTGTCAAGAAGAAGGTGATGAGAAACTGTTACAGTTTGCACATTAATTATTAATATCCGTACGTCTACATTGAATACTAACTCAAAACCTGGATTTGTATTCATGCTTATATATAGGTGCAAAAGAGTGCTAGTGATCCATCTCTATTAGTTGCAATATATGACGGGCAGCACAACCACCCCCCTTCCGGTGCTGAAATAGTACCAGCTAATTCGCCTCCGGTGGGATGCTCAGGCTGTGCAGGAGCAGCAACAGAGGGCGCTGTATTTCAGCAGTTTTTCGTCGAACAAATGGCTTCTTGTTTGACAAGAAATCACAGCTTCAGAGATGCAGTTGCAGCAGCTATAACTGGCAGAATATTAGATGATTTCTCTGAGGAAAATGATGAAAATTTGTCTAATTCAAGGACTATTTCTGAGTGACTAAGAGTTTGAATCTGAGGATATCTTAATTTTTGGTAGTTGAGATTAATCAAGAACGTGAATCAAAATTTCCATGTTGCAGGTTTCATTTTGATCTAATCCAAGTAGTCAACTATTTAATATAATTTGCAATTCAAAAATGGAAGAATCCTCAATTGGAAGTTTGGTTAAAGAAGATTAAAGAATTAAAAGTGAACGATACAAGTCAAACATGAAGTATGACCAAGATCAAAGAGATAATGTTTGTAGTTGGCAATTAGCAAGCACTGGGCCATGCCTGGTCGACCTAAAATATTACTCTGATTACATTAAGCTCTTGCCCAGAATCTTGATAATTTCACAAATCAAACCAACATGATATAAGGATTTGCAATTACATCAGCCCTTTACATACATGGTTTAATAAAAAAATTAATTGATTCAATGTATCAAATTGAGGGCATCTATCAAAAGGAAACTAAATAAGAAATTATTCTGGTATCTATCTACAAAAAAGCTACAAGGTTAAGAACAGATTTCACTACTGGTTTTCTTCAAGTGCCTGCTATTGAAGTTGGCTAAGGAATGGATGCTGCTAATACATACACACTTTGGATGAGATACTCATGCTATGATGCAGGTTTTGATTTGTACAACTGAGACTGAAATTCAGACGTTTTTGCTGCGGTTTCAATCAAACTGTTACTTTCCAACTCTTTCTGGGAAGTATTTGATTTCACCTTGCCCTTGCTTGCTTCTTCCTGAGCTTTCTTCTTCTTCTCCAATTCCAGTTGCTTGCAGTTTTCCTCGTGAGCCCGTCTAAACATCCTCACGAAGTTTAGAAGAGTTGAGACAACTGCGAAAGCATCTCATGGTATCATTCGCATGAAAATTGTAATAAACTCAGGGGAGAGAAGGAGAGATGGAATACCTTGCTCAAATGGACAACGAGCTGGATCTTCCCCGAAATAAAGAGCCAATGCATCGGCATTTCGTCCCTGAATAAAACTCAGAATCATCAGATCAGTCATATATATAATGGATAGGCATAGTACAGGGACGGGAAAATTTACCACTCCAGAATAAAGTGAAGCCAGAGATCTCACTTCTGCTTCAGCAGAGCCCAAAAAATTCTTCAAAGTCTAAAAAATTTCCACAACACAATGTTTAGCCAGAAGAAATACTTTTAAGAAGAAAATGTCAAATGCGTATGATACACTAAGCTTGCATTAGATAGAAGTTTAAGGGCAATCAAATGTTATTCTCCAATTTGGATGGGATTCTGATCGTATTTTCAGGTTATAACAACCTGCCTATGACACATGAGTCACTCGTCAATTCATACCATTATCAAAGTAATACTTTATACATAGTCCCACGAGATACAAATGAACACATTCGAGATTGTTCAGTTACCTTGCAGAACTGTTCTGACACAGCACCATCATTTTCAGAAGCAGTAAGTTCCTGTACAACCTTTTCAAGTCCTTTGCTAATTGCTTGCATTTCCTCAGCCAAATACTTTAGTTGAATCTGCATCATAATATCTCTGACCATGTAAATACTAAGCGAGAATAGTCAGACACAAAGCAGAAGAGGGAATTTTGGTTGGATGTGAGTATACCTTTGTTGAAGCCTCTATACTTACTAGGTCTTCATCAAAATCCAAAACTTCTGGCAACTTTTCAGCAAGCACCTAGAGGTTTATAGAAGGTTTGAGTCAAAAATTTGGTAGCATTATAAGAAGAGGTTGCTTACACAAACTGTGAGTATCTTCAATGATGAGATTTTCAGTTAATTTTGTCTGTGGAGAAAGAAAAATATTATCACAGAATACAAGTATAAGAATCTGATGATTAATACCTTACACAGGTAATGAATAAGAGTCAGCTTGTTGTTTCGAGCTCTTGTTTCAGCAAGTTTTGGAAGACTATCCAGGCGAAATCCTACAGCAGAACCTGAGAAATGAAGTAAAATTTCCAGTTAATATTAGCACGATTTTTGACAAATGAGAATTTTAATGAAGAAGTATCATGGCACAACCCACTTGGCTCTATGCTTCGGCTTCCAAAAGGATGATTTTCGTTTATGAAGAATGGAAAAATAACTGCAAATGATACAAAGTCATGCACAAGAAACAATTGGCAATTTTACTCACCTCTTGCTGTTCCATGATTTAAAGCATTGCCTAGTTGAAGGATAGTGTGCATGATTCTTTTCAGTTTTACAGAATTCCTGACCTGATAAAAATTATTTTCAGTCAATTGCAGCTGTTTATAAAAGCTAAAGGAAAGAAAAGAGTATAATCACTTGCCTCTTCAGATGCAGAATTAATGATATTCAAACTATTCCTCAGATCTGATACCTACACACGGATGAAGGAAATTAAAATTTTCAACAGAGTACTTGGATCAGAAACTTTGATCAATAACCCAAGGAAAAGGAGCAATACTTCGTGATTTAAGCTAACTTTTCTACTGACCTGAGAATGAAATTGGATTGTAAACGAAAAAACTCTTAGCTTGGACTCAACTCGTGGAACTTTCATCAATTCCATGAAAAACTGCAACAAATGAGTAATATGACAATTTTGTGAGCTTATAAATTTGCTTATCAAAATAACCAAGATTTAAGTTTCATAAACTGAAGAAATAGGTTTATCATGGTTTCCTAAGATGATATTGGCACAACCCTCCTCGACACATTCATCAATGGAAAAGCGATAAGAATCATATCTACCTGCTCACACTTGCCAAGATTCTCCTTGTCACCTTTGTAGTCCTGAAAGAAGAAACATAGTCACAATATGACTAGAAAGATATGTTGTAAATATGAAAGAACGAGAGTTCAAAATAAAGCGTACGGAAAATATTTCATGTCCTTATTCACGATCAAAGTAGATAATATAGAATGCTCGGATACCAATGTCAATGTACATATGGTTTGGTAACAAAGAGACACCTTAAGGAGTTCGATTTCTTCTTTGGTTGGACAAAATTTTATAAGATTGTCAACCTGATCAATGTCCAGTGCTGAGGCATCCAAAGCAAGGACTGAGTTCTGTAAAAGAATGTGGCAACAAATCAAAGAAGTGAATCAACAAACAACCTAGGGCTAGCGGACATCCCACTATATGTATTTGAGAACCATCACTCTTACTTTGTACTCAATATAGAATAATCTGGGTGAATTTGAATTCCACTCTAATTAGGGTGGGTTTAAAATCCATCCATTTGAATCAAATTCCCCAATCCAAACACAATCTAAAAGAACTTATGAGTAATCACTGATTGTGCATGAACATGCATTGCTAGAACAGAAGGCTGTACATATAGGAAGGACAGACATCAAAGGGATTCTAACAACAAATAGGATCTTCTAACTCAAAAATCATCATGGCCAGCGAGAAACAGACATATATCTTTGTATCTTTCTTTTGAAGTACAAATGCATGTACATTTAAAGAACTACAATTAATTTTGATGTTTACCTACCATCAAATCTGACAAGGGAATCTTAACCTTTGTCAGCATGATTTCACAATTGTAAGCCCTCCGAAGTTCAATCTGCAGGAGAAACAGAAATTTAGGGAAAACATCTTCCTTTTCATGAGTTCAAGATAAAGAAAACATGACAAAATGTGTGAAGAACATAAAATGAGGATTTTCCGTTGTAGTAATTCAGGAAGGGAGGATGCACAAGGTAGTAACCTAATTGCGGGAGGAGAATTGCATATCAAAATGCTGCTTTTAATACATAAGGCATTCTAAAATTACTACTATGCCACAAATAACACTGTTCATGTAGCATAAATGAATGTGCCTTTGTATGAATACATAAGTAAATGCAATTCCATTTCTACATTAATTTCTTTCCAACAGAACATGCATATTATTGCCGCTTACCAGCTGGATTTTATCAGATTTCAGCCCTGAGCCACGCCTGTTTGTTTTTGCACCAGGGGCTCCATGAACTGACTTTGGAGCAGTGGCTGAGAAAAGACTCTCGAGTTCAGACATGTCTAACTCAGGAGCTCTAAAAAGGATAATATAAGACAAGACAATATCATTACCAATTGCAAAACATGATGGTAGTAATTCATGTGATTAATATAGAGTAATAAAATATGTAAATGAAGATAGCAATGACATACTTTGAAGCCACCTCAGGTTTTTGTGCCTCAGCCCATAGGCTGCCCTGCACAGCCCTTGTTAACTTCAACCAATGATATGGTTTGAGGGATGTCTTTTTAGATTGTGATGGCATTCTTGTATTTGACCGTAATTGCAACTTTCCCTTTCCATCCAATAGAGTACTGGCAGATGAATGCAACTTGAAATAAGCATCTCCACCTCTTGGTGAGGCATTCATAAGAGGAGCAGGAGGAGGTGGAACACCTTGGTGGCTCCTATCTGGCAATTCCTTCTGGAACAAACTAGGAGGGCATGGTGGTGGAGGTACTGAACTTTTACGTGGAGAAATTAGTACCGAGCCTCCAGGTTGAGGTGGAGGAGGTGGAGGTGGGCTGGGAGGTACAGTTGATCTTTTTGTAGAAGCCTCAAGTAATGGAGTTGGAGGAAGAGGAGGAGGAGGGATGGTTTTAGATAAGTTTTGTACAATTGAAACATTTGATAAAAGTGGTGGAGGAGGGGGAGGGGGAGGTGATGGTACTGATGATAGAGATGTAGGTTTGACAGTTTCTATGGTAGAAGGTGGAGGAAGTGCAGTGACTGGAGATGGACTTGGAGTCAGCGATGGGGAGGAAGGGGTTGAAGATAAGACAGAATAAGATTGCATTGCTGCTGCTGCTGCTGCTGGTCGTGGAGGAGAAGGGGATGGAGCTGTTAATGGTGGCAACGATTGTGATGGTGGTGGCTGTAGTTTAGAGAGCTGTGGCGATGAGGATACTGGTATCTTAGACAGAGAACTCGATACTTCTGAAGTATGAAACTCATGTTGAGATTGCACTGGGGGTGTAGGAAGAGGAGGTGGTATAGATGAAGGTGATGGTGGTAATGGCTGTTTTAATTGTGGTTGTGGGATTAATGACTGTGCTGTTAGCGGCATTGTAGGTGGTGCTGGTGGCGGAGGAGAAGGAAGACCTCCTGATCCTGATTCAGAGCTGATATAATGCTTCTCCGGGGGATGTTTCTCTGGTGTAGAAGACTCTGAGCTCACCGAACCCCACATAGTTTTCTTATTAAACTCATGCAACAGAGCTGTTATCCCAACTGCTGAGGGTGCACTATTGTATCTTGAGAGAGCTGTACCTGAACCTTGCGAGGAATTCGAATATGAAGCTGAACTAGTCGGTGATATGATCTTAGATTCAGCTGGCCTTTGAACAGAAACATGCAATTCACTAGACTCAGTTTTCTTCGCCGTATGATCCAAGTCAGGGGATGACTTTGAAGAGGCCAACGATGTTTCACTTGGGTCGGCTAGGGGTTTGGATTTTGGAGTCTCTACCATAGTAGGACTTGCTTCATGAATAGAAACACTGGATAAATTCCCCTTCTGAGCTTCATAGCCTGTATTTGGTGTTGCTTTAGTAGAGCCACTCTTTAAACTTTCATCTTTCACACTCTTGGAAACATTAGGCAACCTGTCTAATCTGGCACTTGTGTAAGAAGATATCTCCTTTTTTTCTTCAAGAATACTGGAGACAGTCATTTGTTGGATTATATTATAAGCATTATCTCTCTCTGAATCCCCCCAATCTATTTTGTTGAATATATCATGAACTTTATCAAATGCTTCATCAGGAAGACCTTCTATATCGTGGATGCCAGTGAAATCGAACCCAACTAGTGAAGAAGAGGAATAGGAATCCATGTCGGAGAAAAGAATCTAAATCCAACCAAAAGACAAGAAACGAACCTCAAAAGATATGAAAACATGACACATTTGAAACAAAATGGACAGATGCTTACCTCGGCTGTGAAGTCCGCAGGAAATTGATCCTTGACTTTCCACCGTACATCAATTTCTTCACGATTAAGCATGACTACATTTGATCTGATAAATGCAGTATTGAACATCACACGGAACATCATTTCTTCGTGCTCTAGGTTATCATCCAATGTAATGCACTCGAGCACAACATCACCTTGTACATGGCAGTTGATATCAATTTTAACACGTTCACAATCTGCCTGTAACAAAGTGTGACACACTTTAACAAGAAAAATGGAGGCAGAATATCTTGTTTTCTATCAAAGAGGATGAAGAAAATTTAACTTGTAAACTATGGTCTAAAGTTTGAACGATCTAACAAAAGTTACTTCATGGATGCTTTTTTATCATAGCAGACACATTTTTTTCGAAACAGAAGCAAATGTAACAGATCTTTAATGTGAACCAAATCATAGGATCATAATGTTAAATCATTTGGAAAATCATATGGCAAAAACTACCCTGATTATCAACAAGAATAACAAAGACTCGTAAGCAAACATGGAGTAATCAAACTAAAAACTACCTGTCTATAATACCCCACTGTTCTGCTCTTTTTTGGAGTAGAAAAGAGCATTTTAGAATTCCGATCAGCAGCCATCAATGGGTCCAGCCCATATATCCTGAAAATAGGACGACAACCCCCCTTTCCATCCATGTTGGGAATGGCTTTAAGAATGATACGATCCAATGTGAGTGCCCGATCCAATGGGGGCCACCTCGAGCCTATGTTCCTTCTCGAGACATATTGTAGATACCTCAATTGTGAAGGCAATGGATCTATAGACGACAGCAGGTGCATAAACTCATGAGAAGCTTGCTTGTATACCATGTCCAACGTTCTCTTCTCCCCTGCGTATAGCTTCCTATAGATCAAGAAAGCAGCCAACATGAAGGCCAGTACAGGGAAAACACCGTTCTGGCAATGCATCAGAATCACATTCCCTTGTCCAATGCAAAGCCAACTTTCAGTTGATCTCAAGAAGTGGTCCATCATATCCACCGTGAGTAAAGGGCAACTCTCATAATGGGAAGGATAATCTACTAGAGTAATATTATACTTAGATAATATATTAGTAATCCGTTTATGGTGATTCCCATCTCCGAAGCTGAAAACCATGAACGAGGCATCAGGGAAGTACTCACGAACCTCATCCACAACACGTCCAGTGTAGGCCTCATACTTGCTACCCTCCAAAGGATTCGTTGTGAAGCAGCAATCAAATACTACAAATCACAGAATCGATCGTATCAAATGAGCCACTTTCAACATATCTACAATAGGTAGCAAATACATACTAACATTCATCCAAAATTAAAGAAAGAAAAAAGATTGGCATATTTCCAAGAAAACCATAAAATCCAATGCAAGAAAACAAGAAAGCTTCAAGAAATTAAAGAGAAATGACGTACCATAAACCCTTTCAGAGATCTCCAAAAGCCCTTCAGGCGGTTTGCGGTAGAAAAATTTGCGAAAAAGGGCCATATTTGCAGCAAGATCCCACGACAATCACCCCCTTACACAAACCCTATACTTTGTCGAACACCCACATTGCACTTAAATAACAAGAATAACAAATGCCCACATTACAAGATTAATCTTGAAAACAGAGAATATATGCATCCAAGAATATATGTTCGAAACATTATCGCATCCAAGAATGATCTTTCAATCTTGACAACTATATCTGCATCCAAGAATATATGTGCGAAACAACATCGCAACCTTTACATTCAAGAAAGTGGAATCAGAAACAAGAGTACCCAGTGGATTTTGCTGGGACTGTAAGAAAACTTATTTCTCTCCCATGTGGAACATTTCTTCACACTCACTCTCTCTCTCTCTCTCTCTGTTTTGTATGTGTCTGAAGCCTCAAGAATCAAGATTATTGACTTGGCTTCCAAAGGGAGGAACGAAAGGGAATAAAAGAGGATGTGGGGCAAAAAGGTATTGCGTTTTCTTGTATTGTTATGTGAAGATTACATGATTTTGATTTGTTATGGCAGATTATTAAGAGAATGTAGGAACCCATCCGATCTGAGTGTTGTCTCGTTCTTATCAGGAATTATCTGTGGATGCAATTATAACGGATAACATAATTATAGATGTCTGATTGTTCCTTTCATATTTATTCTCTCGTCACTTTCACACTCTACTAAGTTCTCATATGCACGTGTTTTCAACAGTTTCTATACTACTTTTGGTTTTCAACTAATTAAGGAATCTTTTTTTAGAACAATAACTAATCTTAGATTTCGACCCTAAACTACCCTTCTTATTAAAATTAAGGTTAAATAATTAAATCAACCTGTATTTTTCAAATTTTTACATGTTTCAACCTAAATTTTAATTTTAGACAGATTGTAATATGAAATATACGAATTTTATTATTTTATAAATTTTTACATGTTTCAACCTAAATTTTAATTTTAGACAGATTGTAATATGAAATATATATTATTTTATAAATTGCAACTTCCAACAATTTTTCCAGCAAAATTGTGGTGATTTTTGATATTTTTGTAATTGTTGGGGTCATTTTAGAAAAATCAAAATTGAATTATGAGAACTCATATGTAATAAAATTGATTTTTCATACTTAAATTTAAAAAATTCAATTAAAGTAAAAGATATTTTATCACATATGGATTTTAATAATTCAATTTCGATTTTTTTTCTAAAGTGACCCCAACAATTATGTAAATATTAAAGAAACCCTAATTTTGCTGAATGTTTTTTGGAGGTTACAGTTTGTAAAATTCGTGAACTTCAGATTACAATCTGTTAAAAAATAAAATTTATGTTGCAAAGTGTAAAAACACGAAAAGTACAGATTGATGTAAGTATTTAATCCTTAAAATTATAAAAAAGCTAACAATGCATTTGTAATCTATGAACTATCGCATTCAAACCTTTATGTTCTTTTTTTCTTTTTATTTAACTCCCCAAGTTCTAACATTTGTTCAAAGGTGCAACGATGCCGATAATATTTTATTTCACATATGTAAGTTCAATGACATTATTTTAACGTAAAAAATTCATGTGATACAGTTTTAAATAGATTTCGTGAGACGCCTGCTTATTTTCCATAAAATTGAACCAATTTTCATAAATTTTTATACAAATGACTAAATATGGATTTATGACTCATCTCATATAACAAGATTCGTAAAATGGTCTATCAATTTATCCCAACATTTATTTTTGATTCAAGTAAATCCTTTGTTACTAAAGATATGACATACATGTGTTCCTTAGGGGTAAAATAGGGTTTTCACTTCATAGTATTTTTATCGAGAGTGAGTCTTGGGTGCCCCTGGGGCACGGATCTTGGATCTGTGCCCCCAACCCGACCCGGTCCAATCAATACACACATATATATTTTTTCTTTTTTTCCCCTCTATTTTTCCTCTCCATGCCCTAATCTTGCCCTCTTCTCTCATTCTTCTCTACCGTGGCTCTTCCTCCACCTCTTTCTCCTTCTCTATCACCCTTCTCTTCGCCTTTCTCCCCTTCTTCTCTCTAATTCACGATTGAAATCTGTAGAAATGAAGAACAACGCCGCCGTTTTTTCATCTCTTTGATTTTAGTTTCTTCATATGTTATTCACTGGTGGATCGATTGCATCTGTTTTACCCTCTCCTTGTTAATCAATAGACGTTAGCTTGGCGATATAATAGATGCACAAATAGAAATGGATGCCTTACCAGCCTATTTGCACACACTCTGCACACTCTGTTTGTATTGTCTTGGTGTCAAATGGATCTTCCCATATTTCTTCTTTCTTTTCTTTGACAGATAATGATTTTTTGCATTCTTATCCTACACACTGAATCTTCTTGTTGACTACCTACTCCGCTTATTGATGCCATTCCTCTTTTTTTTTTTTTACTGAATCTATGTTGCTGAATTGAGCAAGACCACAAATGAAACCTGGTCAAGTAAATTCAATTTTGGCACAATGTTTATGTGATAATAATTCATATGAATTCTGCAATTTGCAGAAAAAAGAGAGGAAGAATATGATATAAATCACGGTTTTATTGTTTAGAAATATTAAACTCATCATACAGTAATGTAATACCTATAGAGTAAATATGTAATACCTATAGAGTACACATGTGATACCTATAGAACAAAAATTCGAACAAAGGTATCACAAAAATTCGAACAAATAATTCATACCTTAATTGAGTTAGTTTGTAATACCTATAGAGTAAACATGTGATACCTACACAAAAGTAAAAACAAATAATTCATACCTTTATTGAATGAACATATGATACCTTAAGAGTATACATGTAATACCTATAGAACAAAAAATTAATACCTTAATTGAGTAAGTTTGTAATACCTATAGAGTATACATGTAATACCTATAAAGTATACATGTAATACCTATAGAGTAAACACATAATATCATATCTATCATTAAATCTCAAGAAATATAAGTGTAATGTCTATAGGGTATATGTGTAATACTTATATGTGAAAGATAAGCTGAGCAGTGCATGGGAGAGTTGTAAAAGAAGAATAAAATCGGGTCTTTTACAACGGTCAGAAAAAAGCGTTGTTATTGTGGTGTTGTGGAATGTGTTTTGAAGGCTGAGAAGAAGGACACGTTTTCACTTATAAAAGCGTGATAACTGGCAGCGCGTTTTAATCTGATTGGCCAACCAAAAGTCGCATTTTCACTTATATAAGCGTGTTTGTTATATGGAGCAGTTGACGTGGAATATCTTGGCGAATCCGAAGTTGACAAGTGGCGACAATTATGGTAGTTATATCGGATTGCGTGCTTGGAACTGCAGATCAAGAAACGGGCTCAGCTTTGACATGCAATCTTCAAGCGAATGTATCTCACGCGTTAGAGATTGGATTTGAGTGATTTTTCTTTCTATAAATAGCTGAGTTCATGTAGATTAACGACATGTAATTTTCTGCAATTGACATTTACTGTAGAGAGAGAAAACTGAGAGAGAACTTAGCTGAGAGTGTGTGTTCTTGGTGTTTGTAATTTCTTGTTTGTTCTTCGGTTTCAATAAGATTTCCCCCCCCCCCCATTGTTCCCGTGGATGTAGGCAAATTGCCGAACCACGTAATTCTCTGTGTGTTGGCGTTTTATCTCGTTTCTTGATCAATTGGGATAGATTACAATTTAGGGTTTTCTTCATAGTAGTTCACATAAAATCTTGAGTAGTGTTGGTGAGTTTTTGGTTGATTCTTGCATATACATTGACATTATAGGGTATACATGTAATACTCATCACTGAATCATCAACTAGGTAATCAGGTGTGTGTGGGCGCACACCAACTTAGTTAGGGGCGCGCGTGGAGGCGGCCCACGCGCCGGGTCGGGTTGGGGCACGGATCCGTGCCCCCGGTGCACACAAGTTTTTGCCTTTTATCGAGCATGACGTGTTTAATGTATTTGTTGTGTGACATGAATTAATTTTGTTATTTAGATGTGGCAAAATGAGCCTGACATGTTTGGGTGAGCCGGAGATATAAATTGAACTCCACTCATAACTGATGACTTGAAAATAATTGAACCTAATTTTACCAATGGCCTTGTGGTCTATTTGTGCCTTCCAATCTTAACTAGCCCGATAACCTATATTTATATTTAGATATGTTTTATTGAATTGGACATTAGATCTAGCGGTCCTAAATACGATTTCCTTCCATTATATTTTATGGGAAGCTATATTATAGCTATATCCAATCAAAAACTTAATCAACTATGCATTATATTATTTTGTCAAAATAGTGGATGATTATCATTTTTCAGAAAAATAGTGGACTCTAAAGTCAGTGTTGGTCCGATTAGGGTTACCCATTAGGCATTAGTGGGCCAGAGTTGCACCGGCCCATTATCCATCCACTGGAACAGACCCGGAAAGCATTCCCTCCGATTTAGGGACCACAGGCTTCAGCCCAAATTGCATGGCCCAACTCCTGCTTGGATAGGGCAAGCCGGTTTCGAGCAGCCCAATAGCCCAACATACTAATTCCCCCACTTGGGTAAGAAGCAACCTTAACAGAGCTCGGCGACTGTGGGAAAGGTTTTTCAGTTTTCATGTCAAATTAATGTCATGTACATTTATTCTCTACATTTAAATAAAATGTAGATGTACACTCATAGAGAATTAGTACAAATTATGTCCATTGTGTACATTCATCACTGCCAGGCAGAGATAAACAAAGGGAATGAATGTCCTACAGCTTATTCTTCAAACAGGAACACTCGATGGTTAGAAGGCTTAATCAAGACGACGAAGAAGGTATTCGACTTGTACATATTTCGTTAAAGGGATCACCCACTCTCCATACAATTGAGAAACTACAGAGGGATTAACCTTGTACTTCTTCCCATTGTGATCATTCTCTTGGAGCTCTATGTCCTGGCCGAATATCATGGCTTTCTTTTCCACTCTCTTTTTGATCGTCTCTTCAACGCTTTCGAATGTCAGTAATTTCATCAAAGCTTCCCTGTCCTGCAAGAATCAAGTAGCCAGTTGTAGGGAATACAAACTTGCATTTAAACATCAAATAAGCATACTAATCAATGGAGTACCACTTACCTTGGCACGTATTGCTGGAGTATAATCTTGAGGAGCATCCCTGAACTTAACCTCAGCCACGAATTTCCCAAAATGAATCCTTCTCGAGAGAGCCTGAAGATGAATTTCTAAGCTGAAATAAATATAATAAACTAATTTTTGGATAGCTCTGTCTCACCTGCAAACAATTAAGATCAGCGGCTGCAGTGGCTGCATAGTTCCCATCATCTTCCTCGACAGCAACAGCAACAGCAACAGCAACAGCAACCAGGGGAAGTAGCGTCTTGAGGTACAAATTCAATATCTTCTTGTTTATGTTAACAGAAGCTCCTGGAGGATGCAAAATCTAAAACTCCAATCAGTCACACTTAAATTTCCTCATTCATTCAAGATTGTCCAATTAGTTCTTACAGGTGTATGGTTAAGAGGTGGCAGCAGCGAAGGCGGTAATCCATGGGGGTAAAACGCATTCTCTTCTGGGGACAAGTAACGACCAGCCTACAAACATACAAAACTTCGTTCATACCTTACATGACTGGATACTACGCATTTCATCACTAAGAAGATAAAATTCAACCATCTCTTCTCTTAAAACTGATGCTATAAAGTCACAAATAGTTGTGTAGTATTTCCTCGTTAGAAAACCAGGTTCAAACATACAACACATTGCATTCCACAATGGAAATCTACCAATATGTTAATTAGCTATTCAGTTTCAGGTCACTTGAAATTGATGTTTTATTTTCTTTTTTGCCTATGAAAGATCATAACTTGATAATATATATATTAGCATGTATTCATGATATGGAGGTTGCCCAACTGTTGGTCTACAAAAGCAAATTGAGGCTTCTCGTTAGAGAATCAAAAAAGACCTCATTTAGTTTATTTAGTTAGTCCATATTTCCTTATATAGTCTTGCTTTCATCAAGTCAAACAAGTAACGACGTGGTATCCACCACTATTTTTCTTCATCTTGGACACCATTTACTGATAATAATATGACGATAACCAAACCCAGGTAAATTTTACTGAAAAACTCTGTGAATTAAACCCTTATTCTCGGAAAAAGAAAAGAAAACACAACAACAATGACCAATCAAACTTGTTCACAAATTCATACGTGATTATGGATGCACAATGATGCATTGAAACGTATGAGGCTCTCAGAATAATTGCGCGTGTTGATTGTAAAATAAAAAAGATGGATTAATAAAGGTGAAAAGAGTACCTTAGCTTGAAGAGCTTCGGATTCCTTAATGAAGAAATGGAACAAAGAAGAAGACAAACCAGCGACCATGCCATCATCGTACAAAGGTGAATTGATCGGATACTTGGATCTCTCGATCAGACAGAAGATAATGGTGTCTTCTTGTCGCACCAAACTCTTTCTCAACGACTCCAGATTCAACAAGCTATCAACATAACTGCCTCCCGCCATTTCCCTATCACTCATCAAATTCTGATAAGTTAAGATCAAGTTTCCAATATCTCCACTGATCAACTAGGTCGAATCTGAGCAGATAATAATCTGATAATGGTCGCGATTTCAGTTGAGAGACACATAATGGAATCTTAAAGGGTGCGAAGAAAGTAAAGTTGGACTATTGCAGAGTGCGTAGAGTGCACGCGTCTCTTTTCTTTAACTTCTGGTAAGAATTTTTTGTTTCAATAAAAAATTACTATTTGCTGGCACTGCAGCTTGATTTCACCCGAATCAAATCTCTCAAAAATTGTCTTAACTAGATTTGAACCTAGCAACGGTTTCATTTAATACTTATCTCATTTTTTATTTTATAATTAATATTTATTGTTATATGATAGTAATTTTTTATATAAGTGTGATATTTTCTCTTTATTTTAAAATAATATTTCTTAGGGTACATTTGAATACGTGGATTTAAGGATGAATTTGAAATCCTTGTTGGCAAATCCACTGATAGTGTTGGGTAGGATGTGAATTTAAAATCCATAATTTTCATTTTAAGCTAATTTTAGAGTCATTTTGGTGGATTTCAAATCCACTCAAACTTGAAATGATTTGAAATTCACTCATTTCAAATTCTGGATTTGAAATCACTCTATCCAAACAGAGTCTTATTGTTTTCTTTAATAATTTTTTTCATTTATTCTTTAACACAAAATTGTTAATATCTAGTTCTTAATAGGTGTTTTAATTATCGCATTAGGTATTTTCATATATTTTTGTAAAAAATATATAATATATCTCATTTTTATCGCTCGAAAACATCTGTTTTGTTCAATGTTTCTCCAAAGCTTTATGTATTGGTTTATTTTGTAATTGTATTCTTTTTATTAACGAATTGTTACATATTGTAATATTTTAATACAATTTCTCGATTGTTTAAGGGGGTGGTTGGACTGAATATGCACGTTTGGATTTTAGATTACCAATATCCGAATCATGTTATTTGTTTGCAGAATCTTATAACTATTCGTTTTTTTTTTTTTGTTTACTTCATCCACTTTTTTACAATTTGAACTGAAAATGTTAGTTCTTTGTTTAAAGATAAAATAACAGTACATCATCTATTTTTCTTATAATTCCCTATATGATGACATATTAATTATAATCATACTTTTTAAAATTTCTAAACAACACAAAATTATCAAATTTCATCCCTTTTATAACTCACTTTCATACTTGCCAAATTTACATATGTTTTAACCTAAACATATCCTAAAAAAAAAATTAAGCACCTATTTTTTTGCTAATGTACTAATAATATTGTTTCAGAGTCAGTAATTCAAGTTTGAACCAAAGATTTCATGTAAATAAAATAATACAACATTAGCAAGCACTTGTAACTTACATTTTTTTTTCCAAGCAATTATTTTTTTATAATACCCTTTAAAATTTGTAAACAAACACAACTTTTCATTATCTAATGTCAAATATGTTTCAATCTCACATATCTTAATGTTTTTTTAACACCTATTTTTGGTAATCTAATTAGCAATATGTTTCATAGTTTAAATTACAATTTTAAAGTACATTATTTTATTTCATGTCTGACATTACCGAATTCTAATATTTATATGTTATTTTTTTCTTGAATCCTCTAAATAATTTTTTCTCTAAAGGTTTTTATTTTTTTGAGTTTGAACTACTTGCATCTTCAAATATCTTTTATTAAATTAAATGTTCTTTTGTAAAATATTATTAGCACCTTCAAATATCTTTTATTTATTTATTTTAATTCCTTGAAAAGTAGTTGCAGAATTACTCTTCAAATTTTATTTTATTTTTTTTGAAATCGAAATGTTGGATAAAAACAATAATTAAAGTTTGACACCAAAGATTTCATGTAAAACAAAAAAGAAAAAACAATACAACATTAACAAACATTTGTAACTTACATATTTAATTTTTCCAAACACTTTATTATTGTAGGGTAGTGGTGTGTGTATTTAATTGATATTAATATTTTGATATTTTATAAATAAAATAATTTTTAAGGAATGACACTTGGCAACATTGTAAAGTGCCACTTGTCAAACATTTGGAGGTGACACTTGGCAACAATGTAAAATGCCACTTGTCAAACACTTGAGGGTGCAAACCACACTTTTATATATATAATTTGTAATTTTATATGACGACAATATAAAATTAAGAAATTAACTAAATATTGATTATAATTTATAACACAATACGAGAAAAAAAAAAACCCATGAAGAGGGAACAAATTCGGGGCAAAATTGGAATAGTGTTAATCTCCTTTGTTTTATTTCTTTAATTAATAATTAGTGTATTTTTATGAGTAGAGTGTTGAACAATGATTAAAAATGGAATGAAATAAATAGGTAGAGAAAAGGGTGAGTACCTTATTTGCCATGCATCACCTGAAGTATCTGCAAGAATCTTACTATCATCTATAAGAAGAGAATAAGCTACGAACCCACAAGAAAGTACCAGTTGAAGAAACAACCAAGAGCCCATTGATTATTAACACAACACGAGAAAAAAAGTTATTACATGATATGTGGTTACAAATTACAATGGGATATTGGTCCCTTTTGGCTCTCCCTCCCTACTCCACATTATAAATGTGGAAATAAATGCAGTATTATTGTGTGGGGTCTGACATCATTTTAAATTTCCTTGCATATCTCAATCCTCAGTTTCTTACCACGTAATTTCGTTTTTTTTTTTTTTTACCAAGTTTTACTCATATTTGACCAAATATCTTTAGTGAAATTATAACATACTAGTGTTCATGGATTGAGCAGCATGATATGTGATATAACGTTGGTAAATATCAATTATTTAATAATATGATGCAAGTAATGTTAGTATATAGAAGACAATGTAATAGTAGTATTTAATAACTAGGACAATCTAAATTTGCTCAAGATAATTCAATTCACAACAATCTATCGATATTATACACATCCAATCCACTAATGCATGATTAATAGTAAAAACAAAAGTATCAATCAAGATCTTTAAATCAAATTGAAAAATTTACCTGCAAAGTTTATAAGTTTTGAAAATTTTCTTTATACACAACATTTCTAGTTTAGACTTTTTTTATCACCTGTGACAACTAATATCATCAGTCATTTAAAATATATATATTTTAAGAACCTGATGCAAACACTTTCAAATATATATTTTCAACCTTTCATTTTAAAACAAATTGAATTAGAAAAACATTTTTATTATCGTTTATATCGAATGACAAATAATTACTCCATTATAACTATCACGCAGATTAATTAATATAGCACGACATTGATCATTACAATTCAAATCTAGCACAAAATCGAAAATGTAGTAGTAGTGATGATGATGACAACAATATAATTAGAAACTAAAATCACAACTTAAATAATGAGTTGGACCATCTAAATTCAAAACATGCACTCCATATAAAAAGATACGAAATCTTAAGTGTAAACTAAAAGGCGAAAATTATATTCGATTATGAGGTATTTTATCTTGTATACTTAACAACATCTTCAATAAAAAAAAAGGAAAAAAATATTAAACTAATATTTTTGTATTATCAAATACAATATTTAAAATATGTAATAAATAATAAAATGCAATATAAAAAAAAATTATTGATGCAACACTTTTTGGATGAAAAAGTTATTTTTATAAAATTTTCCAGCCTTCTCTGTTATTATAGTATAGATAACACACTTTTAATTTATAGAAATAGATAGTTCAAAACTAAGATTTTATAATCACTTATTGTTAGTTGTATAACGCTTTTTCATCATTAATTTTTGTGACTTATTAGCTGGAGTCCAAATTCAATTTCATTTACATATTTATTGCTATACTGAAATTGAAAAATATTTGTAGAAAATGATTTGGAAATAATAAATTGAATTTCAGCATCATTAATTATTGGAAATTGCGTTAGGTGCCATAATAAATAGCAGAATCTTGAAAGACGCATGAAAGTGTTTCCCTCCGTTTTCAAGAATTTGAAGTGGCTTCTCTTCATCACTCTCACTTCAAACCCGTGATCAATTATTTGAACGTTACCAAACACTCTGTCAATTCCCTATCCCACCATTAATGGAAACTGTAATCATATCTCGATTCAATTCACATGCAGCATGGAATTTATTATCTTTCGATCGAATTCCCTATATAAGAGACATACTGTGTGCGAAAATTCTACAGATTGATTCAGAATGAGCTATAATGGCTACGACAGCGACACCGCTGTGGCCGGCACAAGTAGGCGGCGGAGGAGGAGGAGAGAAATTTGCCGGAGTTTCACTTGTATGTCGCCCTGGTTTATCTTTTGGCGTTGGTTTGATGTAGGAAAATCTAGAGTTTCCAGAAATAGGTTCGCGGAGAGAGATTGGGGGAAGGAAAAGATTGATGGGGATTTAGATTCAAAGTTAAAAAGTGGGATCGTATCGTCTTCTTTCAGGCAAAAAGCTTCAGGTAAAAATTATAATCAATAATTATTGCTCACAATGTGTTTGTTTTAATGCTTCAGTGACCAAACTGATTTATTTCCACATGTTTTTAGAAGGGACGAGCAAGGAGGCTTCTTTCAACATTGGAATAGGACTTGGATTGATCTATCTTGTTCGAAATGAGCTCAACAAGATGGTTGAATTGCGGAAAAGAATTGAATTGCTGCTTCAAAATTTCCAGACAGAATTCGAAAATCAAGAAACAGAACAACAAAACACGCCCTCTAGATCCAGCATATCATCCTTGTCAAAAACCAGTGTCCAAGAAATCATGTATGATGAAGAGCGTGATGATCCAGGTCAATGTTTCTTTCAAGATGATGTCCAAAGGCCTCAAATTAGTTCTGGTAGCAACCAATTTAGACGAGGGAAAAGCTTGAGAATGGAACAAATTGAGGCAGAACTTGAAGCTGAGTTTGATCGCTTGCATCTCCAAATGGAGGATGCAGAAATCCTCTTGAACTATCCAGAGGTAAATATGGAGGAGAATGCAGCCAACGTGTTCTACGGCGTATCGCCCAAGGATCTACAGACAAAACTGCATGAAGTTTTGGAAGCAAGGCAGGAAGAGAGGATAAATGAACTTGAATCAGCTTTGGATTATGCAATGCAACAACTTGAAGAAAAAGAAAGAGAGCTTTCGTGCTGGAAACACACTGCTCGTCTCGTTTCTCAATACCTTCCCTTCGTCCCGAGCCTGTTAAGGCAGCTCAATGAAGCTATGGAAACAGAGTTTCAACTCAGGGAGATGCACAAGAGCTTCATGAGGAATGAATGCCATATTCAAGAAAGTAATTAGAGAAATATTGGGGTGTCAATGTCAATTTTCACAATGCTATGCTTTGTTCTGAATAAAATGTGATTGGCCATTGTCTAGATGGCTTGATTTTTACTTCATAGGTGCTATACATATATAACTTATCCAGGCTTACTAGAAACCTTCATATTACTACATAAAAATGATCAAATCACCAAGTTCTTCAAAAATAATATCATCCTCTTAATTTATCCTTGCATAGTCAAGAGAAGAGACTTGGTCGCTTCTTTTCTATTTTATATAATATTTATGAATTGGGATTTAATACTAGGTTGGATGAGTTAACTTATATTTAAGGCTGATAATCAAACTAAATATTCTATATTTCAATCAGATGCGTTAGCTAATTAAAAGCTCATTTGATCCAGTTACATTCAAAAAGTTTTGAATATATTATGTTCTTTATTAACTCTGAGGAAGCGATTAAAGCATTGGTTGAATCATTTAGCAGTCGCATTTTTAGCAGTAGAAAAAATCGGACGAATTGAATGGAAAAATAATTAGGTGTATGGGTTACTACAAATAGCGTGGCTGGCCTCCAAATTAGACATAAAGCACTACATCTATCTATGGCCTAAATTTGTAACGATGAAATTAAATATTAATTAGTTGGGCATTAGTTTAATGAATTTAATCAGGTTTCTTCATTGCTGACTTAATCAAATAAATACATCATATCATCAACAACATCCAGAAAAATGGACTAGATTAACTACAAGTCAAACCTCTTCCAGAAGAAAACTGTGGGCTTACGTAACTTAATTCTTGATAATAAAAAAATTAAAATTAATATGCCCTTCTTCTCACTTCTTCAAAGCCTTGAAGCTGGAAACTAATATTTTGGAGTACAGTTTTCTTTTTCTTTTAAATTATTTTACAAATTTAATGTTGTAATAAGATTAAGGTAATATATAGTTCATATCCATTAAAATAAAGATTGATTTATGAAATAGATTTGTGACGTGGGTGTTAAGACTTCCATCTAACGGTATGATATTTATAAGATAGTTTCGTATGAAATATGTTATTTCAATTTTGAAAAATGCAAATAATTGGGTTGCTAATTAAGTTGCATCGCATGAGATTGCACTATGCATAAGATGTGTATGATGAGTTCGTAATTTTTTTTTTTTTAAGACTGAATTATATATGAAGAGAGGATCATATACAGCAGTTAGATTGTATTATAATACTATGAGAAATATCTACGAATATGAAAGGGGGGAGAAAACAAGGCCAAGAAGACTACTTGTTGCTTAGTTGACAGAGATCCCAATATTAGTTCTTCCTATACATAATTAGAACATACTAATTTTCCACCGCACAACTTATGATTTTATATTAATTAGATGTGGAAATGATTATTACAGTTTTTTTTCTTCCCGAAATCGTAACATAAAAATAAATTATAAAAAAAGCTGTTTAATAGAAAACCTATTAATAAAACATAAGTTCCAACAACCAAAATATGGAATAATAAAATATAAAAAAAAAAAAGATCCGCTACAGACGTATGATGTTGAAACAAAAGTCTGAATTACACTGCATTAGAATTCCATATGAATTAGAACACACTATATCGTAATAGTCATAATATATACATATAGTTAGCCTATGAGTGTGAGACTCTATTCTTGTAGAGCTGCAAATGCCAAGTACAGATAGCTGTTAAATGCATATAAGCAGTAAAATAATAAATTAGTAGGCATTAGAGTGATCCAAGTCCAATACATAGTACGATCATATGTTTCCAGGACAATAAATGTGTTGGTGCAAGGACAATTCTGTGCACCTCATTTGCAAAAACTAAAATCCTGGGATAAATATTTTAGAGTAGCATGAATAGTTAAACAAGGTGGCACTACCAACTCCTCAGATTTCTCAAAAAACTTGCAATTTGAAAACTAAAACCCCCATGATCCAACATGCAAACCTGCATAAACCTTCCAACCTGCATAAACCTTGTTGAATCTTTCAAGAAAGGACAGGTTTCTGTTCATACACAATGCATATAATACCATCTTCAACTAAAGACATGCAGGTTTTTTCCGGCGTTTTTCATACTACGTGGTGATGAGAACCTGAAACAGAAGATCTTGTTTATCTCAGAGCTTTCTGTTCTGCTGGAAGGTTAAAAATATGGAAGGGGGTAGCCTCTATAGAATAGTTCAAGGAGGCACTAGCTTGAGGGCAAACAGCTCAAACATGTGGAGGAATTCAGGGATTGAAATGTTTTCACGTTCAACTCGTGAAGAGGACGATGAAGAGGCCTTAAAATGGGCTGCGCTTGAAAGGTTACCAACTTTTGATCGTCTCAGGAAAGGGCTTCTACTCGGATCAAAGGGTGTGAATGAAGTGGACATTGATAATCTTGGATTTGAAGAAAAGAGGAAGTTAGTGGAGCGATTGGTTAATAGTGCGGTAGATGATAATGAGAAGTTCATGTTAAGGTTGAGGAACAGAATTGATAGGTATTTACAATTGAGTTTTGCTTTTAAATCATGTTAAAACATTTGAAAAAAATATTAAAAAAATTGAAATAGATGACCAATTCTGTTTTTCAGAGTTGGGATTGAAACCCCCACAATTGAAGTGAGATATGAGCATCTAAATGTTGAAGCAGAAGCCTATAGTACAAGCAGGGCTCTCCCTACATTTCTAACCTTCCACATCAACTTGGTTGAGGTAATAATAAACATGCATAAAGCATTTCTTTACCTCTTATATTTCTGGTGAAGAATGGCACAACCTGATACGTAGTTAGTTGTCTTCATTTTCAGACAATTTTGAACTCTCTCCACATACTTTCCAACAAAAAGAAAGCATTTACGATCCTCAAAGATGTCAGTGGGATCATCAAGCCTGGCAGGATGACCTTGCTTTTAGGTCCTCCAAGTTCTGGAAAGACCACTCTTTTGCTTGCTTTGGCAGGAAGGCTTGATCCTGACCTAAAAGTGAATAAAACATATCATTTCTGCATGAATGAAATGAATTATAAATATTTATCCTCAAATTCTTGCAAAATCGACGAGATTCTAATTTATGAATTATACTGAATATATGTCACAAGGTTTCAGGAAGGGTAACTTATAATGGACATGGAATGGAAGAATTTATCCCCCAAAGAACTGCAGCATACATTAGCCAACATGATCAGCATACTGGAGAAATGACTGTCAGAGAAACCCTAGCATTTTCTGCCAGATGCCAGGGTGTTGGCTCAGCATATGGTTTGTACACACACACACAGATTATTAACTGTTTTCTAATACAAACTGTTGATTGTTAACTGTTTTTTTGTTGTTAAACTTCAACAGATATGTTGACAGAACTAGCAAGGAGAGAGAAAGCAGCAAATATTGTACCAGATCCTGATATTGATATCTTCATGAAGGTAAAGAAATATTATGATCCTTGTAAATGAGCACATTGGCCTAGCATACACCCTTCAACTACACATAAATCAAATGAGTGCATATATTAGTTTTTTTGTATACATAATATAACACTAGAAATGGACACATAACCAATGAACATAAACTGAATAGTTGTATCTATTACTCGGGGTATGCAGCACGCCTTAGGTAAGCTAGAGCTCTAAACGACTGATAGAAGAGTGGGGCTACTTTAATTAAATGAGTGATATAGTACAGAAAAGAGAAAATTGTTGAGGAATATAAGTGATAAATTTCTCAACTGTCAAAACAACATAGTGGTATACATATCAGATGACCAAACAAACAAAAATATAAACAATCAATTATCCAGAGAGTCACAAATTTCCCACTCTAGAAATCCCACATGGTGCAACAATGAAACAGTAAAAAGATTCCCTTATTTTACTCGGCCCAATTAATATATGGTAAAGTATAACGCTTGGAACTAATAAATCAAATTTTCAGAGGCAGAAGATTTACAGCTGCAATTTCCAATAATGTAGGCAGCAGCCACAGAAGGAGATAAAGCAAATGTAGTTACTGATTACATTCTTAAGGTTTTGGGGCTCGATATTTGTGCTGATACTTTAGTTGGAGATGATATGAGAAGGGGAATTTCTGGAGGGCAGAAAAAGCGTGTCACAACAGGTTAATAAACTAAACAGATGCAGTAACCTGAAATGACTAGCTTGTTTCATGACTTTGTACGGATAAAGTTCTATCTGAAATGAAAAATTACAGGAGAAATGCTTGTAGGACCAGCTAAGGCACTTTTCATGGATGAGATATCCACAGGATTGGATAGTTCGACTACTTACCAAATTGTCAACATGCTTCGACAATACGTCCAGATTATGAAGGGAACTGCTTTTATCTCACTGCTGCAGCCAGCACCCGAGACATATGATCTGTTCGACGACATTGTTCTGCTGTGTGATGGAAAGATTGTTTATCAGGGTCCTAGAGAAAATGTGCTCGACTTCTTTGAATTTATGGGTTTCAAATGCCCAGATAGAAAAGCAGTGGCTGATTTCTTGCAGGAAGTAAGCAAAATAAACTATTAAACAGCAATACATAAGGATGTGTGTGTGTGTGTGTGTCTGGGTCACTGCAAATCTGCAATTCCTCAAGAAACATGGTCTTTCATTGATCAAATTATATATTTAACTAATATGCAGGTAACGTCAAGAAAAGATCAGCAGCAATATTGGGCACGCAGAGATGAGCCTTACCAGTTCATAACAGTCAGTGAATTTGTAGAGGCATTCAAGTCATCTGTTGCTGGCCTAAGAGTCAAGAATGAGCTTGGAGTTCCATATGATAAGAGCAAAAGCCATCCTGCTGCATTGACCACACGAAAGTATGGTCTGCGGAAAAAAGAACTTCTGATAGCCTGTGCTGACAGAGAACTATTATGGATGAAGAGGAACTCATTTGTCTATTTTTACAGGTTGTTCCAGGCAAGTATTGAGAATCATATTTTCATCGATCATGTTAAACTGAATAAATCATTAAAAGTGTTTTTCTGATATTTGCTTTCAGCTCACTTTTATGGCATTAATTTCTATGGCAATGTTCTTCCGCACCAAAATGCCTAAAGATGATATGGGAGATGGGGGTATATATGCTGGGGTTCTATTTTTTACGGTAACTGTTGTCATGTTCAATGGAGCTCCGGAGATGACAATGACAGTTCACAAGCTTCCTGTCTTCTACAAGCAAAGGAATATGTTCTTCTTCCCTGCATGGGCATATGCTATCCCTGCATGGGTCCTAAAAATACCAATCACCTTCCTTGAAGCTGGTATATGGACATTCCTCACTTACTATGTAATTGGATTTGATCCTAATGTAGGAAGGTAACAGTTGACCTGTCTCCCAAATAAATGACCTTAATAGTGCTTAAGATATGATTACCAATCAGGAGCTCATTGCAGGTTAATGAAGCAGTACCTGCTACTTATACTTCTCAATCAAACAGCGTCAGCATTGTTCAGATCAATTGCAACAGCTAGCAGGAACATGATTATTGCAAACACATTAGGCATGTTTGCACTGCTCCTCCTTTTCGCATTAGGTGGCTTTGTCCTGTCACGAAGTATGATACGAACATCAAGTGTTTAAATCCTTTCTCAAATTAAACTTGAAAGTCATGTTTTCATCGCATTCTTTGACTAATTACTGCAGGGGATGTAAAGAAATGGTGGTTATGGGGCTACTGGACCTCACCAATGATGTATGCTCAAAATGCAATTCTTGTTAATGAGTTCACAGGGCACAGTTGGAGTAAAGTAAGAAAATGAATCCTTGCTTTTTACATTGCTCTCTTGTTCTACATCTGATGACTATGCTATCTAATCATGATATTATCATCTTATAGTTGATAAACGGAAAAAAATTGGGTGACCTTGTGATGGAGTCCCGAGGGTTCTTTCCTCAAGCACGATGGTATTGGATAGGGGTTGGGGGTTGTGTTGGTTTCATGTTGCTATTCAACATCCTCAACATTGTCTTCCTTACATACCTAAATTGTGAGTTTTCCACTCAGAAATTTTAGAATTTCTCCCTTATTACATTCAGCAATTAGACAATTAGTGCTACATGATGCTGCAGCATATGAGAAGACTCGAGCAGTATTACCCCAAGAAGCTGAAAATGATGCTGAGAAAGATGGTTCTGTGAGTGGAGTGACAGTTCAGGTTGGAGCAAGGTCACATTCCAGACACTCATACACGAGAACAGATGCCCTAGAAGCAAATGAAAAGCTCAAAAGAGGGATGGTTCTTCCATTTGAACCACATTCCATCACATTTAATGACATCAGATATTCAGTTGACATGCCACCTGTATGTTCAAGTTTAAAGTTAAAAACGAATAAATAATATGTTTTCAGAATTAAATATTGTGATTGGCAGGAAATGAAAGCTCAAGGAGGAGCCACTGAAGATAAATTGGAACTGTTGAAGGGTGTAAGTGGAGCTTTCAGGCCAGGTGTTCTTACAGCTTTAATGGGAGTTAGTGGAGCAGGTAAAACAACTTTGATGGACGTGTTAGCTGGAAGAAAAACAAGAGGAAACATAGAGGGGAATATCACAATCTCTGGGTATCCAAAGAACCAAGCAACATTTGCTAGGATTTCAGGATATTGTGAGCAGAATGACATTCATTCTCCAAATGTCACCATCTACGAGTCCCTTGTTTACTCAGCTTGGTTGCGGTTGCCTAGAGAAGTTGATGCAGAAACCAGAAAGGTTATGAGACATCATTTTATACATCGCACTTGCTTGTTATTTTGAGACTTCATGACCATATCCACTTTCCTCTTCTACTTACAGATGTTTATAGATGAGGTAATGGAACTTGTAGAACTTACCCCATTGAGAGGAGCCCTAGTTGGGTTGCCAGGGGTTAATGGTCTCTCAACTGAACAACGGAAAAGGCTCACAATTGCAGTTGAACTTGTAGCAAATCCTTCAATCATATTTATGGATGAGCCGACTTCAGGGCTAGAAGCCAGAGCAGCAGCAATTGTAATGAGAACAGTCAGAAACACAGTGAACACAGGAAGAACTGTAGTGTGCACAATACATCAGCCTAGCATTGACATATTTGAAGCATTTGATGAAGTATGTCAAATGAGACATTTAATTGATCTTTTATCAACAAGGCTGTATTTTAGATTTACTTGAGTTGCTAAAATAACGATATTCTGGCAGCTATTTTTGTTGAAACGAGGAGGAGAAGAAATATATGTTGGACCATTAGGCCGCCACTCAACCCATTTGATCAAGTACTATGAAGCAATTGAAGGAGTACCAAAAATAAAAGATGGTTATAATCCAGCTACCTGGATGTTGGAAGTCACCGCTTCAGCACAAGAACTGCTCTTGGGGATTGATTTCGCCGACCACTACAAGAAATCGGAGTTATATGAGTACGTTTACTTTCATAATAAAAATGAGATGTTTCCTAGGGCCAAATCTAGTTTATTGACATGCTAATGATATAGTTGTTCTAAATATTTGCAGGAGGAACAAAGCCCTAATCAAGGAATTAAGTGTCCCTCGCCCTGGCACAAAAGATATATATTTTCCTACACAATTTTCTCAACCTCTCCTCATCCAATGCATGGCTTGCCTGTGGAAACAACACTGGTCATATTGGAGAAATACTCCTTACACAGCAGTGAGATTCTCATTCACAACCTTCATTGCTCTTATATTTGGGACAATGTTTTGGAAAATCGGCTCTAAACGGTAAGTATAACAGAATACGTCAAAAATAATTTTGATTGATTAGGAGCTAATTTTGGGGGGCATCATAAATTGCAGGAACACTCAACAAGATCTCTTCAATGCCATGGGTTCTATGTATTCTTCCATCTGCTTTCTTGGGTTTCAATATGGCTTGTCAGTGCAACCTGTGGTGGACATTGAACGAACAGTCTACTATAGAGAAAGAGCAGCTGGAATGTATTCAGCTTTGTCGTATGCGATATCACAAGTGAGTGGTCATAAGCATCATCAAATATGTTCATTTTTGAACCTCTGATGTCTGAAGTCGCTTAACCAGGGTTTGTTCTTGCAGGTCCTTATTGAGATTCCTTATATCTTCATCCAATCCATCGTATATGGTCTCATGGTCTACTCAATGCTAGGGTTTCCCTGGATAGCTAAAAAGTTCTTCTGGTACATATATGACTTGTTCATGTCGTTGTTGTACTTTTCCCTCTACGGCATAATGGTCGTGGGTGTCTCACCTAATGAAGGTGTTGCCAGCATAATCTCTTCCTTCTTCTTTGGACTCTGGAATCTCTTTTCAGGGTTTATCATTCCATACACGGTAAGTTCTGCCAACATATGCATTAGCTTATAAAAACATGATATTCACCAAAAATTAATTACTCTCGTAAACCAATGCCAATAACAGAGAATGCCTATCTGGTTGAGATGGTACTACTGGGCGACTCCCATCTCTTATAGTTTGTATTGTTTCATCATTACACAATATGGAGATATTCAAGATCAGATGGAAAGCGGAGAGACAGTTGAAGAATTTGTGAGAAATTACTTCGGGTTCAAACAGGACATGCTCGGTTTTGTGGCATCAATGATTATTGTATTTATCCTTCTTTTCACTTTAGTATTTGCGTGTGCCATCAAGACCATCAACTTCCAGAGAAGATAAACAAGTCTTCTGTCAACTCCCCCAAGGTGTTTGTGCTCTTTAATAATTTATCATGTACATTTATTTCTTTAATTTTTTTCAAATTAAAATTTTTACATCTCGAATAATCAATCTATGTTATACTTATTACTTCAATCCTCATATTTCATATCACAATTAACACAACCTTAAAGTGTGCAAACGTGAGAGTAAGTTCTCGAATCTTATCAAAACGACACGATCTACTAAACATAATCAACCAAAGCAAATAAATTCCAACCCGATTCAACACTAAACACAATCATAAGAAAATTCAACCACGACGGAGATTCTCTTCCAACCGAAAAATAGTGTAATAGAACAAGAAAAGAGAGCAAATACAAGAACATACGGTGGATTCTGGAGCGCGGAGTTACTTCGCTTCAGATTTTCATAAACCGCCACTGTAGCGCAACAATAGGAAATTCAATCGACTTTGGGAATTGGGGACGAATTAGGGCACAGCATACGGCGTCGTCCGGCGTACCGTTGATGACGTCATCTCTTCATTTAGTTGGACCGACGCTTCTAACTTCTAAGCCCGAAAGTAGTGATGGGAAACAAGTCTTTCAATTGGGCCTAAAGGTTGGGGTTTGAGGCCCATTTGACTTTTAACAAACAATACAACACAAATTCACTGCTCCTTCTAGAATTTCCGACAATCTAGAAGTCAATGGAACATTATTATCTCGTGAGATTGTATCTAATCCTCTCATAGGAACTACGTTGAGGTTCAACTTTTTCCCACCCTACTTCCAATTTCTTTAAAGCGTTTGTATTTTGAAATTTGAGATTCATCGATTTATTTACAATGATAGATTATACTGTTTAATTTTTCATTGATATTATTAAATCAGTGAAATTAAATAAATGATAATTAATTTCCGAATGTAGGGTCATTACTTAATAATAAATTAGAATGGAATTAAATAAGATATTAAGCATGTAGTAGTGTTTTTTAGTTATTGTAGATGTCCTCTATGCTAATTAATTGCTAGGAGCCATCTGCCCTTGCCATCTGTCAACTGCCAACTCCATTTCTTTCCAATTGTTTTGGTTATTACAATTACCCAACCTATTAAGCTAGCCCCCTTTTCTTACATTAATTACAAAAAAACCAAAAACAAAAAAAATATAGATTTTTATTAGGCCCATACCTTTCTTTTTTCTATTATAAAAATATATCCCTATCACGCCAAGGCTGCTCAACGTGCTCAAATAATTCAATCCACCGAAAACATATTTTTACCCATCTTTTTACTTCTTTTTTTACCGTTTAAGAATGTCAGATCTGATAATTCATGGACTTCGAGATATGATTAAGTATGAAGTTGGAGATCGATTTATAAAGAATTAAGTTTTAAGGTGATTGGTTTCAAGTGTTGATTAACATCGAAATTTATTGTCTCAAAAAGTCTAAAAATTGGTGGGTTACAGTGGAAAAGTAAATGTCTAGCATTGTTACTAATTAGAAGTAAGGATAAAAATATCGATTATGATGGATATATCGGCACCTTAATTTACGGAAATATCGATGGATATATCGATTTCGGTAGAAATATCGTTAAATATATTTTTTTGATATTTACCGATATATTTTTGATATTTCCTGATATTTATCGATATTTACCGATATTTCAGCGATATTTACCTATATTTCCTTGATATTCATGAATTTTCTTATAATTTTTACCTGAAGCCACTGATAGTGAAATCGATATCAATTTTTACTAATAATTATTGATATTTCATTTATTTTTTTATCAAAAAATGATCGATACCAAATTTTACCGATATTTAGCTAATAATTATTGATATTTCATTTATTTTTTTGTCAAAAAATGAAAATATCGGAGATATATCGTGACAGCCCATTTTTGTTTCGATCACGTGAAAAAACGAAAATATTAAGGATATATCAGATATATCGAAAATATTGAAGATATTTCTGAGTATAGGGATATTTTCATCTGGATATTTTCATCTTTAGCGAGAAGTGGGTATAAAATATGATTTCTTTTTTATAAATTGATTGCTCTTTAACTTTAGCACTGAATGATCTTTATCTCCAATTTTAATCCTATTTAAATGAATATGATTGACAAGTTGCTTGAATAGGGAAATAGAAAATTGCCAGCGGGGCCCCTCTAGCAACCAAAAAAGGACTGAGATAAGTCTTGAAACACACAAAAGAAAAAATACTTGAGATGCAAATTAATTTTGGGATAATTGCATGAAAAATCCATAAATTTGACTTAATTTATATTTCAATAGACTTTTTAAATATTAACAAATATAATATGAATTTTAATGTTTTTATAAGTTTAACCAAACAAACAAATTTCAGATATGTTTATTTCCATAATAACTTTCATTATTTTAAAATAATTATTGTTTTGTATGTTAAGTCATTATTTATATTGAAATGATAAGAGTAATTTTCAAAATAGATATATATTTTAATCAAAATATGAAAAATCATATCGAATTTGCTAATATTAAAAAAAAAACATTATTTTCCTAACAATTAGCTCATAAATCTTGAAATTGATAATTTAGAGGGCATAGAAAAGGAGTAAGTCATGGGGGTCAAAGAAGGGTGGCAATAGACCAGCTCTCGTAGAATCAAATAATTCAACGGACTTTTCAAAGAAGCAAGGAAACTTCCAATTTGACAAATAATAAGGAAGCCGCCTCGCCTCGACCCACCATACCACCCTACACCCATGTGTATATAATCAATCCTACACTCATTCCTCCAACATAAACTACTTCAATTATTTCATTCAAAAAAACATCAATTTTCTTTTTCAAGATTGTAGTATCGACAACCCTTTTTCAGCAGAAAGGAGGAGAGAGAGAATCGTGGAGGTGGGTTAAGAAATGGATGCAGGTGAGCTTTACAAAGCTAGTCGTAGCTTAAGAGCAAGCAACAGAGGAAATGCAAGCTTGAGATCAGCAAACGGCTCGGGCATATGGAGAAGTAACGGGCTCGAAGTGTTCTCTCGATCGGCCCGTGATGAAGACGATGAAGAGGCCCTCAAATGGGCCGCTCTGGAGAAGCTTCCCACTTATGATCGTCTGAGGAAGGGTCTACTGTTAGGATCCAAGGGCCCCAATGAAATCGACGTTGGCACCCTCGGCGACCAGGATAAGAGGAACTTGGTCGACAGATTGGTTAACAATGTGGAAGATGATAACGAACAGTTCTTGTTAAAACACAGGAACAGAATCGACAGGTATATATACATATATCTATCTATCTATTCATGCAAAGCATACTTATTCATATTTATCTGATCATCACTCACACCTCATATCACAGAGTTGGGATCGATATACCAACAATAGAAGTGAGATACGAGCATCTGAACATCGATGCAGAAGCCTACAACGCGAGCAGGTCTCTGCCTACCTTCATCAACTTCAACATCAACATGGTTGAGGGGGTTTTGCAAGCTCTCAAGTTACTCCCAAACAGAAAGAAGCCGTTC
The DNA here is from genome assembly GCA_005771605.1 of Scutellaria baicalensis. Classification (NCBI taxonomy): domain Eukaryota; kingdom Viridiplantae; phylum Streptophyta; class Magnoliopsida; order Lamiales; family Lamiaceae; genus Scutellaria; species Scutellaria baicalensis. The sequence continues at coordinate 23,079,921 of CM016726.1, forward strand.
ACTATTCTTAAGGATGTTAGTGGGATCATCAAGCCCTGCAGAATGACCTTGCTTCTCGGCCCTCCCAGCTCCGGAAAGACCTCCCTTTTGCTTGCTTTGGCTGGGAAGCTCGACCCAGCTCTCAAAGTATGAGAAAAACTATATATATATATATATATGTATGTGTGTGTGTGTGCTTGAAATCACGATCAAGATTTCTGATTGGATATATATATATTTCATCAGGTTTCAGGGAGGGTGACTTATAATGGGCATGGAATGGAGGAGTTTGTGCCCCAGAGAACAGCGGCCTACATTAGCCAACATGATCTGCACATCGGAGAAATGACTGTGAGAGAGACGTTAGCGTTTTCGGCTAGGTGCCAAGGTGTTGGCTCAAGATACGGTTAGCAACTCACTATTAATTTATTAATTATTCTTTTCAATATTGTTGGTTTTAACTGTTTCTTTGTTGAAATTTTTGGGTTGCAAACAGAGATGTTGGCAGAATTGTCAAGGAGAGAGAAAGCAGCTAATATCAAACCTGATCCTGATATTGATATGTATATGAAGGTACACATCTCTATATGATATGACATATTATCTTCATAATTATATTTGATCATGTTCATTATATTGTTATCTGTCTCACCCATGTCTTGTCCCTTCACGCAATCATGTTTGTCCAATAAATTAATTGAGATTTAAAAGTCTTATTTCAATTAAGTTATTCAGTTTATCCTTGCAGTAAAATATCTAATATGTATTTAATTAACTTAACGTCATTTAAATTTAAAAGTTTCTTCGTCCTTTCTATTTATAATAAAAAGAAGTAAAATTACTTCCATATTCATTCATCTAGTGATTTTTATTAGGTAGTGAATCTATTTTCAGTATAACTCTCTGTCGTATTTCTACCAATCTTTATTAGAACCTAATTAATAATTTCATTACATAGGACTTACAAGTCAAAACAATATACTTGAACACAACCAGCACAGAAATACCATTCTCGCTTTTTATTTATGATCGATCAAATTCTTTCTTATGTACTAATCTCAAATTCATAGTGACATCAGTTTTTATGTGAATATTTAAGTAAAAATAATATATATACATATATAATTATATGTGAGTGTATGTATGGTGGTGTAACTATTTACTAAAAAAAAAAAGTATCAAGTCTTAAATATATCGATTGGTGTCAAATGGATACAAAAAAGGGATAACAACTTAAAACGGTGGCGTTTCTGATAATATAGGCAGCAGCAACAGAAGGAGACCAAGCAAATGTAGCTACAGATTATGTTCTGAAGGTTTTGGGACTTGATATTTGTGCTGATACTTTGGTCGGTGATGAAATGATAAGGGGAATTTCTGGAGGCCAGAAAAAGCGTGTTACTACTGGTAAACAAACTAAACTTTGTAACATAAAACAACAGCTTCTTCAATGGATTCATACAGATACTGAAGCTTTTTCTGCATGAAAATTTGCAGGAGAAATGATTGTTGGACCATCAAGGGCACTTTTCATGGATGAGATATCAACTGGGTTGGATAGTTCTACGACTTTCCAGATTGTCAATATGCTTCGACAATACGTCCACATCATGAAGGGAACTGCTTTCATCTCACTCCTGCAGCCAGCCCCCGAGACATATGATCTGTTCGATGATATTGTTCTGTTGTCTGATGGGAAGATTGTATATCAGGGTCCTAGAGAAAATGTGCTCCAATTTTTTGAATCCATGGGGTTCAAATGTCCTGACAGGAAAGGAGTTGCTGATTTCCTGCAAGAAGTAAGCAAAATATAAGATTAAGTCCTGATTTCTTCGCTATATGTATGATCTTTGATTCTAATGATGAATGAACTGATGTGAATGCAGGTGACATCAAAGAAAGATCAGCAACAATATTGGGCGCGTAGGGATGAGCCTTACCGATTCGTTTCAGTCACTGAATTTGCTGAGGCATTCCAATCGTCTAGTGCTGGCCGAAGAGTCCAGGAAGAGGTTTCAGTTCCATTTGATAAGACTAAAAGCCATCCAGCAGCTTTGGCAACAGAAAAGTATGGTCTTGGGAAGAAAGAACTCCTGAAGGCTTGCGCTGACAGAGAGTTCTTGTTGATGAAGAGGAATTCATTTGTCTTTTTCTTCAAGCTCTTCCAGCTTACCTTCATGGGAATTATTGCCATGACACTCTTCCTTCGAACTCAGATGGATAAAGAAACTGTAGCAGATGGAGGTATCTACACTGGGGCCCTGTTTTTCACTGTCATGATGATCATGTTCAATGGAATGTCAGAGCTTTCAATGACGATTTACAAGCTTCCCGTGTTCTATAAACAAAGGGATATGTACTTCTTCCCAGCATGGGCATATGCTCTCCCCTCATGGATCCTGAAAATACCAGTCACCTTCCTTGAAGTTGCCATATGGACAATTCTCACTTACTATGTGATCGGATTTGATCCTAATGTAGGAAGGTAACAAACAGAATTCAGATCAGTCTCTCAAAAGAATTACTTATTTTGGTTTTCCAATATAAATACTAATAAAATTTCTCGATTGCAGATTGTTTAAGCAGTACCTTTTGCTGCTAACCATAAACCAGTCGGCATCAGCATTGTTCAGATTTATCGGAGCAGCTGGAAGGAACATGATTGTTGCAAACACATTTGGCTTGTTTTCACTGCTCTTGCTTTTTGCATTAGGTGGCTTTATCCTGTCACGAGGTATGAAATAAAGATCAAGCATTGAAACCCATATTAAGCTAAAATTTATGGGTTATTTTCTCATCGCATTCTTTGATTGGTAACTAACAGAGGATGTCAAGAAATGGTGGTTGTGGGGCTACTGGTCCTCGCCAATGATGTACGCTCAGAATGCAATTCTTGTTAATGAATTCACAGGGCACAGCTGGAGCAAAGTATGCATCAATCTTTGGTTTTTGTACTGTTACCATGTTTTTCATCCGTCTATACTAACTATTAACTAATTTTGACGTTTTTATCATTATTTTAGTTGGTAAATGGAACCAAACTAGGAGTCCTGGTACTGCAAGGTCGAGGGTTCTATCCTCAACCATACTGGTATTGGATAGGAGTGGTGGCTTCCATTGGATTCATCTTCTTGTTCAACTTCTTCTACCTTCTTAGTCTTACATTCCTCTCCCGTGAGTTCTCCTATTCCTAGAAATTACAATTATTTCTTGTATTAAATACAGAAAATTTATAATTGCTAAAAAATGATGCAGCAATTGAGAAGCCTCAAGCAGTATTACCAGAAGACGAAGATGACGCCCAAATGGGTGATTCTGTCAGTCGAGTTACAGCACAAGGTGGTGCAAGTAAGCAGAAAAGCGCCCCCTCTGGATCCTCATCCACTGAAGCAAACGACAACAATCAAAGAGGAATGATTCTTCCATTTGAACCACATTCCATCACATTTGATGACATTAAATATTCAGTTGACATGCCACCTGTAAGTTCAAGTTTGGACATTATAAATGAAGAGATCAATATTCTTCATAAAGCGTACACACATGAAAAACCAATTAAACAAATTTTAATTTTGATTGGCAGGCAATGAAAGATCAAGGAGCCACAGAAGACAGATTGGAACTCTTGAAGGGTGTAAGTGGAGCTTTCAGGCCAGGTGTTCTTACAGCTTTGATGGGTGTTAGTGGAGCTGGTAAAACAACTCTGATGGATGTGTTAGCTGGAAGAAAAACAGGGGGATATATTGAAGGAAATATCACAATCTCTGGGTATCCAAAGAACCAGGAAACATTTGCTAGGATTTCTGGATATTGTGAGCAGACTGACATCCATTCTCCAAATGTTACTGTTTATGAGTCCCTCCTTTACTCAGCTTGGTTGCGGTTGCCTCGAGAAGTCGATGCAGAAACTAGAAAGGTTGGCAAATTCACACATCATTTTATATATTTTAATTATTGGTCATAATGAGATTTCATGAATGATATCTAACTTTCCCCTGCCACTTACAGATGTTCATTGAGGAGGTGATGGAACTTGTAGAGCTTAACCCATTAAGAGGAGCCCTAGTTGGGTTGCCAGGGGTTAATGGTCTCTCAACTGAGCAGCGGAAACGGCTTACAATTGCAGTTGAACTTGTAGCAAATCCTTCAATCATATTTATGGATGAGCCAACTTCAGGGCTCGATGCAAGAGCTGCTGCAATTGTGATGAGAACAGTAAGAAACACGGTGAACACAGGAAGAACTGTGGTGTGCACAATCCATCAGCCTAGCATTGACATTTTTGAAGCATTTGATGAGGTAAGATGCATGGAAAATTAGGTAAAGATCTTACATGACACTGTTTTGCTTACACGAGTTGCTAAAACATGATGTTTTTTGCAGCTATTTTTGATGAAACGAGGAGGAGAAGAAATATATGTTGGACCATTGGGTCACCACTCAACCCATTTGATCAAGTACTTTGAAGCAGTTGAAGGAGTGCCCAAGATTAAAGATGGTTACAATCCAGCTACCTGGATGTTGGAAGTCACCACTTCGTCTCAAGAACTACTCTTGGGGGTTAACTTCACTGAACACTACAAGAAATCAGATTTATACATGTTAGTTGAATTCTATACTAATCAAAAAGGTATTCTGAGGCCAACTGATGTTTCAAATGCTAATAAGTTCAAGTTTGTAAATAATTTCAGGAGGAACAAAGCCTTGATCAAGGAATTGAGCGTACCTCGCCCTGGCACTAAAGATCTATATTTCCCCACTCAATATTCCCAATCTTTCCTTACCCAATGCGCTGCTTGCCTGTGGAAACAGCACTGGTCATATTGGCGCAATCCTCCTTACACGGCCGTGAGATTTGTGTTCACAACCTTCATAGCCCTTATATTTGGGACAATGTTCTGGGATCTTGGCCCTAAAAGGTAAGAAAAGCAAACATTACAAATCTATGCTATGCCAAAGTATTACAATTACTTCAGTTCTAATTTAATCGGGATTATCATGAATTACAGAAGCACTCAACAAGATCTCTTCAATGCGATGGGCTCTATGTATGCTGCTGTCAATTTCTTGGGATTCCAGTATGGTTCAACAGTACAACCTGTGGTGGCCATTGAACGAACAGTCTTTTACAGAGAAAGAGCAGCGGGAATGTATTCAGCTCTACCATATGCATTCTCACAAGTAAGTTGTTATAAGCATCTCCCTACATGTGAAAATTTTCATCATTTCATATTCAGTGTTACTCACCAATTTTTTTTTTATCTTGCAGTTTCTCATTGAAATCCCTTATGTCTTCATCCAATCCGTTGTGTATGCTCTCATTGTTTACTCAATGATGGGATTCCCTTGGAGCGCTGAAAAATTCTTTTGGTTCTTATATTTCCTCTTCTTCTCATTGTTGTACTTTGTTCTCTACGGCATGATGACTGTGGCTGTCACTCCTAATCACAATGTTGCTGCCATTATCTCTTCCTTCTTCTACGGAATCTGGAATCTGTTCTCAGGATTCATCGTCCCACGACCAGTAAGTACTGTCAACATTTGGATTATTTTAATATAATCACATAAAATTCACAAAAACTAACATACTTGTATCAACCAATGTCGATTAACAGAGAATGCCGATCTGGTGGAGGTGGTACTACTGGGCAACTCCCATCTCATACACATTGTATGGTTTCATAATCACACAATATGGAGATTTTGTAGAACCAATGGAAGACGGAGTATCAGTACAACAATTCTTGAAGGACTACTTTGGGTTCGAAAAGGACATGCTTGGATTAGTTGCAGGAGTACTTCTCGGATTTGTCGTACTTTTCACTTTCATCTTCGCCTATTCCATCAAGACATTCAACTTCCAGAGAAGATAAACAAGTTTCTATCAACTTCGCCATAAGGGCCATGTTCTTTAGGCATTTATCCTTTACAAGTAAATTTTGAAGAATTTGTATTTAATATCTCTAAAATGTTTGTTGTATTATCAGATTAAACAATATAGCTTATTATGTACTATCTATCGTTAAGGTGTGTAAGTTCTTTAATTTTTTCAATCAAAGTGTTCATTTCTCTACTAATCTATTTATCTGTGCTCTACAGAATCTAGCATTTTTCAGTATTACATAGCAAATTTCATTTCATTTCTTACAGTTTAACATTATTCCCTCCATCACATCTGGGGTGTTCAATTCGATATGGACTTACGATCAATACCCACTACTCCTTTCACAATCATAGAAAAAATGTAGATATGAGTGAGCGATAAGATTATCTAAGAAAAGCAAATGAATTATTGTTCTTAAGTTCAGGGTTTTCGTGTACCGATCTCAACCGCTTTTTTTTTCAAACGAAATTGCAAATTACCTTGAACTCGTCGCAAAGCGTAGGTTATATAACCAGAATTACTGCAACCGACGCTAAGATTTTCAAGAACCTGCCATTTCCCTGGTGCAATCATCGCAGACTGAAAACCGATTTGCTAATTGGGGACGAAAGTTAGGGCAAAGCATACGACGTCGTCGGAGATACCATGGTTGGGTTTGGCGCGTAATCTATTTTTTTTTTCCCTCTCATTTCATAATTTTAATTCTAATTTATTGATATTCTTTTTCTTTCTTTTTAATATTTATTGATATTCTTATGCATCCATAGTAAAATAATATTCAATATTATATGAATTGTTAGCATGCACATAGATTAAATGGCGTAGAGATTTATTTGAAATTTGTTACCAAAACCGATTTGCTTATTGGGGATGAAAGTTAGTGCAAAGCATACGACGTCGTCGGAGATACCATGGTTGGGTTTGGCGCGTAATCTTTTTTTTTTTTTCCCTCTCATTTCATAATTTTAATTCTAATTTATTGATATTCTTTTTCTTTCTTTTTAATATTTATTGATATTCTTATGCATCCATAGTAAAATAATATTCAATATATATGAATTGTTAGCATGCACATAGATTAAATGGCGTAGAGATTTATTTGAAATTTATAGTAACAAATTTATTAATGGCTTGAATTGTTAGCATGCACATAGATTAAAGGGCGTAGAGATATATTTGAAATTCATAGTAACAAATTTATTAATTGTTGTGTGAATTGATTATTCTATAACAGATTTATAATTAATGAGTTTTTATTAAAAAAAATCTTTGAATTATTATATATATAAAAGTGTGGTTTGCACCCTCAAGTGTTTGACAAGTGGCACTTTACATTGTTGTCAAGTGTCACTTCCAAATGTTTGACAAGTGGCACTTTACAATGTTGCCAAGTGTCATTCCTTAAAAAATATTTTATTTATAAAATATCAAAATATTAATATCAATTAAATACACACACCACTACCCTACAATAATAAAGTGTTTGGAAAAATTAAATATGTAAGTTACAAATGTTTGTTAATGTTGTATTGTTTTTTCTTTTTTGTTTTACATGAAATCTTTGGTGTCAAACTTTAATAATTGTTTTTATCCAACATTTCAATTTCAAAAAAATAAAACAAAATTTGAAGAGTAATTCTGCTACTACTTTTCAAGGAATTAAAATAAATAAATAAAAGATATATTTGAAGGTACTAATCTATATCTATATATATATAAAAGCAGAACATTCTGCCAAAAATAACTGCAATAAATGTCTCATTTATTAAATATTTCTATTTTAAGAAATCATTAATAACTTTCATTTTACATTTATTAATAAAAAAATATTAATATTTAAGACATTTAATGTTATATTTATTGTATAGAAATTCAAAACAATAAATAAATAAATAAACAAATCTTTCTATATATTTATATATTATAATAATAGAGGAAAAATTGGAGATATTTAAAAAAATATCATTTTTTAACAAAAAGTGTCACATCAATAATTTTTTTATTTTGTATTTTTATTATTTCATTCATCCAATTTATAATATAAATATTGTATCAGTTTATTCTTATTTTATTAATATTAATTAAATTAATTTTTATTGAATAATTCCTTATAATATCAACAATAGATTGTTCAAACAATAATTTCAATAATAAATATTAGGCAAAAACGTATATGAGTTTGACACACAAATCTAAATCCATACATTAGGGTTGATCTGGTCAAAACGCAAAAAAAAAAAAAAAAAAAAACACTCCCACTCGCATTTCACGAGTCCGCACGCGCCTGATACTCGCGCTCAAGCCCTTCCAAACTCGCTCCAAAAGACATACCTTTATGTATAGTTAGATGGGTTAAATTCAATTTTAGTTCATTTAAAAAGTCAATGTCCAATTTTCGTCCACCATGAAAGCGATTTTCAATTTTAGTCAAATTAAACCAAAAATCGTCACTATTTTGTCCATTTTTGTCACTATTTTGTCCACCATGGAAGCGGTTTTCAATTTTCAGTTTTCAATTTTAGTCCAATTAAGCCAAAAATGGACGAAATAGTGACGATTTTTGGCTTAATTAGACTAAAATTGAAGATCATGATTGATATTTTTGTTTTTAATATTAATCATAGATTAGTGAATTGGATGTGTATAATATCGATATATTGTTGTAAATTGAATTATTTTAAGCAAATTTAGATTCTATTAGTTATTAAATATTATAATGTCTTTTATGTATTAAAATTACTTATACTATATTATCAAATATTTAACAATATTATAATATCACATACCGCGCATAGCGCGGGTGCCAATACTAGTAATATTTTACAAAAGAACATTCAAGTAGTTCAAACTCAAAAAAAATAAAAACCTTTAGAGAAATAATTATTTAGAGGATTCAAGAAAAAAATAACATATAAATATTAGAATTCGGTAATGTCAGGCATGAAATAAAATAATGTACTTTAAAATTGTAATTTAAACTATGAAACATATTGCTAATGAGATTACCAAAAATAGGTGTTAAAAAACATTAAGATATGTGAGATTGAAACATATTTGACATTAGATAATGAAAAGTTGTGTTTGTTTAGAAATTTTAAAGGGTATTATTAAAAAAATAATTGCTAGCTTGGAAAAAAAATGTAAGTTACAAGTGCTTGCTAATGTTGTATTATTTTTTTACATGAAATCTTTGGTTTCAAACTTGAATTATTGTTTTTGTCCAACATTTTAAATTGGCAAAAAAAAAAAAAAAAGTAAGCAACAATGTGCAAACATTAGTTCAGTAATGTCATGCATTAAATAAAAATAATGTACTTTGAAATTGTGTTTAAACTCTGAAACTATATTATTAGTACATTAGCATAAAAATAGGTGCTTAAATTTTTTTAGGATATGTTTAGGTTAAAACATATGTAAATTTGGCAAGTATGAAAGTGAGTTATAAAAAGGATGAAATTTGATAATTTTGTGTTCGTTTAGAAATTTTAAAAAGTAGGATTACAATTAATATGTCATCATATAGGGAATTATAAGAAAAATAGATGATGTACTGTTATTTTATCTTTAAACAAAGAGCTAACATTTTCAGTTCAAATTGTAAAAAAGTGGATGAAGTAGACAAAAAAAAAAAGTTATAAGATTCTGCAAACAAATAACATGATTCGGATATTGGTAATCTAAAATCCAAACATGCACATTCAGATAAAAATTGTGTAAAAAAGTGGATGAAGTAGACAAAAAAAAAAAAGAATAGTTATAAGATTCTGCAAACAAATAACATGATTCGGATATTGGTAATCTAAAATTCAAACGTGCACATTCAGTCCAACCACCCCCTTAAACAATCGAGAAATTGTATTAAAATATTACAATATGTAACAATTCGTTAAGGCTAATAAAAAGATCACAAAAAGAACTCAATTACAAAATAAACCAATACATAAAGTTTTGGACAAACATCGAACGAAACAGATGTTTTCGAGCGATCGATAAAAATGAGATATATTATATACTTTTTATAAAAATATATGAAAATACGTAATGCGATAATTAAAACACCTATTAAGAACTATATATTAACAATTTTGTGTTAAAGAATAAATGAAAAAAATTATTAAAGAAAACAATAAGACTCTGTTTTGATAGAGTGATTTCAAATCCAGAATTTAAAATGAGTAGATTTCAAATCCTTTCAAGTTTGAGTGGATTTGAAATCCACCAAAATGACTCTAAAATTAGCTCAAAATGAAAACTATGAATTTTAAATTCACATCCTACCCAACACTATCAGTGGATTTGCCAACAAGGATTTCAAATCCCTCCTTAAATCCACATTCAAATGGACCCTAAGAAATATTATTTTAAGAATAAAGAGAAAATATCACACTTATATAAAAAATTACTATCATATAACAATAAACACTAATTATAAAATAAAAAATGAGATAAGTATTAAATGAAACCCGTGCAACGCACGGGTTCAAACCTAGTTATTATATATATAAAAGTGTGGTTTGACACTCTCAATTGATGATACTTGGAGCTCTATAAGTATGTCAAGTGTCCCTTCTTAAAACATATTTTATTTGTCAAATATAAAATCATTAATATCAATTAAATACTCACCCCACTACTCAACAAAAAATAAATATGTAAGTTATTAATGTTTGCAAATGTTGTATTGTTCTACTATATGAAATCTTTGCTTCCAAATTTGAATAATTATTTGTCCAATATTTCAATTTGAAAGGATAAAAAAGAGTAAACAATGGTGTTACATAAGCCTATATAATATGAAATTCTTATAAAAAGAAAACAAAAGGTATCCTAACAATTAAATAATAAATCTTGAAATTGATAATTTAGAGGGCATAGAAAAGGAGTAGTCATGGGGGTCAAAGAAGGGTGCAATAGACCAGCTCTCGTAGAATCAAATAATTCAACGGACTTTTCAAAGAAGCAAGGAAACTTCCAATTTGACAAATAATAAGCCGCCTCGCCTCGACCCACCATACCAGCCTACACCCATGTGTATATAATCAATCCTACACTCATTCCTCCAACATAAACTACTTCAATTATTTCATTCAAAAAACATCAATTTTCTTTTTCAAGATTGTAGTATCGACAACCCTTTTTCAGCAGAAAGGAGGAGAGAGAGAATCGTGGAGGTGGGTTAAGAAATGGATGCAGGTGAGCTTTACAAAGCTAGTCGTAGCTTAAGAGCAAGCAACAGAGGAAATGCCAGCTTGAGAGCAAACGGCTCGGGCATATGGAGAAGTAACGGGCTCGAAGTGTTCTCTCGATCGGCCCGTGATGAAGACGATGAAGAGGCCCTCAAATGGGCCGCTCTGGAGAAGCTTCCCACTTATGATCGTCTGAGGAAGGGTCTACTGTTAGGATCCAAGGGCCCCAATGAAATCGACGTTGGCACCCTCGGCGACCAGGATAAGAGGAACTTGGTCGACAGATTGGTTAACAATGTGGAAGATGATAACGAACAGTTCTTGTTAAAACACAGGAACAGAATCGACAGGTATATATACATATATCTATCTATTCATGCAAAGCATACTTATTCATATTTATCTGATCATCACTCACACCTCATATCACAGAGTTGGGATCGATATACCAACAATAGAAGTGAGATACGAGCATCTGAACATCGATGCAGAAGCCTACAACGCGAGCAGGTCTCTGCCTACCTTCCTCAACTTCAACATCAACATGGTTGAGGGGGTTTTGCAAGCTCTCAAGTTACTCCCAAACAGAAAGAAGCCGTTCACTATTCTTAAGGATGTTAGTGGGATCATCAAGCCCTGCAGAATGACCTTGCTTCTCGGCCCTCCCAGCTCCGGAAAGACCTCCCTTTTGCTTGCTTTGGCTGGGAAGCTCGACCCAGCTCTCAAAGTATGAGAAAAACTATATATATATGTGTTCTTGAAATCACGATCAAGATTTGCAGAGTTTTCTGATTGGATATATATATATTTCACCAGGTTTCAGGGAGGGTGACTTATAATGGGCATGGAATGGAGGAGTTTGTGCCCCAGAGAACTGCGGCCTACATTAGCCAACATGATCTGCACATCGGAGAAATGACTGTGAGAGAGACGTTAGCGTTTTCGGCTAGGTGCCAAGGTGTTGGCTCAAGATACGGTTAGCAACTCGCTATTAATTTATTAATTATTTGATGTGGATAGGATAAAGTTATTTGGTAAAGGTACAAGGCAGAACTCTCTTGGTGCAGACGTCATAGCAGACGTAGTGAAGAAAAGAAGAAAGGAAAGCAAAGATACTCCACGTAATCATAGAATAGCAGAATCCCTCCAATGCAGAGGTGGAAGCAGAAGTGAACAAGGAAAGGGAAGTGCGAAGCAGAGATATCCCCGTCACTGTAAATTAACAGAACTCCTGCTACACAAAAGCGAAAGCAGAAAGAAGTGGACACATCACGCAAATAGAAGGGGCTGCAGAGCTCCCAAGACTCGATGAGGCAGAACTGGCGGCGCCATAATCATTGGCAGCCGAACGGATTCCGTACGCGCGAAGGAGAGGATAATACCTCATAGCACAAATGATGAGCATCCTAGGTTATTAGCTGACATGGCTATAAAGGACAAAAGGCACAATATCCCCTCCTTAACAGAAAAAAGAAGATTCTGGAGAAGAAGTGGTGTACTCTCAGCAATGAAGAAAGTACTTTGATAAAAGAAATAAAAATGTGGCTTAACCAACAAGAAATATCAGGGAGAATGACTGAAATGTCCTCCTGAGAGGAGAGAAGTATAAATAGGAGCAAGATTGTACACCCAAGGGGATTTTTACATTATCTCTGAATACAAAGAACTTTTTTACCTTTTAGCAAGTCTTTTTCCTTTATCTTGTGCATTCTCTTGTGATTGATCTGATTCTCTTATTATTGTACACACACGTTGTGTTTTCCACCCACACATCAATGGCGCCGTCTGTGGGAAAAAGGGGGGAGGAGTGAGTTTCCTTCTTATCCTACCTGTTTTCCTCTGTTTACTGTTCTGGGTTTTGTTTCTCTTTTCTTTTGTTTCTCTTTAGTGTTGGTTGGGAAGAAGAGTTGCAGTAATTTGGTCAAAGTTAATCGTGATAATGGCTGATCGGATGATCCGAGATCTTGACGGAGACTTCCGAGAGGTAGCTAGGCCGGAAACCTCGAGGGCGAAGGAGAGAGCGGAAGAGGTGAGGGAACCGACTATGCCAGGCATGTGGACCTTCACCCCAGAACAGCTGGATGGTCTCATCCATTCCGCCGTGCAGAAAGCTTTAGACAAAGCAGCCGCCGAGCAAGGAAGAGAAGGAGGAAGGCGAGAGTTTCTGGAGAAGGAGGCTACCCCGATCCCTGCACAAGCAGATCGGCCAGGCCGATCGGGAGCGGCGCTGGAACAGAGTGCAGATAGTCACCCATCTCAATGGAAATACGCTTCTCACGAGGTGTCGTCGGCAGACGTCTCTGCACAACGAACGAAGGATCAGGACGTACAAAGGCAGATGGAAGCTATGCAGAGAGAAATACAATTACTGAGGCAGAGGATAGGCACCACTAGTCAGATCCAGATGCCAGGAGGAAGTCCATTTTCCATGGCGGTCCGGATGGATGAATTGCCAGTAAATTTCAAACCCTTAACCTTCGAATATGACGGAACGGCGGACCCGTACGATCATCTTCTGCGGTTCGAGAATGTGGCCCTCCTCCATCAATTTACGGATGGGGTCAAATGCAGAGTATTCTTGACCACACTTACACAAGCCGCCCAGAGATGGTTCGGGCAGTTAACGGAAGACAGCATCCATTCTTTCCGCGACTTTAGCTCTGCCTTCCTCCACCAGTTCGCTAGTGCCAGAAGACAAAGGAGAACATCTCAGTCTCTATTCGCATTGAAGCAAGGGGCTGAGGAGTCCTTGAGAGCTTTCATAAAACGGTTTAGTACCGCCGCCTTGGAGGTACCGTCTGCCACGGCAGAGGTAAAAATCAGCGCCATAGTACAAGGTCTGCGAGAGGGGGACTTATTCCGTTCATTGGCGAAGAAACCAGCTAACACTTTCGAGGAGGTCTTAGCTCGGGCAGATAAGTTTATTAATCTCGAAGACGTCAGCCGTGCCAAAAGAGCAGAGAAACCGGCCCCCAGAGAAGTGAGTATGCGGAGACATGGGGAGCCCAGATTCGATGGCAGAAGACGGGAAGAAGATCCCGGCAGAGGAGATTATGCCCGATATACTCCGTTGAAAGCTCCATTGGCAAGAGTGTTCCAGCTCTCCGAGAAGACCGCTCCATTCAGGTTCCCTCCCAACAGACCTCAAGCCCCGACAAGACCGAAGGGACGATACTTCTGCCTATTTCACAATGAATATGGTCATGACACGAACGAGTGCAGGCATCTGAAAAATGAGATAGAGCGCCTGGTCAGAGCTGGAGCATTGAAGGGATTCGAAGATAAGAGCAAGACTTACGCTGGAGGTTATGGGAAGAGGAATGAGAGGTCGGAAGAAAGAGAGGGCATTCAAGACAAGGAGAGGGGAAACGAGGAAAAGGATCTACCCCCACCCCCGAAAAAAGGCTTTATTAACATGATCGCTGGCGGCCCCCAAGGAGGAGACTCAAACAGAGCCCGAAAGTCGGCCCTGAGATATGCGCAGGGATGGCATGACCAACACATGGAAGTGTCAGAGGTCCAACCGTCTCCGGATATCGTGTTCGGAGCAGCCGACGAAACTCCCATGCTTAAACCTCACAACGACTCCTTGGTGGTGACGGCGGAGATAGCTGGGTATGATGTTGCCAGAGTATTTGTGGATACAGGGAGCTCTGCAGACATCATATATAAAGAGTGCTTTGAGAGAATGGATATCAGAACCCAGATCCGCCCAGTGAACACGGCACTGTATGGTTTTACGGGAGGAGCAGTCCACCCTTTGGGGGTGGTGACTCTGCATGTTTTGGTGGGAGAGTGGCCAAGGCAGAAGAGATTAATGATGGATTTCCTAATAGTTGATGCTCCTTCCGCGTACAACGTTATATTTGGACGACCAATACTAAATGAATTGAAAGCTGTGGTCTCCACATATTATATGAAAGTCAAGTTCCCCACGTCTGCAGGTGTAGGAGAACTGAAGGCGAACCAAGTACACTCGAGAAAATGCTATGTTGAATCTATTAAGGTAGCACATAAGTGGTCTTCGCCAGTGATGAGCAGAGCTGTAGACGAAGAGGTCAAAACGAAACGACAGAAAACAGACGGGGAGGAGGAAGAAGAGCCCAAGAAAATGGCAGCAGATGGGGAACTCCTATCGGTAGAGCTGTATCCAGGAAAGGAGGGATTCTGTACTAAGATCAGCGCAGAAATCCCAAGAGCAGAACAGGTGGAATTGATAGAATGCTTAAGGAGGAATGCTGACCTGTTCGCCTTTCAGGCAGCAGATATGAAAGGTATCCACCCAGACATTGCGATACATCGGCTCAACATCAGTCCCGAAGTGAGACCCGTTAAGCAGAGGCTTCGGAATTTTGGAGCAGAAAAAGACAAAATCATACAAGCAGAGGTCCAGAAGTTATTGGACTCAGGACATATAGTGCCCGTTCAGTTCCCGGAATGGTTATCCAACGCTGTCTTGGTGCCTAAGCCCAACCAAAAATGGCGCATGTGTATTGATTTCCGTGACCTGAATAAAGCTTGCCCCAAAGATCATTATCCGCTGCCTCGCATAGATCAACTAGTGGATTCCACATCTGGGTGTGCCCGTTTGTCTCTGATGGACGCTTACCAAGGATATCACCAGATCCAATTGGATCCTGCGGACGTCAAAAAGGTCTGCTTCATCACAGCTGCCGGGACTTATGGATATGTGCGTATGCCTTTCGGATTAAAGAACGCAGGAGCCACCTACCAACGTATGGTAGACAAACTATTCAAAACACTGGTTGGCAGAAATATGGAGGTTTACGTGGACGACATGTTGATAAAAAGCAAAGAGGCCGAGCAGCACATTGTAGATCTGGAAGAGGCCTTTGCGATCATACGTGGCAGTGGGATGAAGCTGAACCCAGAGAAGTGCAGCTTTGGCGTGACGACAGGGAAATTCTTGGGATTTGTAGTTACTAAAGAAGGCATAAAAGTAAACCCAGAGAAAGTGAAAGCAGTGATGGATATGAACCCACCCAAAAATGTCAAAGAGGTGCAAAGGCTGTTGGGGAGGATAACCGCACTGAACCGCTTTGTCTCCAAATCGGCGGACAAGAGCTATCCTTTCTTCAAAATATTGAGGAAGGGATGCAGATTCCAATGGTGAGAAGAGTGCGACCAAGCCTTCAAAGAACTGAAAGAATACCTCGCTAGTCTACCCCAGCTCTCCAAGCCTGAGAAGGATGAAACTCTATACATGTACCTCTCAGTCGGAGAGGCAGCGGTCAGTACAGTTCTGGTACGGGAGAAGGGGCGGCAACAGATGCCAGTATACTATGTCAGTCATATGTTACAAGGGCCCGAAACCCGATATGCAGAAATAGAGAGAGCTGGGTTAGCCGTTATCACCACAGCTAGAAGGCTGCGCCCCTACTTCCTGTCGCATAAGATAATCACACGCACCAATTACCCGCTGGCACAGACCATGGGCAAGGCAGATACCTCTGGTAGAATGGTCAAGTGGGCAGTGGAGCTCGGGGCTTATGACGTGGAGTTTGAACCCCGAAAAGCCATCAAAGCACAGGCTTTGGCAGATTTCATACAAGAATCACAAGCTCTGCCAGAGGAGGAACAGAGCTGGAAAATCTTTGTGGATGGGTCCGCTACCAAGGATGGCTGCGGAGTGGGAGTGTTGGTAGAATGCCCAGACGGACAGGACATGCAGTATGCCATCAAGCTAGACTATTCTGTGTCCAACAATGAGGCAGAATACGAGGCTCTGATACGGGGCATGAACATAGTGAAGGAGGCCGGGGGAAGTGACTTAATAGCCCACACCGATTCGCAATTGGTGTTTCAACAATTTGGAGGGACATATGAAGTGAAAAAGGAGTCATTATCCGAATACTTAAGAGAGATCTCCAAAATCCAACTATCCTTTAACAAATTTGAGCTGAAACAAATCCCGAGGGCAGAGAATGTTCAAGCAGATTACCTAGCCAAGATCGCCAGTTCTTATCCACTCTTGCAGCCGAGAAGAATAACTTTGTTGGTGGCAGAAAAGTCAGCCGGGGTAGCAGAGGTGGCAGAGGTAGAGGAAGCAGATGATTGGAGAACGCCCATCATAAACGAGCTGAGGAAAGCAGAAACATCGACAACCTCGAAATGGACTAAAGAAACTCTGAAGTATTGCATCATAGGGGAGCAGCTCTACCGACGATCTTTCTCTCAGGCATACTTACGATGTTTAAATAAGGACAAAGGGTTATACGTGCTGCGAGAAGCACACGAAGGATGTGGAGGTGATCATGTGGGGTCAAGAACGTTGACTCGAAAGATCCTACGAGCAGGATACTTTTGGCCCACCATGAATGCAGATGCCAAAGAGTTAGTGCAGAAGTGCCATAGTTGCCAAATTCACGCATCTCTAATTCACAGCCCAGCGGAAGAATTGAGAACAATGTGTTCCCCATGCCCTTTCGCTCAATGGGGAGTGGACTTAGTAGGACCGTTGCCCTTGTCCAAAGGGCAGAAAAAATTCCTGATAGTGGCCATCGATTATTTCACAAAATGGGTGGAGGCGGAACCATTGGGGAAAATCGACGAACAGAGTGTCATAAAGTTCCTATGGAAGCAGATCTGCTGTCGGTACGGAGTACCTAGAGTTCTGATTTCAGATAATGGCACGCAATTCTGTGGAAAAAAGATTAAAGCTTGGTGTACGGAGATGAAGATCACCCAAAGGTTCGCGGCGGTAGCTCATCCCCAAGCGAACGGTCAAGTAGAAGTCACTAACAGAACTATCATCAATGGACTGAAAGCACGGATAGAAACCCTGAAAGGCACTTGGGTGGAAGAGTTGGATTCGGTCCTGTGGGCTTACAGGACGACACCAAGGGTAGCAACAGATATGACCCCCTTCAATCTGGTATACGGGGCCAACGCCGTAATCCCGGCAGAGGTGGGTATGGAAACCCACAGTATCATGACATTTGAGGAAGAACAGAATGAGAGACTTATGAAGGAGGATCTAGATCTGCTTGAAGAAGACAGAGAGGCAGCACGATTGAAAATTGAGAAGTTCAAGAGTAGAGTAAAGGCAGCGTATGACAAAAAGGTGCGACCACGACGTTTGAACAAAGGAGATCTGGTCCTCAGGAAAGCCGATGCTTTAAAACCCAAGGGGAAGCTGGAGCCGAACTGGGAAGGACCGTATATTGTATCAGAGGTGTTAAACGGGGGAGCTTATCGGTTGATGACAGCAGAAGGGAAGGAAGTAACCCGACCGTGGAACATTGGCAATCTCAAAAGATATTACGCCTAGAAGAAACACGTAAGAAACACCCCATAAACTTGAAAAAATTCGCCCTAGAAAGCAACCGCCTTAGCAGAGGCAGACCTCCGGGTCCAGCACATCTCTGACTAAGGTTGGTGGGGCCAGAAGTCAAATTCGCCCTAGAAAGCAACCGCCTTAGCAGAGGCAGACCTCCGGGTCCAGCACATCTCTGACTAAGGTTGGTGGGGCCAGAAGTCAAATTTGCCCTAGAAAGCAACCGCCTTAGCAGAGGCAGACCTCCGGGTCCAGCACATCTCTGACTAAGGTTGGTGGGGCCAAAAGTCGAAATCGCCCTAGAAAGCAGCCACCTTAGCAGAGGTAGACCTCCGGGTCTAGCACATCTCTGACTAAGGTCGGTGGGGCCAGAAGTTAAAATCGCCCTAGAAAGCAGCCGCCTTAGCAGAGGCAGACCTCCGGGTCCAGCACATCTCTGACTAAGGTTGGTGGGGCCAAAAGTTGAA
Source organism: Scutellaria baicalensis (assembly GCA_005771605.1). NCBI lineage: Eukaryota > Viridiplantae > Streptophyta > Magnoliopsida > Lamiales > Lamiaceae > Scutellaria > Scutellaria baicalensis. The sequence goes on from CM016726.1 coordinate 23,098,734, forward strand.
ACTACCCTAGAAAGCAGCCGCCTTAGCAGAGGCAGACCTCCGGGTCCAGCACATCTCTGACTAAGGTTGGTGGGGCCAGAAGACAAAATTGCCCTAGAAAGCAGCCACCTTAGCAGAGGCAGACCTCAGGGTCTAGCACATCTCTGACTAAGGTTGGTGGGGCCAGAAGACAAAATTGCCCTAGAAAGCAGCCACCTTAGCAGAGGCAGACCTCAGGGTCAAGTGCATCTCTGACTAAGGTTGGTGGGGCCAGAAATCGAAATTGCCCTAGAAAGCAGCCACCTTAGCAGAGGCAGACCTCAGGGTCAAGTGCATCTCTGACTAAGGTTGGTGGGGCCAGAAATCGAAATTGCCCTAAAAAGCAGCCTCCCTAACAGAGGCAATCCTCTGGGCCTAATACATCTCTGATTAGAGATTGGCAGGGCCGAGCTCAGTATGCTTTAGAGAGAATGGATATGTTTACTTGTTAATAACAAATGCGCACTACTCCTTTAATTGCAGATATAGCTTGGAGTTGGTGATCGAAAGAACAGAAAAGGGCAAACGAGAAGATGTCTCTACGAGGAAAAATTTGAGCAGAGGAACCGGAGGACAGAACATTACTCAAAAAGTTGTCTTGCAAATATCGTTGTCTTTAAACATGGTTTCTCTCATTTTTGTTTAGACTTGCCCACTTGAATTATCTACGATTGGTTCGCTTTTTTCTGTTCTGATGGGATAACATCATTACTTTTACAAACATATTAAGCCCAGAGCATCAGTGAAAAAATTTTTACATTGCAAGCACGAGATAACAAGATCATGATAGCAACGAAAGGGTATAACTAATATCCATAAAAGTAAGCGCGACAAATAAAATGAAACAGTTAGAGGATAGCAATTAAAAAATAACCCAAGTGAAAGAAACACAAAACTATCCCAAATATTCAGCCCATAACTACAGAACAAGAAATATAAATTGTTCTCGGAAAACCATCATTTCAAAAACAAGAGTAAAAAAGGAAATATCAATCTGTGGAAGGGGGGACTTCAATAGGAGGGTCAGAAGTGGCCGGGTCCTCGGTGCCCTGTAGTTCTGGAAGAGCTTCGGGGGAGGCTGAAGGGACGCTTCCGCCACCATCTCAGAAGAATCGCCGCTCAACACTATCAGGTCCACCACCGGCGGTTCAGGCAGAGGCGGCGCTGGCAGAAGTGGAAATTTGCAAGAAGCTGGATCAACAGGAGTGAAGGCATCGTTAGTAGCAGAGCACAGCTTGGCATACGCCTTCTGCAAGACCGGCAGCCACCAGGGAGAATCGGGGTCCTCCAAAGGATCACCCTCGAAATAAGGGGAAGCTGGCAGATCATCCAGAGGGCCATTGAAATCAAAGATCCCAGAAAAGCCCTGGTCCTGAGCCTGCTTCTGGGCCGCATCAAATCCATAACCATAATAATGGCCTATGTGAGGCCCGAAATCAGCTAAAGAGCTGGTACTCCGGAGATATGCCTCCTTCAGCCCAGTGACCACCTCCTCCAAGAAGCTCTGCCCTGCCGCAGTCATATGCAAATTCTTCTTGCACGCCTCAACCCCCTCAGAGAACTTCCTAGTCCCATACTCCCGGCTGCGATTCTTCTCCTCGGCAGCTTTCTTCTTCCAGTACTCAGTCTCCTTCCTCTGCTCCTTGAGCTGCTTCTCCTGCTCCACCAGCTTAAACTTCAACGAGGAAATCTCGTTGTCCCTCTCCAAAAGAGCAGGAGCAGGATCTACAGCAGAAGCCGCCCTAGCTTGAAGACGGCTTAAATGGATCAAGCTCTGTAAAAGAAACAAAGGGACAATGAAACGAGGGGATTAACAAAGGATGGCAGAAGATCCTAAGAAATGAAAAGAACGAACTACAAGAGTACCTTCAAAGCATAGTGAGAGCTCATAGCCAGCTCATTGTCTAAGGAAAGCTTGCTCAGAGTGAAGGTGTCAGCGGGAGTCAAACAGAGCTGAAGAAATTGGCGTGACTCCTCAGCAGAGAGCTCCAGAAGAGATTTCGGAAGCTCCAGAGTAAAAGTGTCGTTGGCAGACGCTCTTACTCGGCTCGACCGAGAGCGCTCTCTCCCTTCATGTCCACCTCTGCCCGGAGATCGCAGACGTGGACGTTGAGCATCAGAAGAAGGATCAGAGGTGTCTAGAGGACGCTTACCTCTGTCACTTCTGGTCACTACTGGGAGAGGGGCAGCCGCCTGAACCTCAGAGGACACAGCTAGGTCTGGTTGTGGACGAGGGGGAGGATTGGTATCTCTGCGAGGAACAGTCCTCCTCCATGCAGGCTCTACACAATAGAAATCATTCACTAATTATACAAGTTATTAATTCAATAGACAAGCAGAAGAAGAAGAATGTCAAAAGAAGAGATATACCAAAATCTGAAGGAAAAGAAGTCTCCCCAGCACATAAACCAAAGTAAGACAAAACGGAAGGCTGCTCTACAAGACTAACTACATCGAAAGGGCCTACTTCATCCACAGAGGTGTTTAAAGCCTCAATTATTTCGCGATCAGAAGAGGGACAGCTGACAAAAAACTCTTTCTTTATTAAAGGTTTAGTATACAACCAAGAGCTCACTGGGAAATCCCATGTGTCAGACCCAGAAATGAAGAAGTAATCTTCCTTCCAGTTCTTATCTCGGCTCTGGGGCTTTCCCAAGAAGTGGATCAGACCTCGAGGATCAGCGGTGACGTAGAAAAAGGGAGGCTTGAATTTGAGAGGAAAATTGGAAAAGAAGAGTTCAGCAGTGGGATTGCCCCCATTGCCTTTCAAAATTATGTAAAACCCCAGCATGAGTCGAATAGCAGAAGGAGTGAACTGGTTTAGGGGAACTTGGTAAAAGAAGGATAACCTACAAAGATAAGGATTTACAGGAAAGCGCACCCCAGCCTTCAGTTGAGCACACCAGAAGGCCAGCTTACGCCCAGAAAGAAAGTTAGGTCTGTGATGACCAGCAGGACAGTATAGACAAAAATCCTGAGGAATGTTATAAGCTAAACGAAGAAGATCAAGGCGATCGGGAGAAAAAACGGTTCGATGGCAAACCACATTGAAGTTAGGGTCTGACGTACTATAGTTCAAGGGATCAACACTGGAAGCAGACGGCTCTTCTGGCTCTTCTGCAACAAGAGAAGGACTCTTAGAAGAACTAGAAGAGGTCTGCTCACCAAGGATAGGAAGAACAGAAGGAGAATTGCTCTCAAGAGCTTGAAGAATAGGAGAGTCAGTCTCGCGATCGGAAGAAGACATGATGGAAAAGAGAGCGGGCAAAAATGGAGACTAATCTAGAAACAAATCACCAGAAAATTCCCAAATACAGGCTAAATACTCAACTAAAAGCAGTCACAAGATCCAACAAGTTCTAACACAACACCAGTTCACAGCCACTGAAATCACAAGGCAAACAAAGAAAATCAAAGGTTAGAAATTACCTCCTCTCGCCATGGAAAAACGAACTCAAAGGAAGAAGAAGGGGAAGAAGATTCACCGGAATAAAAAATCTCCAGCAAGCTCTTGCACCAGGATCGCCGGAGAAGAAGAAGAATCGCGAGAGGAAGAAGAAGGGGGAAAAGCGAAGACGAAGAGGGGGAAAGTGAAATTAGGGCAAAAATTTTTTGAATATATATTGCCTCGAAAAGAGGCACGACGTTTCGAATCCCGCCCTTGGATGACCAACACGTGTAAGGACCAGATTACACACGTCAGATATGACAAGCTGAAAGGACACTTACTGCCATAAATGACTGACACACGGAAGAAGAAGGACACGACGTGTAAAAAACCCAAGAAGAACTAGAAGTGCTGCGATCGACCAGTTCTGCCAAACCAGATCTGCTCGACCGCACCAGGGGGAGTAGCTAAGGGGAAAATTAGCTCTCTGCTCGAGAAGGAAAAGAACAAGAAGTGCTGCGATCGACCAGCTCTGCCAAACCAGATCTGCTCGACCGCACCAGGGGGAGTAGCTAAGGGGAAAATTAGCTCTCTGCTCGAGAAGGAAAAGAACAAGAAGTGCTGCGATCGACCAGCTCTGCCAAACCAGATCTGCTCGACCGCACCAGGGGGAGTAGCTAAGGGGAAAATTAGCTCTCTGCTCGAGAGAGAAAAGAACAAGAAGTGCTGCGATCGACCAGCTCTGCCAAACCAGATCTGCTCGACCGCACCAGGGGGAGTAGCTAAGGGGAAAATTAGCTCTCTGCTCGAGAGGGAAAAGAACAAGAAGTGCTGCGATCGACCAGCTCTGCCAAACCAGATCTGCTCGACCGCACCAGGGGGAGTAGCTAAGGGGAAAATTAGCTCTCTGCTCGAGAGGGAAAAGAACAAGAAGTGCTGCGATCGACCAGCTCTGCCAAACCAGATCTGCTCAACCGCACCAGGGGGAGTAGCTGATGTGGATAGGATAAAGTTATTTGGTAAAGGTACAAGGCAGAACTCTCTTGGTGCAGACGTCATAGCAGACGTAGTGAAGAAAAGAAGAAAGGAAAGCAAAGATACTCCACGTAATCATAGAATAGCAGAATCCCTCCAATGCAGAGGTGGAAGCAGAAGTGAACAAGGAAAGGGAAGTGCGAAGCAGAGATATCCCCGTCACTGTAAATTAACAGAACTCCTGCTACACAAAAGCGAAAGCAGAAAGAAGTGGACACATCACGCAAATAGAAGGGGCTGCAGAGCTCCCAAGACTCGATGAGGCAGAACTGGCGGCGCCATAATCATTGGCAGCCGAACGGATTCCGTACGCGCGAAGGAGAGGATAATACCTCATAGCACAAATGATGAGCATCCTAGGTTATTAGCTGACATGGCTATAAAGGACAAAAGGCACAATATCCCCTCCTTAACAGAAAAAAGAAGATTCTGGAGAAGAAGTGGTGTACTCTCAGCAATGAAGAAAGTACTTTGATAAAAGAAATAAAAATGTGGCTTAACCAACAAGAAATATCAGGGAGAATGACTGAAATGTCCTCCTGAGAGGAGAGAAGTATAAATAGGAGCAAGATTGTACACCCAAGGGGATTTTTACATTATCTCTGAATACAAAGAACTTTTTTACCTTTTAGCAAGTCTTTTTCCTTTATCTTGTGCATTCTCTTGTGATTGATCTGATTCTCTTATTATTGTACACACACGTTGTGTTTTCCACCCACACATCATTATTCTTTTCAATATTGTTGGTTTTAACTGTTTCTTTGTTGAAATTTTTGGGTTGGAAACAGAGATGTTGGCAGAATTGTCAAGGAGAGAGAAAGCAGCTAATATCAAACCTGATCCTGATATTGATATGTATATGAAGGTACACATCTCTATATGATATGACATATTATCTTCATAATTATCTTTGATCATGTTCATTATATATTGTTATCTGTCTCACCCATGTCTTGTCCCTTCACGTAATCATGTTTGTCCAATAAAATAATTGAGATTTAAAATTCTTATTTCACTTAAGTTATTCAGTTTATCCTTGCAGTAAAATATCTAATATGTATTTAATTAACTTAACGTCGTTTAAATTTAAAATTTTCTTCGTCCTTTCTATTTATAATAAAAAGAAGTAAAATTACTTCCATATTCATTCATCTAGTGATTTTTATTAGGTAGTGAATCTATTTTCAGTATAACTCTCGGTCGTATTTCTACCAATCTTTATTAGAACCTAATTAATAATTTCATTACATAGGATAGGACTTACAAGTCAAAACAATATACTTGAACACAACCAGCACAGAAATACCATTCTCGCTTTTTATTTATGATCGACCAAATTCTTTCTTATGCACTAATCTCAAATTCATAGTGACATCAGTTTTTATGTGAATATTTAAGTAAAAATAATATATATATATAATTATATGTGAGTGTATGTATGGTGGTGTAACTATTTACTAAAAAAAAAAAGTATCAAGTCTTAAATATATCGATTGGTGTCAAATGGATACAAAAAAGGGATAACAACTTAAACGGTGGCGTTTCTGATAATATAGGCAGCAGCAACAGAAGGAGACCAAGCAAATGTAGCTACAGATTATGTTCTGAAGGTTTTGGGACTTGATATTTGTGCTGATACTTTGGTCGGTGATGAAATGATAAGGGGAATTTCTGGAGGCCAGAAAAAGCGTGTTACTACTGGTAAACAAACTAAACTTTGTAACATAAAACAACAGCTTCTTCAATGGATTCATACAGATACTGAAGCTTTTTCTGCATGAAAATTTGCAGGAGAAATGATTGTTGGACCATCAAGGGCACTTTTCATGGATGAGATATCAACTGGGTTGGATAGTTCTACGACTTTCCAGATTGTCAATATGCTTCGACAATACGTCCACATCATGAAGGGAACTGCTTTCATCTCACTCCTGCAGCCAGCCCCCGAGACATATGATCTGTTCGATGATATTGTTCTGTTGTCTGATGGGAAGATTGTATATCAGGGTCCTAGAGAAAATGTGCTCCAATTTTTTGAGTCCATGGGGTTCAAATGTCCTGACAGGAAAGGAGTTGCTGATTTCCTGCAAGAAGTAAGCAAAATATAAGATTAAGTCCAGATTTCTTCGCTATATGTATGATCTTTGATTGATTCTAATGATGAATGAACTGATGTGAATGCAGGTGACATCAAAGAAAGATCAGCAACAATATTGGGCGCGTAGGGATGAGCCTTACCGATTCGTTTCAGTTACTGAATTTGCTGAGGCATTCCAATCGTCTAGTGCTGGCCGAAGAGTCCAAGAAGAGGTTTCAGTTCCATTTGATAAGACTAAAAGCCATCCAGCAGCTTTGGCAACAGAAAAGTATGGTCTTGGGAAGAAAGAACTCCTCAAGGCTTGCGCTGACAGAGAGTTCTTGTTGATGAAGAGGAATTCATTTGTCTTTTTCTTCAAGCTCTTCCAGCTTACCTTCATGGGAATTATTGCCATGACACTCTTCCTTCGAACTCAGATGGATAAAGAAACTGTAGCAGATGGAGGTATCTACACTGGGGCCCTGTTTTTCACTGTCATGATGATCATGTTCAATGGAATGTCAGAGCTTTCAATGACGATTTACAAGCTTCCCGTGTTCTATAAACAAAGGGATATGTACTTCTTCCCAGCATGGGCATATGCTCTCCCCTCATGGATCCTGAAAATACCAGTCACCTTCCTTGAAGTTGCCATATGGACAATTCTCACTTACTATGTGATCGGATTTGATCCTAATGTAGGAAGGTAACAAACAGAATTCAGATCAGTCTCTCAAAAGAATTACTTATTTTGGTTCTCCAATATAAATACTAATAAAATTTCTCGAATGCAGATTGTTTAAGCAGTACCTTTTGCTGCTAACCATAAACCAGTCGGCATCAGCATTGTTCAGATTTATCGGAGCAGCTGGAAGGAACATGATTGTTGCAAACACATTTGGCTTGTTTTCACTGCTCTTGCTTTTTGCATTAGGTGGCTTTATCCTGTCACGAGGTATGAAATAAAGATCAAGCATTGAAACCCATATTAAGCTAAAATTTATGGGTTATTTTCTCATCGCATTCTTTGATTGGTAACTAACAGAGGATGTCAAGAAATGGTGGTTGTGGGGCTACTGGTCCTCGCCAATGATGTACGCTCAGAATGCAATTCTTGTTAATGAATTCACAGGGCACAGCTGGAGCAAAGTATGCATCAATCTTTGGTTTTTGTACTGTTACCATGTTTTTCATCCGTCTATACTAACTATTAACTAATTTTGACGTTTTTATCATTATTTTAGTTGGTAAATGGAACCAAACTAGGAGTCCTGGTACTGCAAGGTCGAGGGTTCTATCCTCAACCATACTGGTATTGGATAGGAGTGGCGGCTTCCACTGGATTCATCTTCCTGTTCAACTTCTTCTACCTTCTTAGTCTTACATTCCTCTCCCGTGAGTTCTCCTATTCCTAGAAATTACAATTATTTCTTGTATTAAATACAGAAAATTTATAATTGCTAAAAAATGATGCAGCAATTGAGAAGCCTCAAGCAGTATTACCAGAAGACGAAGATGACGCCCAAAAGGGTGATTCTGTCAGCCGAGTTACAGCACAAGGTGGTGCAAGTAAGCAGAAAAGCGCCCCCTCTGGATCCTCATCCACTGAAGCAAACGACAACAATCAAAGAGGAATGATTCTTCCATTTGAACCACATTCCATCACATTTGATGACATTAAATATTCAGTTGACATGCCACCTGTAAGTTCAAGTTTGGACATTATAAATGAAGAGATCAATATTCTTCATAAAGCGTACACACATGAAAAACCAATTAAACAATTTTTAATTTTGATTGGCAGGCAATGAAAGATCAAGGAGCCACAGAAGACAGATTGGAACTCTTGAAGGGTGTAAGTGGAGCTTTCAGGCCAGGTGTTCTTACAGCTTTGATGGGTGTTAGTGGAGCTGGTAAAACAACTCTGATGGATGTGTTAGCTGGAAGAAAAACAGGGGGATATATTGAAGGAAATATCACAATCTCTGGGTATCCAAAGAACCAGGAAACATTTGCTAGGATTTCTGGATATTGTGAGCAGACTGACATCCATTCTCCAAATGTTACTGTTTATGAGTCCCTCCTTTACTCAGCTTGGTTGCGGTTGCCTCGAGAAGTCGATGCAGAAACTAGAAAGGTTGGCAAATTCACACATCATTTTATATATTTTAATTATTGGTCATAATGAGATTTCATGAATGATATCTAACTTTCCCCTGCCACTTACAGATGTTCATTGAGGAGGTGATGGAACTTGTAGAGCTTAACCCATTAAGAGGAGCCCTAGTTGGGTTGCCAGGGGTTAATGGTCTCTCAACTGAGCAGCGGAAACGGCTTACAATTGCAGTTGAACTTGTAGCAAATCCTTCAATCATATTTATGGATGAGCCAACTTCAGGGCTCGATGCAAGAGCTGCTGCAATTGTGATGAGAACAGTAAGAAACACGGTGAACACAGGAAGAACTGTGGTGTGCACAATTCATCAGCCTAGCATTGACATTTTTGAAGCATTTGATGAGGTAAGATGCATGGAAAATTAGGTAAAGATCTTACATGACACTGTTTTGCTTACACGAGTTGCTAAAACATGATGTTTTTTGCAGCTATTTTTGATGAAACGAGGAGGAGAAGAAATATATGTTGGACCATTGGGTCACCACTCAACCCATTTGATCAAGTACTTTGAAGCAGTTGAAGGAGTGCCCAAGATTAAAGATGGTTACAATCCAGCTACCTGGATGTTGGAAGTCACCACTTCGTCTCAAGAACTACTCTTGGGGGTTAACTTCACTGAACACTACAAGAAATCAGATTTATACATGTTAGTTGAATTCTATACTAATCAAAAAGGTATTCTGAGGCCAACTGATGTTTCAAATGCTAATAAGTTCAAGTTTGTAAATAATTTCAGGAGGAACAAAGCCTTGATCAAGGAATTGAGCGTACCTCGCCCTGGCACTAAAGATCTATATTTCCCCACTCAATATTCCCAATCTTTCCTCACCCAATGCGCTGCTTGCCTGTGGAAACAGCACTGGTCATATTGGCGCAATCCTCCTTACACGGCCGTGAGATTTGTGTTCACAACCTTCATAGCCCTTATATTTGGGACAATGTTCTGGGATCTTGGCCCTAAAAGGTAAGAAAAGCAAACATTACAAATCTATGCTATGCCAAAGTATTACAATTACTTCAGTTCTAATTTAATCGGGATTATCATGAATTACAGAAGCACTCAACAAGATCTCTTCAATGCGATGGGCTCTATGTATGCTGCTGTCAATTTCTTGGGATTCCAGTATGGTTCAACAGTACAACCTGTGGTGGCCATTGAACGAACAGTCTTTTACAGAGAAAGAGCAGCGGGAATGTATTCAGCTCTACCATATGCATTCTCACAAGTAAGTTGTTATAAGCATCTCCATACATGTGAAAATTTTCATCATTTCATATTCAGTGTTACTCACCAATTTTTTTTTATCTTGCAGTTTCTCATTGAAATCCCTTATGTCTTCATCCAATCCGTTGTGTATGCTCTCATTGTTTACTCAATGATGGGATTCCCTTGGAGCGCTGAAAAATTCTTTTGGTTCTTATATTTCCTCTTCTTCTCATTGTTGTACTTTGTTCTCTACGGCATGATGACTGTGGCTGTCACTCCTAATCACAATGTTGCTGCCATTATCTCTTCCTTCTTCTACGGAATCTGGAATCTGTTCTCAGGATTCATCGTCCCACGACCAGTAAGTACTGTCAACATTTGGATTATTTTAATATAATCACATAAATTCACAAAAACTAACATACTTGTATCAACCAATGTCGATTAACAGAGAATGCCGATCTGGTGGAGGTGGTACTACTGGGCAACTCCCATCTCATACACATTGTATGGTTTCATAATCACACAATACGGAGATTTTGTAGAACCAATGGAAGACGGAGTATCAGTACAACAATTCTTGAAGGACTACTTTGGGTTCGAAAAGGACATGCTTGGATTAGTTGCAGGAGTACTTCTCGGATTTGTCGTACTTTTCACTTTCATCTTCGCCTATTCCATCAAGACATTCAACTTCCAGAGAAGATAAACAAGTTTCTATCAACTTCGCCATAAGGGCCATGTTCTTTAGGCATTTATCCTTTACAAGTAAATTTTGAAGAATTTGTATTTAATATCTCTAAAATGTTTGTTGTATTATCAGATTAAACAATATAGCTTATTATGTACTATCTATCGTTAAGGTGTGTAAGTTCTTTAATTTTTTCAATCAAAGTGTTCATTTCTCTACTACTCTATTTATCTCTGCTCTACAGAATCTAGCATTTTTCAGTATTACATAGCAAATTTCATTTCATTTCTTACAGTTTAACATTATTCCCTCCATCACATCTGGGGTTCAATTCGATATGGACTTACGATCAATACCCACTACTCCTTTCACAATCATAGAAAAAATGTAGATATGAGTGAGCGATAAAGATTATCTAAGAAAAGCAAATGAATTATTGTTCTTAAGTTCCAGGGTTTTCGTGTACCGATCTCAACCGCTTTTTTTTTCAAACGAAATTGCAAATTACCTTGAACTCGTCGCAAAGCGTAGGTTATATAACCAGAATTACTGCAACCGACGCTAAGATTTTCAAGAACCTGCCATTTCCCTGGTGCAATCATCGCAGACTCAAAACCGATTTGCTTATTGGGGATGAAAGTTAGTGCAAAGCATACGACGTCGTCGGAGATACCATGGTTGGGTTTGGCGCGTAATCTTTTTTTTTTTTTCCCTCTCATTTCATAATTTTAATTCTAATTTATTGATATTCTTTTTCTTTCTTTTTAATATTTATTGATATTCTTATGCATCCATAGTAAAATAATATTCAATATTATATGAATTGTTAGCATGCACATAGATTAAATGGCGTAGAGATTTATTTGAAATTTGTTACCAAAACCGATTTGCTTATTGGGGATGAAAGTTAGTGCAAAGCATACGACGTCGTCGGAGATACCATGGTTGGGTTTGGCGCGTAATCTTTTTTTTTTTTTCCCTCTCATTTCATAATTTTAATTCTAATTTATTGATATTCTTTTTCTTTCTTTTTAATATTTATTGATATTCTTATGCATCCATAGTAAAATAATATTCAATATTATATGAATTGTTAGCATGCACATAGATTAAATGGCGTAGAGATTTATTTGAAATTTATAGTAACAAATTTATTAATGGCTTGAATTGTTAGCATGCACATAGATTAAAGGGCGTAGAGATATATTTGAAATTCATAGTAACAAATTTATTAATTGTTGTGTGAATTGATTATTCTATAACAGATTTATAATTAATGAGTTTTTATTAAAAAAAATCTTTGAATTATTATATATATAAAAGTGTGGTTTGCACCCTCAAGTGTTTGACAAGTGGCACTTTACATTGTTGTCAAGTGTCACTTCCAAATGTTTGACAAGTGGCACTTTACAATGTTGCCAAGTGTCATTCCTTAAAAAATATTTTATTTATAAAATATCAAAATATTAATATCAATTAAATACACACACCACTACCCTACAATAATAAAGTGTTTGGAAAAATTAAATATGTAAGTTACAAATGTTTGTTAATGTTGTATTGTTTTTTCTTTTTTGTTTTACATGAAATCTTTGGTGTCAAACTTTAATAATTGTTTTTATCCAACATTTCAATTTCAAAAAAATAAAACAAAATTTGAAGAGTAATTCTGCTACTACTTTTCAAGGAATTAAAATAAATAAATAAAAGATATATTTGAAGGTACTAATCTATATCTATATATATATAAAAGCAGAACATTCTGCCAAAAATAACTGCAATAAATGTCTCATTTATTAAATATTTCTATTTTAAGAAATCATTAATAACTTTCATTTTACATTTATTAATAAAAAAATATTAATATTTAAGACATTTAATGTTATATTTATTGTATAGAAATTCAAAACAATAAATAAATAAATAAACAAATCTTTCTATATATTTATATATTATAATAATAGAGGAAAAATTGGAGATATTTAAAAAAATATCATTTTTTAACAAAAAGTGTCACATCAATAATTTTTTTATTTTGTATTTTTATTATTTCATTCATCCAATTTATAATATAAATATTGTATCAGTTTATTCTTATTTTATTAATATTAATTAAATTAATTTTTATTGAATAATTCCTTATAATATCAACAATAGATTGTTCAAACAATAATTTCAATAATAAATATTAGGCAAAAACGTATATGAGTTTGACACACAAATCTAAATCCATACATTAGGGTTGATCTGGTCAAAACGCAAAAAAAAAAAAAAAAAAAAACACTCCCACTCGCATTTCACGAGTCCGCACGCGCCTGATACTCGCGCTCAAGCCCTTCCAAACTCGCTCCAAAAGACATACCTTTATGTATAGTTAGATGGGTTAAATTCAATTTTAGTTCATTTAAAAAGTCAATGTCCAATTTTCGTCCACCATGAAAGCGATTTTCAATTTTAGTCAAATTAAACCAAAAATCGTCACTATTTTGTCCATTTTTGTCACTATTTTGTCCACCATGGAAGCGGTTTTCAATTTTCAGTTTTCAATTTTAGTCCAATTAAGCCAAAAATGGACGAAATAGTGACGATTTTTGGCTTAATTAGACTAAAATTGAAGATCATGATTGATATTTTTGTTTTTAATATTAATCATAGATTAGTGAATTGGATGTGTATAATATCGATATATTGTTGTAAATTGAATTATTTTAAGCAAATTTAGATTCTATTAGTTATTAAATATTATAATGTCTTTTATGTATTAAAATTACTTATACTATATTATCAAATATTTAACAATATTATAATATCACATACCGCGCATAGCGCGGGTGCCAATACTAGTAATATTTTACAAAAGAACATTCAAGTAGTTCAAACTCAAAAAAATAAAAACCTTTAGAGAAATAATTATTTAGAGGATTCAAGAAAAAAATAACATATAAATATTAGAATTCGGTAATGTCAGGCATGAAATAAAATAATGTACTTTAAAATTGTAATTTAAACTATGAAACATATTGCTAATGAGATTACCAAAAATAGGTGTTAAAAAACATTAAGATATGTGAGATTGAAACATATTTGACATTAGATAATGAAAAGTTGTGTTTGTTTAGAAATTTTAAAGGGTATTATTAAAAAAATAATTGCTAGCTTGGAAAAAAAATGTAAGTTACAAGTGCTTGCTAATGTTGTATTATTTTTTTACATGAAATCTTTGGTTTCAAACTTGAATTATTGTTTTTGTCCAACATTTTAAATTGGCAAAAAAAAAAAAAAAAGTAAGCAACAATGTGCAAACATTAGTTCAGTAATGTCATGCATTAAATAAAAATAATGTACTTTGAAATTGTGTTTAAACTCTGAAACTATATTATTAGTACATTAGCATAAAAATAGGTGCTTAAATTTTTTTAGGATATGTTTAGGTTAAAACATATGTAAATTTGGCAAGTATGAAAGTGAGTTATAAAAAGGATGAAATTTGATAATTTTGTGTTCGTTTAGAAATTTTAAAAAGTAGGATTACAATTAATATGTCATCATATAGGGAATTATAAGAAAAATAGATGATGTACTGTTATTTTATCTTTAAACAAAGAGCTAACATTTTCAGTTCAAATTGTAAAAAAGTGGATGAAGTAGACAAAAAAAAAAAGTTATAAGATTCTGCAAACAAATAACATGATTCGGATATTGGTAATCTAAAATCCAAACATGCACATTCAGATAAAAATTGTGTAAAAAAGTGGATGAAGTAGACAAAAAAAAAAAGAATAGTTATAAGATTCTGCAAACAAATAACATGATTCGGATATTGGTAATCTAAAATTCAAACGTGCACATTCAGTCCAACCACCCCCTTAAACAATCGAGAAATTGTATTAAAATATTACAATATGTAACAATTCGTTAAGGCTAATAAAAAGATCACAAAAAGAACTCAATTACAAAATAAACCAATACATAAAGTTTTGGACAAACATCGAACGAAACAGATGTTTTCGAGCGATCGATAAAAATGAGATATATTATATACTTTTTATAAAAATATATGAAAATACGTAATGCGATAATTAAAACACCTATTAAGAACTATATATTAACAATTTTGTGTTAAAGAATAAATGAAAAAAATTATTAAAGAAAACAATAAGACTCTGTTTTGATAGAGTGATTTCAAATCCAGAATTTAAAATGAGTAGATTTCAAATCCTTTCAAGTTTGAGTGGATTTGAAATCCACCAAAATGACTCTAAAATTAGCTCAAAATGAAAACTATGAATTTTAAATTCACATCCTACCCAACACTATCAGTGGATTTGCCAACAAGGATTTCAAATCCCTCCTTAAATCCACATTCAAATGGACCCTAAGAAATATTATTTTAAGAATAAAGAGAAAATATCACACTTATATAAAAAATTACTATCATATAACAATAAACACTAATTATAAAATAAAAAATGAGATAAGTATTAAATGAAACCCGTGCAACGCACGGGTTCAAACCTAGTTATTATATATATAAAAGTGTGGTTTGACACTCTCAATTGATGATACTTGGAGCTCTATAAGTATGTCAAGTGTCCCTTCTTAAAACATATTTTATTTGTCAAATATAAAATCATTAATATCAATTAAATACTCACCCCACTACTCAACAAAAAATAAATATGTAAGTTATTAATGTTTGCAAATGTTGTATTGTTCTACTATATGAAATCTTTGCTTCCAAATTTGAATAATTATTTGTCCAATATTTCAATTTGAAAGGATAAAAAAGAGTAAACAATGGTGTTACATAAGCCTATATAATATGAAATTCTTATAAAAAGAAAACAAAAGGTATCCTAACAATTAAATAATAAATCTTGAAATTGATAATTTAGAGGGCATAGAAAAGGAGTAGTCATGGGGGTCAAAGAAGGGTGCAATAGACCAGCTCTCGTAGAATCAAATAATTCAACGGACTTTTCAAAGAAGCAAGGAAACTTCCAATTTGACAAATAATAAGCCGCCTCGCCTCGACCCACCATACCAGCCTACACCCATGTGTATATAATCAATCCTACACTCATTCCTCCAACATAAACTACTTCAATTATTTCATTCAAAAAAACATCAATTTTCTTTTTCAAGATTGTAGTATCGACAACCCTTTTTCAGCAGAAAGGAGGAGAGAGAGAATCGTGGAGGTGGGTTAAGAAATGGATGCAGGTGAGCTTTACAAAGCTAGTCGTAGCTTAAGAGCAAGCAACAGAGGAAATGCCAGCTTGAGAGCAAACGGCTCGGGCATATGGAGAAGTAACGGGCTCGAAGTGTTCTCTCGATCGGCCCGTGATGAAGACGATGAAGAGGCCCTCAAATGGGCCGCTCTGGAGAAGCTTCCCACTTATGATCGTCTGAGGAAGGGTCTACTGTTAGGATCCAAGGGCCCCAATGAAATCGACGTTGGCACCCTCGGCGACCAGGATAAGAGGAACTTGGTCGACAGATTGGTTAACAATGTGGAAGATGATAACGAACAGTTCTTGTTAAAACACAGGAACAGAATCGACAGGTATATACATATATCTATCTATTCATGCAAAGCATACTTATTCATATTTATCTGATCATCACTCACACCTCATATCACAGAGTTGGGATCGATATACCAACAATAGAAGTGAGATACGAGCATCTGAACATCGATGCAGAAGCCTACAACGCGAGCAGGTCTCTGCCTACCTTCCTCAACTTCAACATCAACATGGTTGAGGGGGTTTTGCAAGCTCTCAAGTTACTCCCAAACAGAAAGAAGCCGTTCACTATTCTTAAGGATGTTAGTGGGATCATCAAGCCCTGCAGAATGACCTTGCTTCTCGGCCCTCCCAGCTCCGGAAAGACCTCCCTTTTGCTTGCTTTGGCTGGGAAGCTCGACCCAGCTCTCAAAGTATGAGAAAAACTATATATATATGTGTTCTTGAAATCACGATCAAGATTTGCAGAGTTTTCTGATTGGATATATATATATTTCACCAGGTTTCAGGGAGGGTGACTTATAATGGGCATGGAATGGAGGAGTTTGTGCCCCAGAGAACTGCGGCCTACATTAGCCAACATGATCTGCACATCGGAGAAATGACTGTGAGAGAGACGTTAGCGTTTTCGGCTAGGTGCCAAGGTGTTGGCTCAAGATACGGTTAGCAACTCGCTATTAATTTATTAATTATTTGATGTGGATAGGATAAAGTTATTTGGTAAAGGTACAAGGCAGAACTCTCTTGGTGCAGACGTCATAGCAGACGTAGTGAAGAAAAGAAGAAAGGAAAGCAAAGATACTCCACGTAATCATAGAATAGCAGAATCCCTCCAATGCAGAGGTGGAAGCAGAAGTGAACAAGGAAAGGGAAGTGCGAAGCAGAGATATCCCCGTCACTGTAAATTAACAGAACTCCTGCTACACAAAAGCGAAAGCAGAAAGAAGTGGACACATCACGCAAATAGAAGGGGCTGCAGAGCTCCCAAGACTCGATGAGGCAGAACTGGCGGCGCCATAATCATTGGCAGCCGAACGGATTCCGTACGCGCGAAGGAGAGGATAATACCTCATAGCACAAATGATGAGCATCCTAGGTTATTAGCTGACATGGCTATAAAGGACAAAAGGCACAATATCCCCTCCTTAACAGAAAAAAGAAGATTCTGGAGAAGAAGTGGTGTACTCTCAGCAATGAAGAAAGTACTTTGATAAAAGAAATAAAAATGTGGCTTAACCAACAAGAAATATCAGGGAGAATGACTGAAATGTCCTCCTGAGAGGAGAGAAGTATAAATAGGAGCAAGATTGTACACCCAAGGGGATTTTTACATTATCTCTGAATACAAAGAACTTTTTTACCTTTTAGCAAGTCTTTTTCCTTTATCTTGTGCATTCTCTTGTGATTGATCTGATTCTCTTATTATTGTACACACACGTTGTGTTTTCCACCCACACATCAATGGCGCCGTCTGTGGGAAAAAGGGGGGAGGAGTGAGTTTCCTTCTTATCCTACCTGTTTTCCTCTGTTTACTGTTCTGGGTTTTGTTTCTCTTTTCTTTTGTTTCTCTTTAGTGTTGGTTGGGAAGAAGAGTTGCAGTAATTTGGTCAAAGTTAATCGTGATAATGGCTGATCGGATGATCCGAGATCTTGACGGAGACTTCCGAGAGGTAGCTAGGCCGGAAACCTCGAGGGCGAAGGAGAGAGCGGAAGAGGTGAGGGAACCGACTATGCCAGGCATGTGGACCTTCACCCCAGAACAGCTGGATGGTCTCATCCATTCCGCCGTGCAGAAAGCTTTAGACAAAGCAGCCGCCGAGCAAGGAAGAGAAGGAGGAAGGCGAGAGTTTCTGGAGAAGGAGGCTACCCCGATCCCTGCACAAGCAGATCGGCCAGGCCGATCGGGAGCGGCGCTGGAACAGAGTGCAGATAGTCACCCATCTCAATGGAAATACGCTTCTCACGAGGTGTCGTCGGCAGACGTCTCTGCACAACGAACGAAGGATCAGGACGTACAAAGGCAGATGGAAGCTATGCAGAGAGAAATACAATTACTGAGGCAGAGGATAGGCACCACTAGTCAGATCCAGATGCCAGGAGGAAGTCCATTTTCCATGGCGGTCCGGATGGATGAATTGCCAGTAAATTTCAAACCCTTAACCTTCGAATATGACGGAACGGCGGACCCGTACGATCATCTTCTGCGGTTCGAGAATGTGGCCCTCCTCCATCAATTTACGGATGGGGTCAAATGCAGAGTATTCTTGACCACACTTACACAAGCCGCCCAGAGATGGTTCGGGCAGTTAACGGAAGACAGCATCCATTCTTTCCGCGACTTTAGCTCTGCCTTCCTCCACCAGTTCGCTAGTGCCAGAAGACAAAGGAGAACATCTCAGTCTCTATTCGCATTGAAGCAAGGGGCTGAGGAGTCCTTGAGAGCTTTCATAAAACGGTTTAGTACCGCCGCCTTGGAGGTACCGTCTGCCACGGCAGAGGTAAAAATCAGCGCCATAGTACAAGGTCTGCGAGAGGGGGACTTATTCCGTTCATTGGCGAAGAAACCAGCTAACACTTTCGAGGAGGTCTTAGCTCGGGCAGATAAGTTTATTAATCTCGAAGACGTCAGCCGTGCCAAAAGAGCAGAGAAACCGGCCCCCAGAGAAGTGAGTATGCGGAGACATGGGGAGCCCAGATTCGATGGCAGAAGACGGGAAGAAGATCCCGGCAGAGGAGATTATGCCCGATATACTCCGTTGAAAGCTCCATTGGCAAGAGTGTTCCAGCTCTCCGAGAAGACCGCTCCATTCAGGTTCCCTCCCAACAGACCTCAAGCCCCGACAAGACCGAAGGGACGATACTTCTGCCTATTTCACAATGAATATGGTCATGACACGAACGAGTGCAGGCATCTGAAAAATGAGATAGAGCGCCTGGTCAGAGCTGGAGCATTGAAGGGATTCGAAGATAAGAGCAAGACTTACGCTGGAGGTTATGGGAAGAGGAATGAGAGGTCGGAAGAAAGAGAGGGCATTCAAGACAAGGAGAGGGGAAACGAGGAAAAGGATCTACCCCCACCCCCGAAAAAAGGCTTTATTAACATGATCGCTGGCGGCCCCCAAGGAGGAGACTCAAACAGAGCCCGAAAGTCGGCCCTGAGATATGCGCAGGGATGGCATGACCAACACATGGAAGTGTCAGAGGTCCAACCGTCTCCGGATATCGTGTTCGGAGCAGCCGACGAAACTCCCATGCTTAAACCTCACAACGACTCCTTGGTGGTGACGGCGGAGATAGCTGGGTATGATGTTGCCAGAGTATTTGTGGATACAGGGAGCTCTGCAGACATCATATATAAAGAGTGCTTTGAGAGAATGGATATCAGAACCCAGATCCGCCCAGTGAACACGGCACTGTATGGTTTTACGGGAGGAGCAGTCCACCCTTTGGGGGTGGTGACTCTGCATGTTTTGGTGGGAGAGTGGCCAAGGCAGAAGAGATTAATGATGGATTTCCTAATAGTTGATGCTCCTTCCGCGTACAACGTTATATTTGGACGACCAATACTAAATGAATTGAAAGCTGTGGTCTCCACATATTATATGAAAGTCAAGTTCCCCACGTCTGCAGGTGTAGGAGAACTGAAGGCGAACCAAGTACACTCGAGAAAATGCTATGTTGAATCTATTAGGTAGCACATAAGTGGTCTTCGCCAGTGATGAGCAGAGCTGTAGACGAAGAGGTCAAAACGAAACGACAGAAAACAGACGGGGAGGAGGAAGAAGAGCCCAAGAAAATGGCAGCAGATGGGGAACTCCTATCGGTAGAGCTGTATCCAGGAAAGGAGGGATTCTGTACTAAGATCAGCGCAGAAATCCCAAGAGCAGAACAGGTGGAATTGATAGAATGCTTAAGGAGGAATGCTGACCTGTTCGCCTTTCAGGCAGCAGATATGAAAGGTATCCACCCAGACATTGCGATACATCGGCTCAACATCAGTCCCGAAGTGAGACCCGTTAAGCAGAGGCTTCGGAATTTTGGAGCAGAAAAAGACAAAATCATACAAGCAGAGGTCCAGAAGTTATTGGACTCAGGACATATAGTGCCCGTTCAGTTCCCGGAATGGTTATCCAACGCTGTCTTGGTGCCTAAGCCCAACCAAAAATGGCGCATGTGTATTGATTTCCGTGACCTGAATAAAGCTTGCCCCAAAGATCATTATCCGCTGCCTCGCATAGATCAACTAGTGGATTCCACATCTGGGTGTGCCCGTTTGTCTCTGATGGACGCTTACCAAGGATATCACCAGATCCAATTGGATCCTGCGGACGTCAAAAAGGTCTGCTTCATCACAGCTGCCGGGACTTATGGATATGTGCGTATGCCTTTCGGATTAAAGAACGCAGGAGCCACCTACCAACGTATGGTAGACAAACTATTCAAAACACTGGTTGGCAGAAATATGGAGGTTTACGTGGACGACATGTTGATAAAAAGCAAAGAGGCCGAGCAGCACATTGCAGATCTGGAAGAGGCCTTTGCGATCATACGTGGCAGTGGGATGAAGCTGAACCCAGAGAAGTGCAGCTTTGGCGTGACGACAGGGAAATTCTTGGGATTTGTAGTTACTAAAGAAGGCATAAAAGTAAACCCAGAGAAAGTGAAAGCAGTGATGGATATGAACCCACCCAAAAATGTCAAAGAGGTGCAAAGGCTGTTGGGGAGGATAACCGCACTGAACCGCTTTGTCTCCAAATCGGCGGACAAGAGCTATCCTTTCTTCAAAATATTGAGGAAGGGATGCAGATTCCAATGGTGAGAAGAGTGCGACCAAGCCTTCAAAGAACTGAAAGAATACCTCGCTAGTCTACCCCAGCTCTCCAAGCCTGAGAAGGATGAAACTCTATACATGTACCTCTCAGTCGGAGAGGCAGCGGTCAGTACAGTTCTGGTACGGGAGAAGGGGCGGCAACAGATGCCAGTATACTATGTCAGTCATATGTTACAAGGGCCCGAAACCCGATATGCAGAAATAGAGAGAGCTGGGTTAGCCGTTATCACCACAGCTAGAAGGCTGCGCCCCTACTTCCTGTCGCATAAGATAATCACACGCACCAATTACCCGCTGGCACAGACCATGGGCAAGGCAGATACCTCTGGTAGAATGGTCAAGTGGGCAGTGGAGCTCGGGGCTTATGACGTGGAGTTTGAACCCCGAAAAGCCATCAAAGCACAGGCTTTGGCAGATTTCATACAAGAATCACAAGCTCTGCCAGAGGAGGAACAGAGCTGGAAAATCTTTGTGGATGGGTCCGCTACCAAGGATGGCTGCGGAGTGGGAGTGTTGGTAGAATGCCCAGACGGACAGGACATGCAGTATGCCATCAAGCTAGACTATTCTGTGTCCAACAATGAGGCAGAATACGAGGCTCTGATACGGGGCATGAACATAGTGAAGGAGGCCGGGGGAAGTGACTTAATAGCCCACACCGATTCGCAATTGGTGTTTCAACAATTTGGAGGGACATATGAAGTGAAAAAGGAGTCATTATCCGAATACTTAAGAGAGATCTCCAAAATCCAACTATCCTTTAACAAATTTGAGCTGAAACAAATCCCGAGGGCAGAGAATGTTCAAGCAGATTACCTAGCCAAGATCGCCAGTTCTTATCCACTCTTGCAGCCGAGAAGAATAACTTTGTTGGTGGCAGAAAAGTCAGCCGGGGTAGCAGAGGTGGCAGAGGTAGAGGAAGCAGATGATTGGAGAACGCCCATCATAAACGAGCTGAGGAAAGCAGAAAACATCGACAACCTCGAAATGGACTAAAGAAACTCTGAAGTATTGCATCATAGGGGAGCAGCTCTACCGACGATCTTTCTCTCAGGCATACTTACGATGTTTAAATAAGGACAAAGGGTTATACGTGCTGCGAGAAGCACACGAAGGATGTGGAGGTGATCATGTGGGGTCAAGAACGTTGACTCGAAAGATCCTACGAGCAGGATACTTTTGGCCCACCATGAATGCAGATGCCAAAGAGTTAGTGCAGAAGTGCCATAGTTGCCAAATTCACGCATCTCTAATTCACAGCCCAGCGGAAGAATTGAGAACAATGTGTTCCCCATGCCCTTTCGCTCAATGGGGAGTGGACTTAGTAGGACCGTTGCCCTTGTCCAAAGGGCAGAAAAAATTCCTGATAGTGGCCATCGATTATTTCACAAAATGGGTGGAGGCGGAACCATTGGGGAAAATCGACGAACAGAGTGTCATAAAGTTCCTATGGAAGCAGATCTGCTGTCGGTACGGAGTACCTAGAGTTCTGATTTCAGATAATGGCACGCAATTCTGTGGAAAAAAGATTAAAGCTTGGTGTACGGAGATGAAGATCACCCAAAGGTTCGCGGCGGTAGCTCATCCCCAAGCGAACGGTCAAGTAGAAGTCACTAACAGAACTATCATCAATGGACTGAAAGCACGGATAGAAACCCTGAAAGGCACTTGGGTGGAAGAGTTGGATTCGGTCCTGTGGGCTTACAGGACGACACCAAGGGTAGCAACAGATATGACCCCCTTCAATCTGGTATACGGGGCCAACGCCGTAATCCCGGCAGAGGTGGGTATGGAAACCCACAGGATCATGACATTTGAGGAAGAACAGAATGAGAGACTTATGAAGGAGGATCTAGATCTGCTTGAAGAAGACAGAGAGGCAGCACGATTGAAAATTGAGAAGTTCAAGAGTAGAGTAAAGGCAGCGTATGACAAAAAGGTGCGACCACGACGTTTGAACAAAGGAGATCTGGTCCTCAGGAAAGCCGATGCTTTAAAACCCAAGGGGAAGCTGGAGCCGAACTGGGAAGGACCGTATATTGTATCAGAGGTGTTAAACGGGGGAGCTTATCGGTTGATGACAGCAGAAGGGAAGGAAGTAACCCGACCGTGGAACATTGGCAATCTCAAAAGATATTACGCCTAGAAGAAACACGTAAGAAACACCCCATAAACTTGAAAAAATTCGCCCTAGAAAGCAACCGCCTTAGCAGAGGCAGACCTCCGGGTCCAGCACATCTCTGACTAAGGTTGGTGGGGCCAGAAGTCAAATTCGCCCTAGAAAGCAACCGCCTTAGCAGAGGCAGACCTCCGGGTCCAGCACATCTCTGACTAAGGTTGGTGGGGCCAGAAGTCAAATTTGCCCTAGAAAGCAACCGCCTTAGCAGAGGCAGACCTCCGGGTCCAGCACATCTCTGACTAAGGTTGGTGGGGCCAAAAGTCGAAATCGCCCTAGAAAGCAGCCACCTTAGCAGAGGTAGACCTCCGGGTCTAGCACATCTCTGACTAAGGTCGGTGGGGCCAGAAGTTAAAATCGCCCTAGAAAGCAGCCGCCTTAGCAGAGGCAGACCTCCGGGTCCAGCACATCTCTGACTAAGGTTGGTGGGGCCAAAAGTTGAAACTACCCTAGAAAGCAGCCGCCTTAGCAGAGGCAGACCTCCGGGTCCAGCACATCTCTGACTAAGGTTGGTGGGGCCAGAAGACAAAATTGCCCTAGAAAGCAGCCACCTTAGCAGAGGCAGACCTCAGGGTCTAGCACATCTCTGACTAAGGTTGGTGGGGCCAGAAGACAAAATTGCCCTAGAAAGCAGCCACCTTAGCAGAGGCAGACCTCAGGGTCAAGTGCATCTCTGACTAAGGTTGGTGGGGCCAGAAATCGAAATTGCCCTAGAAAGCAGCCACCTTAGCAGAGGCAGACCTCAGGGTCAAGTGCATCTCTGACTAAGGTTGGTGGGGCCAGAAATCGAAATTGCCCTAAAAAGCAGCCTCCCTAACAGAGGCAATCCTCTGGGCCTAATACATCTCTGATTAGAGATTGGCAGGGCCGAGCTCAGTATGCTTTAGAGAGAATGGATATGTTTACTTGTTAATAACAAATGCGCACTACTCCTTTAATTGCAGATATAGCTTGGAGTTGGTGATCGAAAGAACAGAAAAGGGCAAACGAGAAGATGTCTCTACGAGGAAAAATTTGAGCAGAGGAACCGGAGGACAGAACATTACTCAAAAAGTTGTCTTGCAAATATCGTTGTCTTTAAACATGGTTTCTCTCATTTTTGTTTAGACTTGCCCACTTGAATTATCTACGATTGGTTCGCTTTTTTCTGTTCTGATGGGATAACATCATTACTTTTACAAACATATTAAGCCCAGAGCATCAGTGAAAAAATTTTTACATTGCAAGCACGAGATAACAAGATCATGATAGCAACGAAAGGGTATAACTAATATCCATAAAAGTAAGCGCGACAAATAAAATGAAACAGTTAGAGGATAGCAATTAAAAAATAACCCAAGTGAAAGAAACACAAAACTATCCCAAATATTCAGCCCATAACTACAGAACAAGAAATATAAATTGTTCTCGGAAAACCATCATTTCAAAAACAAGAGTAAAAAAGGAAATATCAATCTGTGGAAGGGGGGACTTCAATAGGAGGGTCAGAAGTGGCCGGGTCCTCGGTGCCCTGTAGTTCTGGAAGAGCTTCGGGGGAGGCTGAAGGGACGCTTCCGCCACCATCTCAGAAGAATCGCCGCTCAACACTATCAGGTCCACCACCGGCGGTTCAGGCAGAGGCGGCGCTGGCAGAAGTGGAAATTTGCAAGAAGCTGGATCAACAGGAGTGAAGGCATCGTTAGTAGCAGAGCACAGCTTGGCATACGCCTTCTGCAAGACCGGCAGCCACCAGGGAGAATCGGGGTCCTCCAAAGGATCACCCTCGAAATAAGGGGAAGCTGGCAGATCATCCAGAGGGCCATTGAAATCAAAGATCCCAGAAAAGCCCTGGTCCTGAGCCTGCTTCTGGGCCGCATCAAATCCATAACCATAATAATGGCCTATGTGAGGCCCGAAATCAGCTAAAGAGCTGGTACTCCGGAGATATGCCTCCTTCAGCCCAGTGACCACCTCCTCCAAGAAGCTCTGCCCTGCCGCAGTCATATGCAAATTCTTCTTGCACGCCTCAACCCCCTCAGAGAACTTCCTAGTCCCATACTCCCGGCTGCGATTCTTCTCCTCGGCAGCTTTCTTCTTCCAGTACTCAGTCTCCTTCCTCTGCTCCTTGAGCTGCTTCTCCTGCTCCACCAGCTTAAACTTCAACGAGGAAATCTCGTTGTCCCTCTCCAAAAGAGCAGGAGCAGGATCTACAGCAGAAGCCGCCCTAGCTTGAAGACGGCTTAAATGGATCAAGCTCTGTAAAAGAAACAAAGGGACAATGAAACGAGGGGATTAACAAAGGATGGCAGAAGATCCTAAGAAATGAAAAGAACGAACTACAAGAGTACCTTCAAAGCATAGTGAGAGCTCATAGCCAGCTCATTGTCTAAGGAAAGCTTGCTCAGAGTGAAGGTGTCAGCGGGAGTCAAACAGAGCTGAAGAAATTGGCGTGACTCCTCAGCAGAGAGCTCCAGAAGAGATTTCGGAAGCTCCAGAGTAAAAGTGTCGTTGGCAGACGCTCTTACTCGGCTCGACCGAGAGCGCTCTCTCCCTTCATGTCCACCTCTGCCCGGAGATCGCAGACGTGGACGTTGAGCATCAGAAGAAGGATCAGAGGTGTCTAGAGGACGCTTACCTCTGTCACTTCTGGTCACTACTGGGAGAGGGGCAGCCGCCTGAACCTCAGAGGACACAGCTAGGTCTGGTTGTGGACGAGGGGGAGGATTGGTATCTCTGCGAGGAACAGTCCTCCTCCATGCAGGCTCTACACAATAGAAATCATTCACTAATTATACAAGTTATTAATTCAATAGACAAGCAGAAGAAGAAGAATGTCAAAAGAAGAGATATACCAAAATCTGAAGGAAAAGAAGTCTCCCCAGCACATAAACCAAAGTAAGACAAAACGGAAGGCTGCTCTACAAGACTAACTACATCGAAAGGGCCTACTTCATCCACAGAGGTGTTTAAAGCCTCAATTATTTCGCGATCAGAAGAGGGACAGCTGACAAAAAACTCTTTCTTTATTAAAGGTTTAGTATACAACCAAGAGCTCACTGGGAAATCCCATGTGTCAGACCCAGAAATGAAGAAGTAATCTTCCTTCCAGTTCTTATCTCGGCTCTGGGGCTTTCCCAAGAAGTGGATCAGACCTCGAGGATCAGCGGTGACGTAGAAAAAGGGAGGCTTGAATTTGAGAGGAAAATTGGAAAAGAAGAGTTCAGCAGTGGGATTGCCCCCATTGCCTTTCAAAATTATGTAAAACCCCAGCATGAGTCGAATAGCAGAAGGAGTGAACTGGTTTAGGGGAACTTGGTAAAAGAAGGATAACCTACAAAGATAAGGATTTACAGGAAAGCGCACCCCAGCCTTCAGTTGAGCACACCAGAAGGCCAGCTTACGCCCAGAAAGAAAGTTAGGTCTGTGATGACCAGCAGGACAGTATAGACAAAAATCCTGAGGAATGTTATAAGCTAAACGAAGAAGATCAAGGCGATCGGGAGAAAAAACGGTTCGATGGCAAACCACATTGAAGTTAGGGTCTGACGTACTATAGTTCAAGGGATCAACACTGGAAGCAGACGGCTCTTCTGGCTCTTCTGCAACAAGAGAAGGACTCTTAGAAGAACTAGAAGAGGTCTGCTCACCAAGGATAGGAAGAACAGAAGGAGAATTGCTCTCAAGAGCTTGAAGAATAGGAGAGTCAGTCTCGCGATCGGAAGAAGACATGATGGAAAAGAGAGCGGGCAAAAATGGAGACTAATCTAGAAACAAATCACCAGAAAATTCCCAAATACAGGCTAAATACTCAACTAAAAGCAGTCACAAGATCCAACAAGTTCTAACACAACACCAGTTCACAGCCACTGAAATCACAAGGCAAACAAAGAAAATCAAAGGTTAGAAATTACCTCCTCTCGCCATGGAAAAACGAACTCAAAGGAAGAAGAAGGGGAAGAAGATTCACCGGAATAAAAAATCTCCAGCAAGCTCTTGCACCAGGATCGCCGGAGAAGAAGAAGAATCGCGAGAGGAAGAAGAAGGGGGAAAAGCGAAGACGAAGAGGGGGAAAGTGAAATTAGGGCAAAAATTTTTTGAATATATATTGCCTCGAAAAGAGGCACGACGTTTCGAATCCCGCCCTTGGATGACCAACACGTGTAAGGACCAGATTACACACGTCAGATATGACAAGCTGAAAGGACACTTACTGCCATAAATGACTGACACACGGAAGAAGAAGGACACGACGTGTAAAAAACCCAAGAAGAACTAGAAGTGCTGCGATCGACCAGTTCTGCCAAACCAGATCTGCTCGACCGCACCAGGGGGAGTAGCTAAGGGGAAAATTAGCTCTCTGCTCGAGAAGGAAAAGAACAAGAAGTGCTGCGATCGACCAGCTCTGCCAAACCAGATCTGCTCGACCGCACCAGGGGGAGTAGCTAAGGGGAAAATTAGCTCTCTGCTCGAGAAGGAAAAGAACAAGAAGTGCTGCGATCGACCAGCTCTGCCAAACCAGATCTGCTCGACCGCACCAGGGGGAGTAGCTAAGGGGAAAATTAGCTCTCTGCTCGAGAGAGAAAAGAACAAGAAGTGCTGCGATCGACCAGCTCTGCCAAACCAGATCTGCTCGACCGCACCAGGGGGAGTAGCTAAGGGGAAAATTAGCTCTCTGCTCGAGAGGGAAAAGAACAAGAAGTGCTGCGATCGACCAGCTCTGCCAAACCAGATCTGCTCGACCGCACCAGGGGGAGTAGCTAAGGGGAAAATTAGCTCTCTGCTCGAGAGGGAAAAGAACAAGAAGTGCTGCGATCGACCAGCTCTGCCAAACCAGATCTGCTCAACCGCACCAGGGGGAGTAGCTGATGTGGATAGGATAAAGTTATTTGGTAAAGGTACAAGGCAGAACTCTCTTGGTGCAGACGTCATAGCAGACGTAGTGAAGAAAAGAAGAAAGGAAAGCAAAGATACTCCACGTAATCATAGAATAGCAGAATCCCTCCAATGCAGAGGTGGAAGCAGAAGTGAACAAGGAAAGGGAAGTGCGAAGCAGAGATATCCCCGTCACTGTAAATTAACAGAACTCCTGCTACACAAAAGCGAAAGCAGAAAGAAGTGGACACATCACGCAAATAGAAGGGGCTGCAGAGCTCCCAAGACTCGATGAGGCAGAACTGGCGGCGCCATAATCATTGGCAGCCGAACGGATTCCGTACGCGCGAAGGAGAGGATAATACCTCATAGCACAAATGATGAGCATCCTAGGTTATTAGCTGACATGGCTATAAAGGACAAAAGGCACAATATCCCCTCCTTAACAGAAAAAAGAAGATTCTGGAGAAGAAGTGGTGTACTCTCAGCAATGAAGAAAGTACTTTGATAAAAGAAATAAAAATGTGGCTTAACCAACAAGAAATATCAGGGAGAATGACTGAAATGTCCTCCTGAGAGGAGAGAAGTATAAATAGGAGCAAGATTGTACACCCAAGGGGATTTTTACATTATCTCTGAATACAAAGAACTTTTTTACCTTTTAGCAAGTCTTTTTCCTTTATCTTGTGCATTCTCTTGTGATTGATCTGATTCTCTTATTATTGTACACACACGTTGTGTTTTCCACCCACACATCATTATTCTTTTCAATATTGTTGGTTTTAACTGTTTCTTTGTTGAAATTTTTGGGTTGGAAACAGAGATGTTGGCAGAATTGTCAAGGAGAGAGAAAGCAGCTAATATCAAACCTGATCCTGATATTGATATGTATATGAAGGTACACATCTCTATATGATATGACATATTATCTTCATAATTATCTTTGATCATGTTCATTATATATTGTTATCTGTCTCACCCATGTCTTGTCCCTTCACGTAATCATGTTTGTCCAATAAAATAATTGAGATTTAAAATTCTTATTTCACTTAAGTTATTCAGTTTATCCTTGCAGTAAAATATCTAATATGTATTTAATTAACTTAACGTCGTTTAAATTTAAAATTTTCTTCGTCCTTTCTATTTATAATAAAAAGAAGTAAAATTACTTCCATATTCATTCATCTAGTGATTTTTATTAGGTAGTGAATCTATTTTCAGTATAACTCTCGGTCGTATTTCTACCAATCTTTATTAGAACCTAATTAATAATTTCATTACATAGGATAGGACTTACAAGTCAAAACAATATACTTGAACACAACCAGCACAGAAATACCATTCTCGCTTTTTATTTATGATCGACCAAATTCTTTCTTATGCACTAATCTCAAATTCATAGTGACATCAGTTTTTATGTGAATATTTAAGTAAAAATAATATATATATATATAATTATATGTGAGTGTATGTATGGTGGTGTAACTATTTACTAAAAAAAAAAAGTATCAAGTCTTAAATATATCGATTGGTGTCAAATGGATACAAAAAAGGGATAACAACTTAAACGGTGGCGTTTCTGATAATATAGGCAGCAGCAACAGAAGGAGACCAAGCAAATGTAGCTACAGATTATGTTCTGAAGGTTTTGGGACTTGATATTTGTGCTGATACTTTGGTCGGTGATGAAATGATAAGGGGAATTTCTGGAGGCCAGAAAAAGCGTGTTACTACTGGTAAACAAACTAAACTTTGTAACATAAAACAACAGCTTCTTCAATGGATTCATACAGATACTGAAGCTTTTTCTGCATGAAAATTTGCAGGAGAAATGATTGTTGGACCATCAAGGGCACTTTTCATGGATGAGATATCAACTGGGTTGGATAGT
The DNA here is from genome assembly GCA_005771605.1 of Scutellaria baicalensis. Classification (NCBI taxonomy): domain Eukaryota; kingdom Viridiplantae; phylum Streptophyta; class Magnoliopsida; order Lamiales; family Lamiaceae; genus Scutellaria; species Scutellaria baicalensis. Next base: position 23,128,603 of record CM016726.1, read on the forward strand.
TCTACGACTTTCCAGATTGTCAATATGCTTCGACAATACGTCCACATCATGAAGGGAACTGCTTTCATCTCACTCCTGCAGCCAGCCCCCGAGACATATGATCTGTTCGATGATATTGTTCTGTTGTCTGATGGGCAGATTGTATATCAGGGTCCTAGAGAAAATGTGCTCCTATTTTTTGAATCCATGGGGTTCAAATGTCCTGACAGGAAAGGAGTTGCTGATTTCCTGCAAGAAGTAAGCAAAATATAAGATTAAGTCCTGATTTCTTCGCTATATGTATGATCTTTGATTGATTCTAATGATGAATGAACTGATGTGAATGCAGGTGACATCAAAGAAAGATCAGCAACAATATTGGGCGCGTAGGGATGAGCCTTACCGATTCGTTTCAGTCACTGAATTTGCTGAGGCATTCCAATCGTCTAGTGCTGGCCGAAGAGTCCAGGAAGAGATTTCAGTTCCATTTGATAAGACTAAAAGCCATCCAGCAGCTTTGGCAACAGAAAAGTATGGTCTTGGGAAGAAAGAACTCCTCAAGGCTTGCGCTGACAGAGAGTTCTTGTTGATGAAGAGGAATTCATTTGTCTTTTTCTTCAAGCTCTTCCAGCTTACCTTCATGGGAATTATTGCCATGACACTCTTCCTTCGAACTCAGATGGATAAAGAAACTGTAGCAGATGGAGGTATCTACACTGGGGCCCTGTTTTTCACTGTCATGATGATCATGTTCAATGGAATGTCAGAGCTTTCAATGACGATTTACAAGCTTCCCGTGTTCTATAAACAAAGGGATATGTACTTCTTCCCAGCATGGGCATATGCTCTCCCCTCATGGATCCTGAAAATACCAGTCACCTTCCTTGAAGTTGCCATATGGACAATTCTCACTTACTATGTGATCGGATTTGATCCTAATGTAGGAAGGTAACAAACAGAATTCAGATCAGTCTCTCAAAAGAATTACTTATTTTGGTTCTCCAATATAAATACTAATAAAATTTCTCGAATGCAGATTGTTTAAGCAGTACCTTTTGCTGCTAACCATAAACCAGTCGGCATCAGCATTGTTCAGATTTATCGGAGCAGCTGGAAGGAACATGATTGTTGCAAACACATTTGGCTTGTTTTCACTGCTCTTGCTTTTTGCATTAGGTGGCTTTATCCTGTCACGAGGTATGAAATAAAGATCAAGCATTGAAACCCATATTAAGCTAAAATTTATGGGTTATTTTCTCATCGCATTCTTTGATTGGTAACTAACAGAGGATGTCAAGAAATGGTGGTTGTGGGGCTACTGGTCCTCGCCAATGATGTACGCTCAGAATGCAATTCTTGTTAATGAATTCACAGGGCACAGCTGGAGCAAAGTATGCATCAATCTTTGGTTTTTGTACTGTTACCATGTTTTTCATCCGTCTATACTAACTATTAACTAATTTTGACGTTTTTATCATTATTTTAGTTGGTAAATGGAACCAAACTAGGAGTCCTGGTACTGCAAGGTCGAGGGTTCTATCCTCAACCATACTGGTATTGGATAGGAGTGGTGGCTTCCACTGGATTCATCTTCCTGTTCAACTTCTTCTACCTTCTTAGTCTTACATTCCTCTCCCGTGAGTTCTCCTATTCCTAGAAATTACAATTATTTCTTGTATTAAATACAGAAAATTTATAATTGCTAAAAAATGATGCAGCAATTGAGAAGCCTCAAGCAGTATTACCAGAAGACGAAGATGACGCCCAAAAGGGTGATTCTGTCAGCCGAGTTACAGCACAAGGTGGTGCAAGTAAGCAGAAAAGCGCCCCCTCTGGATCCTCATCCACTGAAGCAAACGACAACAATCAAAGAGGAATGATTCTTCCATTTGAACCACATTCCATCACATTTGATGACATTAAATATTCAGTTGACATGCCACCTGTAAGTTCAAGTTTGGACATTATAAATGAAGAGATCAATATTCTTCATAAAGCGTACACACATGAAAAACCAATTAAACAATTTTTAATTTTGATTGGCAGGCAATGAAAGATCAAGGAGCCACAGAAGACAGATTGGAACTCTTGAAGGGTGTAAGTGGAGCTTTCAGGCCAGGTGTTCTTACAGCTTTGATGGGTGTTAGTGGAGCTGGTAAAACAACTCTGATGGATGTGTTAGCTGGAAGAAAAACAGGGGGATATATTGAAGGAAATATCACAATCTCTGGGTATCCAAAGAACCAGGAAACATTTGCTAGGATTTCTGGATATTGTGAGCAGACTGACATCCATTCTCCAAATGTTACTGTTTATGAGTCCCTCCTTTACTCAGCTTGGTTGCGGTTGCCTCGAGAAGTCGATGCAGAAACTAGAAAGGTTGGCAAATTCACACATCATTTTATATATTTTAATTATTGGTCATATTGAGATTTCATGAATGATATCTAACTTTCCCTTGCCACTTACAGATGTTCATTGAGGAGGTGATGGAACTTGTAGAGCTTAACCCATTAAGAGGAGCCCTAGTTGGGTTGCCAGGGGTTAATGGTCTCTCAACTGAGCAGCGGAAACGGCTTACAATTGCAGTTGAACTTGTAGCAAATCCTTCAATCATATTTATGGATGAGCCAACTTCAGGGCTCGATGCAAGAGCTGCTGCAATTGTGATGAGAACAGTAAGAAACACGGTGAACACAGGAAGAACTGTGGTGTGCACAATCCATCAGCCTAGCATTGACATTTTTGAAGCATTTGATGAGGTAAGATGCATGGAAAATTAGGTAAAGATCTTACATGACACTGTTTTGCTTACACGAGTTGCTAAAACATGATGTTTTTTGCAGCTATTTTTGATGAAACGAGGAGGAGAAGAAATATATGTTGGACCATTGGGTCACCACTCAACCCATTTGATCAAGTACTTTGAAGCAGTTGAAGGAGTGCCCAAGATTAAAGATGGTTACAATCCAGCTACCTGGATGTTGGAAGTCACCACTTCGTCTCAAGAACTACTCTTGGGGGTTAACTTCACTGAACACTACAAGAAATCAGATTTATACATGTTAGTTGAATTCTATACTGATCAAAAAGGTATTCTGAGGCCAACTGATGTTTCAAATGCTAATAAGTTCAAGTTTGTAAATAATTTCAGGAGGAACAAAGCCTTGATCAAGGAATTGAGCGTACCTCGCCCTGGCACTAAAGATCTATATTTCCCCACTCAATATTCCCAATCTTTCCTCACCCAATGCGTTGCTTGCCTGTGGAAACAGCACTGGTCATATTGGCGCAATCCTCCTTACACGGCCGTGAGATTTGTGTTCACAACCTTCATAGCCCTTATATTTGGGACAATGTTCTGGGATCTTGGCCCTAAAAGGTAAGAAAAGCAAACATTACAAATCTATGCTATGCCAAAGTATTACAATTACTTCAGTTCTAATTTAATCGGGATTATCATGAATTACAGAAGCACTCAACAAGATCTCTTCAATGCGATGGGCTCTATGTATGCTGCTGTCAATTTCTTGGGATTCCAGTATTATTCAACAGTACAACCTGTGGTGGCCATTGAACGAACAGTCTTTTACAGAGAAAGAGCAGCGGGAATGTATTCAGCTCTACCATATGCATTCTCCCAAGTAAGTTGTTATAAGCATCTCCATACAGGTGAAAATTTTCATCATTTCATATTCAGTGTTACTCACCAATTTTTTTTTTATCTTGTAGTTTCTCATTGAAATCCCTTATGTCTTCATCCAATCCGTTGTGTATGCTCTCATTGTTTACTCAATGATGGGATTCCCTTGGAGCGCTGAAAAATTCTTTTGGTTCTTATATTTCCTCTTTTTCTCATTGTTGTACTTTGTTCTCTACGGCATGATGACTGTGGCTGTCACTCCTAATCACAATGTTGCTGCCATTATCTCTTCCTTCTTCTACGGAATCTGGAATCTGTTCTCAGGATTCATCGTCCCACGACCAGTAAGTACTGTCAACATTTGGATTATTTTAATATAATCACATAAAATTCACAAAAACTAACATACTTGTATCAACCAATGTCGATTAACAGAGAATGCCGATCTGGTGGAGGTGGTACTACTGGGCAACTCCCATCTCATACACATTGTATGGTTTCATAATCACACAATATGGAGATTTTGTAGAACCAATGGAAGACGGAGTATCAGTACAACAATTCTTGAAGGACTACTTTGGGTTCGAAAAGGACATGCTTGGATTAGTTGCAGGAGTACTTCTCGGATTTGTCGTACTTTTCACTTTCATCTTCGCCTATTCCATCAAGACATTCAACTTCCAGAGAAGATAAACAAGTTTCTATCAACTTCGCCATAAGGGCCATGTTCTTTAGGCATTTATCCTTTACAAGTAAATTTTGAAGAATTTGTATTTAATATCTCTAAAATGTTTGTTGTATTATCAGATTAAACAATATAGCTTATTATGTACTATCTATCGTTAAGGTGTGTAAGTTCTTTAATTTTTTCAATCAAAGTGTTCATTTCTCTACTACTCTATTTATCTCTGCTCTACAGAATCTAGCATTTTTCAGTATTACATAGCAAATTTCATTTCATTTCTTACAGTTTAACATTATTCCCTCCATCACATCTGGGGTGTTCAATTCGATATGGACTTACGATCAATACCCACTACTCCTTTCACAATCATAGAAAAAATGCAGATATGAGTGAGCGATAAGATTATCTAAGAAAAGCAAATGAATTATTGTTCTTAAGTTTAGGGTTTTCGTGTACCGATCTCAACCGCTTTTTTTTCAAACGAAATTGCAAATTACCTTGAACTCGTCGCAAAGCGTAGGTTATATAACCAGAATTACTGCAACCGTGTCGCGTGTGATCCTCGAACGAGTTTTTCGATTCACAGCGCGATAAGATGAGGGACGATTTCAGAGAATTTTGAGAGAGAGAAAAGAGAATATTTTCTGGTCTTCATAACAAACTCTCTCGCATGCACATGGGTTATATACCCATGTAAGAACACGTGAGTTACAAAGGGAAATGAAACGACGTCGCATCTAATAATATAATGAAACGACGCCGCTGCAACTAAAACGAACAAACAGGAATAATAAGAAACGTAATAATAGAGAGCACGCTTTTACAACCAACTTAACAGAAATTCAAATACGATTCAAATACGTGACATTACTCCCCCTCCGAAGACTGGCTTGTCCTCAAGTCAGCAACGCCGGATACCTGGAGGCGATCTCCTCATAGTACTCCCATGTAGCCTCGGCATCGGGCAGGTGAGCCCAACTGATCAGAAGTTGCGTAGCTGGACGATTGCCCCTTTTAACCAAACGACGAGCAAGTATCTTAACTGGTTTAAGAAGCACTTTCCCTTCACTATCGAATTCCGGCAGAGTGGCGGAGATGGAAGAGACGGGACCCACTTTCTTCTTCAACAATGAAACATGAAAGACAGGATGGATTTTGGCTGAGACTGGAAGTGCGAGGCGATAGGCGGCTGAACCTATCTTGGCAATCACTTGAAAAGGGCCGGCATATTTCGGACTCAACTTCCAAATGGGGCTATTGTGGATGGTCTTCTGACGATACGGCTTGAGTTTTAAATAAGCCCAATCGCCCACCTGAAATACTCGTTCGGTACGATGCTTGTCCGCAAAGAATTTCATTCGTTCTTGGGCTTTCCGGAGGGACTCCTTGATACACTGTTGAGCAAGTTGTTTGCCATGAAGCATGTCATGTATACCTTCAATATTAGTGGCAAGGAATGGGCCTCCTGGCAAGAAGGTTGGGCGAATACCATAAAGTGCCTCAAAAGGACTTATACCAAGGGACGAATGATACGATGTGTTGTACCAAAATTCAGCAAGAGAAAGCCATGTAGACCACTTCTTCGGGCTATTGCCACACATGCAACGCAAATATGATTCCAAGCATTGATTCACCCTCTCGGTTTGGCCATCCGATTGGGGGTGATAGGCAGTACTTAGATGTTGTTCCACCCCAATAAGCTTAAGTAACTGCTGCCAAAATTGGCTAGTAAACACCTTGTCTCGATCCGAAACAATCCCATGAGGCAAGCCATGCAACTTATAGATTGTATCCACAAATAGGGTAGCTAGCGATGATGCTGAAAATGGATGTGCCAAGGGAATGAAATGGCTATATTTGGTGAATCGATCCACAATAACCCAAATAGTATCCTTCCCTTGTGACAATGGAAGTTGTTCGATGAAGTCCATTGAAATTTGAACCCAAGCTTGGGACAGAACTACAAGTGGTTGCAATAACCTCGGGTTAAGCGTATTCTCATGTTTGATAATTTGGCAAACGTGGCAAGAGTTGACAAATTGCTGCACTTGATGTCGAACACCAGGCCACCAAAATACTGAAGTTAGCCGCTGAAATGTAGTTGTGACTCCTGAGTGTCCACCCACACTTGATCCATGCATGTAAGCAATGATATTGGTTTTCAAGGTTGCATCATCTCCAATGAATAACTTGTCTTTGTATCGCAACAAGCCATTCCCATAGTTATAAAGGGAAACATTGTACGGTGTAGTCACACATTCGGCAATAATGGATTGGGTATCCAAATCGTTGAGATAACTCTTGATTATTTCTCCCACCCAAGCCGGCTGGACAGTAGTAAGCATCGAACACTCCACCACCTCTACATCTCTTCTGGAAAGAGCATCAGCAACCCCATTCTCCACACCCTTTTTATATTCGATGGTGTAATCAAATCCGAGAAGTTTAGTTAAATACTTGTGCTGTAATGGGGTAGATATTTTCTGTTCCAACAAGTATTTAAGACTCCTCTGATCAGTTCGAATAATAAATGGAGCATGTAGAAGGTAGGATCTCCACTTTTCCACTGCCAAGATAATTGCCAAGAACTCTTTCTCATAAATTGATAACCCCAAGTTCTTCACTCCTAAAGCTTTACTGATGAATGCCAAGGGATGTCGATCTTGCATCAAAATAGCCCCTAGACCATGATAGCATGCGTCGGTTTCTACAGCAAAAGGTTTAGTAAAATCTGGAAGTTGTAGCACAGGTGCAGTGATCATAGCTTTCTTCAATAACTGGAAAGCATCCTCAGCTTCTTTACTCCATAGGAATTTGCCCTTTTTGGTAAGGTTAGTGAGCGGCTTGGCAATGATGCCATAGTTTCGAATGAACTTCCTGTAGTACCCCGTCAGTCCCAAAAACCCTCTTAAGGCCTTCACTGAATTAGGTTGAGGCCATAGTGTCATGGCTTTGATCTTATCTTCATCAGCCCTTACCACTTGTTTTCCAATTACGTGGCCTAAGTATTCCACTTCAGATTGGCCAAAGATACATTTGGACTTCTTGGCAAATAAGCTATTGTCAATCAAAGTGTTCAAGACCAGCTTGAGGTGTCTCAAATGATCATTCATGCTCCTGCTATATATTAAGATATCATCAAAGAAAACAAGAACAAAGTCCCTCAAGAATGAAGAGAAGACCTGATTCATCACCGATTGGAATGTAGCCAGGGCATTAGTCAATCCGAAAGGCATTACGACAAATTCATATAGCCCGGAAGAAGTGATAAAGGCCGTTTTGTGGATGTCTGCCTCCTGTACTCTGATTTAGTGGTATCCCGCCCTTAAGTCTATTTTAGAAAAGACTTGTGCACTATGAAGTTCATCCAATAAGTCATCTATAAGGGGAATAGGGTAGCTATCCTTGATAATAAGAGCATTGAGTTTTCTGTAATCTACACAGAACCTCCAACTGTCATCTTTCTTCTGCACTAGTAAGACAGGAGAGGAATAAGGGTTATTGCTTGGTCTAATAACTCCACTGGCCATCATCTCTTTCACCAATTTCTCAATCTCCTGCCTCTGTATGAGTGGATATCTATACGCTTGCTGTTTAATAGGAGAGACCCCCGGTTTGATGGTAATTTGATGATCCATGTCCCTTGCAGGTGGAAGAGCCTTAGGTACTTCAAAAACTTGGTTGAATTCAGTCAATAGAGAGGTGATTTCAGGAGACTCTTGGCTGATTGGGGATGACTCCTGTGCAGTGATAACACATAAGTAAGTTTCTAGTGTGTTGCCCTCCTTCTTGACTACTTTAGTGATCTGTTCCATGGTAGCCATGCTCACTCTCATATCTGGTTGGATGCCCTTCAATTTGATAGTCTTGTCTTTAACTTCAAACTGAACCGTATGCTCTTTAAAGTCCAGCACTATCTGCCCCAATTGACTCAACAAGTCCACCCCTATCACCATATCACAGCCTCCTAGCTTCAATAACCTTACGGGGGTGATGAATTTGCAATCTCCCATCTCCCACTCAAAGTGAGGACATTTGGAATTACATTCAACCTTGTTTCCATCGGCAACTGTAACACTAAGAGGATTAGTGTATTCGATTATGCAACCAAGTTTTTCTGCAGTGAGAGGATGTAGGAAGCTGTGAGTACTTCCTGAGTCCAAGAGTATCACTAAATCTTGATTTGCTGCCCTGCCTAAAAGTTTAATTGTATCAGCATGAGTATAGCCGGCCACAACATTTAAGGATACATGAGGTTTCTTGTAGTCGTTCTCCACCTCTTCCAATTCCAATGTCTCCACAATAGACTCAGTTTCATCCTCAGCCAATATGAGATACAACTTCTTACACTTATGCCCAATGTGAAAGATTTCATCACAATTGAAACACAAGTTCTTTTCCCTCCTTGCCCTCATCTCCTCCTGTGTAAGCCTTTTAATTGGTGGATACCTAGGCTTAGGTAAAGTAGTGTCTCCCTTTTGCCCCACTGTAGGTGATATAGGCATGCTTTTGCTGAAATTCCTCTGAGTTTTAGTAAGTAGATTAACAATCTCCTCGTGTTGGATTGCTAATTGAGTCGCAGCTAATAGTGAGGTAGGCTTCTGCACAGCCACAAGCTTACCAATCTCATCCTTCAAACCTCCAATAAAGCTTTCCACAAAATACTCACTACTAAAACCCTTGTTCTGCTCCTTCATAAGAGCTTTCATCTCTTCAAACTCATTGATATAAGTTTGAACATTCCCTGTCTGCCTCAACTTGTTAAATTGTGCTATAATACTACCCCCAGAAGGACTTAAGAACCTCTCAATAACCATTCTAGTGAACTCATGCCATGATAGATTATTTCTCTCATCAACATACTCAACAAACCAATTATCAGCCACCCCCTCTAGATTCATGGCTACTAAGCTTAGTTTATCATAGTCAGGCATATCATAGTAAGCAAAATACCTGAAACACTTCCTCAGCCACATTCGCGGATTATCACCATTAAACTTTGGAAACTCTAAACGGGGAGACTTGTTGTTCATCATTCCCTGAGTTCCGTTCATCCTTTGCATCGGTGCGGGTGATAATATGCCCTGCTCATTCCTCTCGCGGCCACTGCTCCCCGAGTTCGATCCTCCGGCAAGAGCTGAAGACGAAGGAATCGCTGTTTCCTTACCCCGATCCGAGAGATTTGGTTGTTGATCCTTCAACACATTGAGGATCTGAGTTTTTAGCATCTCCCCTATGCTCTCAAGCTTAAGTTCCAGTCGATTTTCCACCTGCGCTTGAGCTTGTAGGATTGTGGATTGGCCAGACAACAATTCCGATACCTGTTGCTCGAGCACATCAATTCGCTGCCCATGGTTTTTCGTTGCCATAGTATCAGATGCGCAACCAAGCTCTGAGGCCAAATGTCGCGTGTGATCCTCGAACGAGTTTTTCGATTCACAGCGCGATAAGATGAGGGACGATTTCAGAGAATTTTGAGAGAGAGAAAAGAGAATATTTTCTGGTCTTCATAACAAACTCTCTCGCATGCACATGGGTTATATACCCATGCAAGAACACGTGAGTTACAAAGGGAAATGAAACGACGTCGCATCTAACAACATAATGAAACGACGCCGCTGCAACTAAAACGAACAAACAGGAATAAGAAACGTAATAATAGAGAGCACGCTTTTACAACCAACTTAACAGAAATTCAAATACGATTCAAATACGTGACAAACCGACGCTAAGATTTTCAAGAACCTGCCATTTCCCTGGTGCAATCATCGCAGACTGAAAACCGATTTGGTAATTGGGGACGAAAGTTAGGGCAAAGCATACGACGTCGTCGGAGATACCATGGTTGGGTTTGGCGCGTAATCTTTTTTTTTTTTTCCCTCTCATTTCATAATTTTAATTCTAATTTATTGATATTCTTTTTCTTTCTTTTTAATATTTATTGATATTCTTATGCATCCATAGTAAAATAATATTCAATATTATATGAACTAATGGCTTGAATTGTTAGCATGCACATAGATTAAAGGGCGCAGAGATATATTTGAAATTCATAGTAACAAATTTATTAATTATTGTGTGAATTGATTATTCTATAACAGATTTATAATTAATGAGTTTTTATTAAAAAAAAATCTTTGAATAATATAAAGAGTGTGGATAAGTTTTCCCTTCAAATTATTTAAAAATCATTTGTAAGTTGACTAAAAGGCTTTTATATATAATAAACGAAAATTAACACACATTTTAAACAATTATTGCTCTCTTTTTCGAAAAACATTTGAGACGCAAAATGTAAATCCACATATGAAATCATTTTATATCAAGTTAATCAAATTCCTCAAAATCTTCTTTAAAAATCAAATCCATCAGAAAATGCAACTTAATATTCTAATATAAATTCTACATTCTTTTCGTTAAAAACTAAAAATAAAATCCACATTCTAGAAAACAAAGGACTAAATAAGATTATCTCCATTAAATTGTTCAATTGACTCAATTCCAATTAGTGTCCTCGTTTTCCATTCAGAACAATATTTTCCTGCAAAAAACATCAGTAGGCATTAGTTATTGTTAAAAGTTCGTGGAATTTTACAGAATCTTGGAAACTTCTTACTGGGATAAAACTGCACCATAGAAGACACCAATTATTGCCTCTGCAATGACATTTTTGTCGAATTAGGACTTAAAAATAGTTCACGACTACTTAAACTAATAATACATTTTTAAATTACCCATAATTGGCCATCTCCATGGTCACATAGGCACACTTAGTTCCATATATATATATATATATATATATATATCAAAATCCTGTGGTATGATTCCTCCAATATCTCTTTTAGCCAGTATGGCTAATTAATACTGGAGACAAATGCACAAAATCTGCATTCTTCAACTATTTCGTGCAAAGAATGCAAAGTCATATAGCTCAATTAGAAACGAGGAGGTGTCCCACTAGACCAAATCTATCAAGGTGTCTTCAGGATCGGTTGATAGACATGCAGAGCAGCATCTGGGAAAGTATGCAGGGACGAGGATCGGTTGATAGACATTTTCAAGGAAGGGATAACCTTAGTTAGCGGATGCGATTTGTCTGATCTTTATCACTCGTGGAAAATACTCAAGGCCTTGAGCTGCAATGGGCGCAAATTGCTGAAAATGAGATGAAGACTTGATGTGATTCTTGATGACATTATAGAGGAGCATAGGAAGCTACAGTGGTTGCAGAGAATTCTGAGAAAAGGGGGACTGGGGAATTTGGAAAGGAAGACTTGGTTGATGTTCTACTAAGAGTTAAGGAAAGTGGTGAACTTGATTTCTCAATTACCAATGACAACATCAAAGCCATTATTTATGCAAGTATACTCACAACTTTTCAATTCATACAAATGCTACACCTGGATTTCACTGAATGCATACTAGATGTAACATAGAATACACTGCCTAACTAATTTTTTTTACTTTCTATATTGAACTCAAGAACATTAACTGGGTGGTTTATAAAATGACAGGACATATTTGTAGCAGGAACAGGAACAAAAACATCAGCGACAACAATAGACTGGATCATGTCAGAACTCATAAGAAACCCGCATGTGATGTCCAAACTACAAACAGAAGCACGAGAAACATTCAAAGGAAACACATTAATCAGAGAAGTAGATGTTGAGAAGCTGAAATACCTAAAATTCGTGATCAAGGAAGGCCTAAGGCTCCATGCTCTGTTCCCATTAATCCCAAGAGTTTCACAAGAAGAAACCAGAATAGCATGTTATGTCATCCCTGCAAGAGTCAAAGTGATTGTGAATGCTTGGGCAATGGGAAGAGACCCAAAATTTGGATGAATCCTAACCGCTTTGAACCAGAGAGATTTGAGAATGATTTTATGGATTTCAGCGGGAACTACTTAGAGTATATACCATTTGGAGCAGGAAGAAGAATGTGCCCTGGAATGATGTTTGGTTTGGCCAGTGTTGAACTGCCTCCGGTTCACCATCTTTACTACTTTGATTGGAAGCTTCCAGACGGAATGAGCAGGGGAGATTTGGACATGATTGAACGACCAGCAATTACGGCAGCAAGAAGACAATACCTGGAACTGGTTGCCACTCCATATGATGGGACTCTCCAAATAGACAGGGAACACAGGACATAGAAAGACAATACAACATCTTGGTCGACGTTTATGTTGCTCTCAGTTTATTGATGGATGTTTTAATTTCTTAAGGTTCTTATTATTTCTATATTTTCAGTTAAAGCAAAACATGAACATCTATATTTTCAGTTAAAGCAGAAAATGGACTACAAATTTTCTTTTTCAACTTAGAAGAGAACCTAAACTTGAATGATTCCGAAACACTCAATAATTCCAAGCTACACCACATAAATTAAAATTAGAAGTCAGCTTGAACAAGCATGGCCGTGTTCCAATGCTTCAACAGGGACAACATAAGGTGAATTCCAATCAGCATCAAAGATTTCCTGAAGTTGAGACACAATGCCAATGTTATATGTCCCAAAGCTGACTCCAGCAGTTGCATAGAAGTAGTCCCATACTAGATTACTTGTCCCGATATGGGCTCGTACATCACTGACAGCATATTTTCCATGATTGACCCTTGTATACCCCGGATAAAAGTTACCAGTGGCAGTGCCATTTTTTAGCTCTGCAGCTCCAGTTCGATTGAATCCTGGTACCAAGTAATACTTGATCTCAACTTTTCCACCACAGTGATTGAATTTCGAAGAAGAGCATAGGTTGTTAGTATAGAGAAGAGATTTTAGATACAGATCTGTGTTTTCGATAAAATGTGCCCAGTATGCAACAAGCAACTTCACCGTGGCATTCTTGCCATAAACAACCTACAGCCAAGTAAACTAGCTGAATATTAAGACACGTAAAAGAGACTATGTATCAAAGCAATTTACAAGAATTTAAAACGCAAGTACGAGAATGGATGCACCTCAGATATAGCTGAAGATAGGGTTGACCAGTACACTGTTTGTGATGTGTATTGGGATTGACCAAGCCAATCCATTGTGCTTATTCTGAGTGTTGCTCCATCTCCTACTGACTTAATCGTATCGACCCAAGCCTGTTCATCAGACTGATGCTTGCCAAACAATAGCTACAAAAAAAAAAATGGCTATCAGCATATTGAATGACATGCACTAAACACAACATACAGCTCTACACTGGGAAGATGCTTCAATATATGTAACCAGGCCATTACATTATGCCTCATCACAAAAAATATAGCAACACATCCAAAATCTTGAGAAGTTAGCAAGCAATTTATTACGACATATGCCAAACCTCTGGTGGAGAAAAGGATAGATAGGAGGATAGATGTTGTGGTGTTGAATTGTTCAGTCCAGGAGTTTCAATAGAAACATGAAACATATCGGGGTCTGAAATCACTGGATAGCCAGTTACATGTTTGATCTTCACATATTCGGGAAGAGGTGATCTGTCCGTAACACAGTACAAACAGATTTAACAATCAGCTGCATAACGTAATTCCAAGCAATTATAATTTTAAAAACTATACTTAAATATTTAAGTAATTTTTATAACCATCACAGATTATTGTAATTATAATTTGCTGAAAAAGATTTCAAGATCATAAAATTTAATCCACAGGGACTAGGGAGCAAGCTTGTAAAAAATCCTTTACAACAGAAAAGCCATCCAATTATAGGCAGATAGAAAATCATTAACAAGCCTGTCATCATAAATGCCCTTCCTGTCCAGGGCCTGTGGACTTTTTCGAGGCTTCCCGCTTACATAATAACCAACTATGAGAAGTTTTCAGGAATTGAAAAATGGTAGAATTAAAGGACAAGTACTCCAGCTTTTTGGAAAATAAAAACACAGTGCCATCAGTACCCTGCATACCTGCACCTATCCTTTCGGCGGAAGAAATATGACCAACATGGAACCTTACGAACAATCTGCCATTGATGATCTGAAACTAATTTTGTATGATCTGAAGAGTTAAGATGAGCTAGTTTCCACAAGTTATCATAGTAAATCTCAATCTGCTTTGCAATACTTGGACAGCCAACAAGATAGATTCCAACTTCCTTCACCTAAAATCATTGGAAAATGAGACGATTCACCTAGAAGACATCAAAAAATGTAGGTAGAGTAATACAGACTCCAATGACCAAATTTTTTTTATTCATACACAAACTAGGTATGGAATCAATGCACTTTCCAAATTAATTTTTTCCTAATAGGAAATACTTCTATAGAGGCTAGTATCTACAGGTTTGATTAATATCATCAACACCAAAAATAAGAAGCTGAAGATTTAGAATCTAGTAAAGGGTATGATGAAAAAAGATAAGAGAAAGGACATGTTAATTTTGCACCTTTTGAAGAGGTTGTTATCAGAAAGGAGAATTTTAGATCTTCAGTACTGATTATAGTACCTGAGTTAGAGATTTCCAGTCATTGTTCGCCGATCCAATGTACACATCTCGGCTATCTGATACCCAAACCTTGGCATGGACGATTCCAGATCCCATCCAGTCCTTCAGTAGCAAAGTGACGTTCTTCACATTGGGCCTTCCTAACGCAAGACCGGATGATTCTTCTGTATAATCAGGATAGACTCCCGAGTGCTGTAAAAGTCTGTAACAAGAGTTAGTTTTCAAATCTAGTTATCCTACACCAGCTTGCGTCCATTTTTATGTTGAGTGGTACCAAATGCTGACAAAAGATTTATTATCTATAAGAACATAAGTAAAAAAAACTGGTGTAGCGTCCTATGTGCGAAACCAACTGGATGAAACTTTTAGTTACTATCTAACAGTTATTAACTTCAAGAATTTTTTTCCTGATTTGGCATCTGTTTGATTCAAGGAAAAGCTTCTATACACACTATTATTTGGGATACCGGTGAAAAAGATGTGACCTAGTGAAACTTCAAGAGTTCGTAGAGCCTTATCCAGATTTAGCAAGATAAACAGTTGAGACTGTTTAAGTACTTAACTGGCTACCCTACTTAAACGTCAATTTATTTACATCTAAGCAAAAGACTACGAGGCAATGAAGTGAATAAGACAATAAGAACAAGAGGCTATACTTTTGCAATTATATGATTTTCAGATTATGATTGCGGGTAAGATAATCTTGAATTTTAGACAAGCGTATTCTTTCCCCAGAATAAAGTCCACATATGACAAAATGCAGATTGAGATTAACTCATTAACGAACCTCATACTAATATTCCGATCAGCTGCCTTTTCTAATGCTCGATAAACTTCATATCCATCACTAGACCCAAATCTCTCCATATCATCTTTGGAATATCCATAATCATCTGAACGAGGATCATGTGGATGTGCTATCAACTGCCAGTACTGTGCAATTATGTCCAGGCTCCGTGAAGAATTTCCGGCCAACCATCGGAAAACATCGGCTGCTCATCAATATGAAAATAGCAGTAAAGTTTTTTCCATAATATTAAGATTCCAACACCACCATGAGTAAACAGTAGATTAACCATTACAATATTCTGAACAAGGAATCCGAATTTTATGCCTAATATTCCTCCCGGATTTCACAAGCTTTCACAAATATAAACCAGATAGTTGAAGACACATATTTTTCCCTTCGTAGTTTCTTCTAAAATTCCAAGAAACTGAAAGGAGAAAATCAAGAAACATACCGGTAGAAAGAACACCAGGAACAAGAGACAGTTGGGGCATGTCGGTGGGAATGGATTGAACCAGCCAAGCCTTGCACTGCCTGTTATCGTTATTCCCATATGATGAAGATTCAACTATTGTGTTGGGTTCATAGATTAAGAAAAGACAGAGGGTGAGAGTCAAAGCAACTACAAAGGTTTTCATTCTTTTTCTTGATTTCCCAAGAATCTTGCCTTCTTCTGATCACGACAGATACCGATGGGAAGCCCAGTGAAATATTTGTATGACTTTTATCTCTCTCCAACGAGACTAAAGATCAGTTATCTACCTTCCGCAATAACCGCCCACTTCATCCCTTCGATACCCTAGCCGCCGCCTGTCACGGCCAACTCCTCCACCGATCAATCCGCCGCCCCGCCTACTCCACCCTCGGTCATGACCGCCACCGCACACCATCGTAGGACCCAAATTTCAACCGCGGCCAAGTTGATTAATAAAAAAAATACAATATTTCTAACATTAAAATATAATTTAACACAATTTTGATAAGGGCGGGACTCTACACACTCTACAACTTACTTAACACATCCTAAAAAAATATACTTTTATACCTTTATATTTGTTAAGAAATGAGATGTCTTAAGTATATTATAGGGGTGTTAGTCCTACTCTTTCGATACACTCAGAGTATTAAATATATAATAATAATATCCAAAACTAGTAACATAATCTCGTCTAAACTTGACAATATCAATATAAAAAATAAATAACTTGATAGAACTTTCGAACACATATAAATAATTAATCAATACTTTTAGGTCATCGTTCAAGTATTGATCAAGAAATAAATAAACATGAAAATGAAAAATTATTATTATTATTTTCTAAGTTATCACTAAATCAGATATACAATTTAAATCACAATAGATCAATAATATTGAACAAAAGTTTAAGCAAGAATGTAATATAAATGTAGTATTTTCTTGAAATTATATAGATAAGAAATCGAGAAGAAAAGGAAAAACTTTCTAAACTTGTATTGATTGGAAGGGAAAAAAATGATAAATTGAAAACAAATAAATTGTTGAATGCTTAATATAGGTTCGTATTTATATTTTTTTTTTCTTAAACTATGAAATTCCAAAAATATCCCCATTAATATGGTAAATTTTCAGGGGGGCCCAGTGCCCCCCTTGGCACCTACATGGGTCCGCCCCAGATCGTAGACCGGTAATTTCATCGCAGTGTTTAACGTCGAACTGTCTTTCGACGTCTCTCGTCAAAGCAATCAGCATATGTAGATACGGTTGGAGTCTTATCATCGCCTAAAATGTCATTATCGTTGAAGTCTTGTCATCGCCCTGTAATGTCGTTACCGTTTGAGTCTTATCGCTTATGGTTATTTAAATTAGTTTCGAGATTTGGTTAAATAAGGTAATTTCAAAAGTTAAGGAAATATTTTTCATAAGATCTTTTTGGTAAGATTTAGATTTCGCACTTTAACGGTTCATTAATCCATAAGATCTTTATGATAAGATTTAGATTTCGCACTTTAGATTTCCATAAGATTTAGAATCTGTAAATTTTATGGCATGCAAACTTGGCATGTAATCAGAAAAGGAATTAATGTATACATTGTGTTTTACTATTCAAAAAAGGAATAAATCTTTGCATGGTATATTCGCTCATACTGATACTCATAATGACATGTGACATAAATATTAAGCGCAAAAACTCATATGCAACCGTCTCACATGCGACGGCACTCGCGCACGGTCGACCGTGTCCCAGGACACGACCGTGCGTGAGTGCTGTGTATAAGTATGTCTTTTTCAACAATAAGTATGTGATTTTTTTTCCTCGCCCACGACCGTGCCCTGGAACACGACCGTGCCTCGCTGAAAACATAGAGCCAATCTGTGGCGCACGGTCGTGTCCTAGGGCACGATCGAGATAAGTATGTGATTTTTGTCTATAAGTATGTTTTTTTGTGCTATAAGTATGTGTTCCAGAGCACGGTCAACCGTGTCCTGGGACACGACCGTGCGCGAGTGCCGTCGCACATGAGACGGGTCTCACAGGAGTCCCAGCTCAATATTAAGAAGTAGGCATTTCTTACCATGCAAATCCTTGTCAACCAAATCAGAAATAGATACACAAGAATTGGAGTGTTCCAATAGATGAAACAACTGGATAAATGTATCCATAGAAGCAGCAGATACAGACAAATCCTTAATCTACCACGACCAAAGTCCTACAACTTTACAGTTAAATTGGGTCCATCCGTTTTCTTGGTCTAGGATATGGAGTGCCTTCTATGTCTGGAAGATGAACCAGATGATTTGATCTCCCCTTGGATCATGGAAGTTGGGCTCTGTGAACTAGCAGAAGTCTCTGAGCTCTTGTTCTCTCCGTTTCCGATCCCTTTTCCCACGCTCCACAACTTATCGAAGATTCTTCTTGAACGAGAAGGCAGCAGTTGGGCTGCAGATCCTCTGTTCTTGCTAACTCTCTTTGCATTTTTAAGAGATCCATCTTTTATCTTCATTTCATCCATTTGTTTTCTCAGGGATTTGCGATTTTCTGCCACTGTTCGTCCCCAGTGTTCTTCGGTCTTTCTTGGTGGGTCCATTGCTTTTTCGCCATTGTTGGGGGTTTGAGCACCAGCTGCTGCTCTCACCTGCTCGAAAAACAGAACTTGAACGACCAAACGGAGTGGTAGCCGTTCATTCTGGGCTGCATGCATGGACACATCTGCCGTCAATTTCTTCACGTCCATAAGCCCACATACGTTCTTCCTTTCAGACTTTGTTAATCCATCGTGCTCCTATGAAACAGCAGGTTTAAAAAGAAATGTGTGATAAGGAAACAGAACCTACATGATTTGATGTGTATTGAAAAAGAACTGTACCTTTAAATAGATATCAATGGCACCATACAATCCATCATGAATAGGTCTAGCTGACTCAGGAATGGACTGAGACAATTTGATGAAACTGGAGACCGAGAGATTTGGATCGTGAGCAATTGCTGCAAGATAACCATCAACAACTTTCCCAACTTTCAATAATAAGCCATGCCCTAAGACAAAGTCACCATCACTTTTTCCATTCTTCTCAATGGTTTTCGATTCCCTCTTCCTCATTTCATTCTCCATAAACAGGTTGACAAGGCATTGAACAAGTTCAACATCATATTTGGTGATCTGAGGAGGCCTTGCTGGGATCAAGAGATCACTCACAGAAGCCTCGTCCAATTTCAAACTGATGCTTCTTATCAGTCCTTCCCTTGAAGAATCATCGACTCCTATGAGAATAGATACTTTAAGTAACTTCAACAAAAAGCTACACGCGCAGCTAATACCCTTGTCTTGAGGCAGTAAGCAAATTATAGTTTCCACCAATGATTTATTCCGGTGGATATGAACTTCAGATACCAAAGCATCAACAGAATCTGGCAACCAACGGATGGCATAAGTCTTTAGTGCCTCTCCAATCACGGCCCCGTCCATTCTACCCTTTGATTTTATTGCAACCATGACTCTCTTGTACAGATCAATGTCCAACTCACATATGTCTTCGATCCACCAATCTTTGGGCACAGATTCTATTTTCTCAGGGAACCTTATTCCACTCTGAATTATCTGGTCTGATGTTGCTAATTTTCTGTTGTAAGAATAAGACCAGGTGATTGTTGAGGGGTCCACGGATGTTTTAGATGCGATCGAATCTATACACCTCCCTACTATCTTTAGATTCTCAGACCATGGGAGGAGAGACTTGGTGGTCTGTAGAACAATGATGGAATCCTTCCAGTTTCGTAGAACACTGGAGTTGAGAAATATCTCTATCTTTAAAATCAGGTTCCCTCTGTCGATATCCTCCATCATTTCAAGATACTCAGCTGCACAACGTGCAGCGACAACATTGTAGGGATTGAGAGTCACTGTTACACCATAACAGAATTTGGCACATATTTCAAATGCTTTAGGTCCACCAGGGAAATCAGTCAACTGAATAATTTCATCCAGACTTTCTTCGCTGCCTTTTGATACAAGTTTTTGTAACCTATTGCTCTTGGACAAAAGAGGAAACTGCAAAGGCAAATTGGAAAAGATATCTTCAATAATGAACCCAAGCTCACAAAAAGTTGAAAATAATCAGCAACAAAAACTGTCATACTCATGTTTATCTGATGTTATCCATGTGCATCTATCCTAGTCTTTATTAAGGGTAATCAATCTTCAGGAGTTGTGATTTAAACATATAGTAGAGTATACATCTTCACAAGTTCTACCATGATTATTAGTTAAGTCAAGGTAACCTGACTATTTGATGAATGTGCTAAGACCTTCGTAGAACATGAAATTTAGGGGTATATTCATGAAAGAAAGTAAATTGTAGTAGCAATAGTTGTTCTGTATGATTAGCTCTTCACAAAAATGTCACCTTATGGAGATGAAACTTCACATCGCCAACAGTTATAACGATATCAGTTGCCAGTTCTGATGATACATACCTGCACAAGTTAATATATATTATAAAAGAGTTAGTAACACATACCATCACTAGAATATATGTTGCATGTTATTATAGATCCTTGTCAAAGTGCTTTTGAACTTCACATCACAAGTCATGATGATAATACTGAATCATGAAATACCAAGCTTTCATCAAGAAACTCTAACAAGTACTTATTAATCATGAAAGCTCATTGTTGTTATTTGATAGGCATTAATGTAGCATATGAATGAATTTGATCGAACTAAAGGCCGTCACTGAAAATATGCTTGCGAAAACTTTTTGCAAAGCCTAAAGCCTCCTAACCCATGTATCTTCTAAAGGTAAAAGAGTGGCCAGCTTGAATATAAGTTACTTTGAAGGAAACAGTTAAGTTGGCTGAAATGTGCTTTGAATGATGACTGAAACATGTGGTGGTACTTTGAATCATAAACTTAATACATCACTGCAAATTTTAACAGCCGATCTTGTTATCATCTCAAATCCAAAGATTACATAAAATAGATGAGTCAACAAAGGGACCACAGTAATAAGGGAGTAAAAAATTAGAAGAAAAAAGGTGGTCATAAAAATATAAGCCTCTTTATACACTTATACAGTAAATAAAGTAATATGAAAACCTTAAGCACAAGCTGGTGTTACACTTTACAGTTTCAATGGGCCCTTAATCATATAGAGCTTATTTAAGGGTAGGTAGAAGAATAAGTTATAATATAATTAAAGGGAGAATCTGTTGAACTCAAACCATTATACATATAAGGAACTGTTCAATACTGATTATATAATTAACATATGACCATAGTTATGAAATCACAGTTCATAACCTGGACCACCCTTTAATAGCGATCCCACAGTTTCCTTTACAGAGAGAGAGAAGGAAAAAAATTAAGCTCACAAACTTGAAGGCTGAAGCTGAGTAATATGAGGGAACAATAGACATTATTAGAGAAGTATGAGCAGAAACTGAACGTTGAGCCTTGAAATAGCATAGTGCAAACAAGAAACAGCATTTCTAATCAGACATGAAATGTGGAACTATTAAGAAAGAAGCAGAAGCTAGAAGAATACAGAGTGGGAAAGAAGTGAACATGGAAATACATTGGGAAAATCAGATAGAGTAATTACCTCACACAGTTTCCTTCAGCTAGAAAAGCATCAGGTTTTGACCCCAACTTCATAAACTTCATATTTTTCTTGAAGAAAAAAAAACACACAACTTGTGCTTCACTTCCAACACTGCACTCCTTGGTACTTTCTATACAGAAATTCTGGCACAAAATACATATAACTCCTATAAAGTCAATAAACTGCAAAGTCTGAGAAACCTGGAAATCATTCTCTGCTGCTCAAAGAGACAAAAGAATGAATCTTTACTTTATCCCATCACCTCTCCCACCAGAATATGCGAGTATATCATCCACAAAACAGCAATACAAGCACAAGAAAACAAAACCCACAAGATAAAAGGCAATATCTCAACTGCAGCAGACAGAGGCACAATAGAGAAATGCCTCGAGCTTCGAGCCAAGCTTAAACAAACCACCCTATACTTCTTCTTCTTCACAATATCATGGTGATGAAATAGCATTAATATTGGAGAGATTACAGTGCACCAACTCCCCAGAATTAATGGTGGAGACTTAAATTGCAGCCGCCTTGGCAATTACTCCTGCTGATTTTCCCAAGATCTCTTCTTTAACTCGCAAATCTCAAGATCCCACCTTTCTCTCTCCTGTATATAAATGAATGAGTGTGTGTTTCTTTTCTTTTATCTGTGTGGGTGTGTGTGTGGTACAGGTACTGAGGATGGACTGAGGAAGTTGTCGCTCTGCTTTTTCTGAATCGCTGCAGAGGAGAGAGAAGAGTATGTGTAGTGTGTGTTCGTGTGTGGCGTAGTAGTACACTAGTATGGGGTGGGGGCGAGGGTGTTGTGGGTGGATACTACTGTTGACAGAGTGGAACAGAGCACAGAGCTCTTCTTCTTTTTGAAGCTTTATGCCGTTGATGCACGCCAACCTTTCTGGACCTTTTTGCCCTTCCTCCTCCTCTATATCTTTCTTCTTATTCTTTTTTTTTTTTTCTGCTCAATATGATTCCAATTTTTACTTCTTTTAAGTCATATCCAACTCTGCGACTTAAATCTAAACTCAAATCTTATTTTTGTTATTAAATTTGTCATCATCTCTAATTCTTTAAACTCAAATTGAAATATTCTATTACAATATTCTTAATTTTTATTTTAAAATTTTCTTTAATATCAAATATCTGTTTATTTAAGTTCATAAAAAATTAACCATATCGATTTCAATTATAAAAATATATATATGAACTATAAATCTTATTAAAAATACCAAAATTATGTTATAAAATTCATCACAAATACATACATATATATATATAAGGAAGACATTCAATAAAAATAGCAATAACTAATTTTCCCTCCCAGTTAACATACTATAAATGGAAAGAAAGTAGTTATAAGAAATTAAATAAATCAAAAATAAAAAGATTTATACTTTTAAGGGTTGTGAGATCCACTATGTTAGACTATATCTATGAGTAAGTAGGTTATAAAGTTATATTTTATCTTTTTTATCTATTTCATATAAATTATAATCTTTAAATTAATTATTTTTTATATTAAATTTTGTTTTAGTTTATGAAAAGTATAAATTTTATATTTACATTTTGGTGTAAAATTGTATTTAACAAGCTTACAAATACAAAGATAAATGACTAAATTAAACTATAGATTAGAAAATTTAAAAAATATTTTTAAAATAAAAAGTCTTAGATTTTTTGAGAAATTAAAAACAATGAAAAACATTTTGATATAATTGTTTGACATATTTTCCAATACAAGTGGGTTGAATATTGAACTAGCTACGTTATTTAATTTTTAAATACATATCAAGATTTTTTAGTTATTTGATGGGATTTATATATTTTCCTTAAAGATATGTATAATTGTGAATGCAAATGACATTTGTTAATAAGTATGAATCAAAAAATATAATAATATAATCATGATACTTATATCTATATTAATTTGTAACATGCACAACATATCTTTATGAAGTAACATATTTTTCAAATATCAATTATCGTTTACAATAAATGTTTCTCAGTACTAAATTTGATTTAATTTATAATATTAATGGGTAAGTGTATAAAATTGGTGTTTATTTAACAACCTCAATATATAATTTAAAATTCATTGTTAAACATAGATATATATACATTTATATATTATTGTTTGCATTTTAAATTTATAATATTATTTAAGATGTGACACATTAAATATAAAGAATCAAATTCTTATTAATATATAATTTAGGTTAAGATAATATTATTACATTATAGTATTAGAAATTTTAAAACTTATCAATCGTATATTACAAACTGTGCATCGCACGGGTATACTACTAGTAAGTAAACTAAATTAAAAAAATTATTTAATTATAGAACACAATGCAATGTTTAGAAAAAAATAAATTACATATTGATAGAAAAATATAAATTACATAATGATTTTAATGATAAAAAAGTTATTGGAAAATAAAATTGATATAAAATACCAAAATTATATTATAAATGTCACCACAAATATATGTGAATAAACAAAATGCAATGTTATAAAAAATATAAATTACAAAATGATTACCATTAACATTTTGAATTATAATATTTTTCTCAAAGATGTTTAATCAATGCATTTTATTGATATCTTATTATATTTCTATTAGTTATTATTTACATTCGTATTAATAAAATATAACAAAACAACTAAATTATACATCTTTGAATTTTTAATTTTTTAAAGATCTAAATCAAATAAATTATTTCACACTATTCTCAAAAAAAATTAATATTATAGAGGATTTGTGATGATAAGAATAAAATAATATTATTACACATATATATATATCAAACAAAAGGAAAGAAATAAATAATCAAAAAGAAAAATAAAAGATTTGAGTATGTGATTGTAAGTGGCAAATTTGAGTTAATTTTTAAGTTTTGGTTGGAGGGTGTTTTGTAGTAAAAATTGAGTTTGTCGACCAACTTAAGTATGGGTTGGAGATTGTCCTTATTATGCTATTTACAAATTGAAGCCCTAAATGGGCTTATTACAATCTAGTATTATTCCTAAGAAATAGGATGAAGCCAAGCCATTCATGATATCTAGTATTCATTTATTGCTTATTTATATTGATCATGAATTATATTTATCAAATAGTTAGGAATACATGTAAAATTTCGTTTCAAGAAGAGCACATTTTTTTCTTATCAAAACATTAGTAAATTGGAGGTTAAAAATTAAATACCAAACCAAATTCTACGATGTAAAGGGGACGAACTTAATGATACAAATTAAAATTTCTATAATTATACTAGTATAAAAATAACATTTTTAAAAGTTAGAACCTCTAAGTTCCCTCCTTGAGCATAGGATAGTGGTACCAAAGTTTTGCATTTATTGTTGTGCTTGAAATATCAAAAGTTAGAAAATCAATTTCGTCTTTTTGTTCTTCCTTTCTCAAAGTGGGTGTATATTATTTTTCAAAATTATCAATTATATGCTAACAAGATTTTATATTTTATTTTGAGCATAATATTATTGCAATTTTTCATATGGGCATTTAATATAATGATCCCGACGTCAAGTCAATTGATTTAATTATTTTCACTTCCACGTGTTCCTTTACCAATAAGTTCTTGTCCAGTCATCCTATCATTTTTCCTGAAAACTGAA
The DNA here is from genome assembly GCA_005771605.1 of Scutellaria baicalensis. Classification (NCBI taxonomy): domain Eukaryota; kingdom Viridiplantae; phylum Streptophyta; class Magnoliopsida; order Lamiales; family Lamiaceae; genus Scutellaria; species Scutellaria baicalensis. The sequence goes on from CM016726.1 coordinate 23,153,847, forward strand.
ATAGTTTTATAAATTCAAATATTCATGGAGCATATACTGTGTTACTCATTTCTGTCGCAACTGATATAATGATTTATTTTTCTATCATGCAAAATAAATAATATTGTTTAATTATAATTCACTAAAATAATAAATTGTGATATTAACAAAATAAAATTACCATCACATAAATCCCTTTTATGTACACTGACTGATCCACGTGTGAGTGAGGACTTTTTTTTGATATCTCATCGAGATTATGATATATAAATAAGAAAAATTATATTAAGTAGTAAGGAAATGTTCTTTATCTAATTTAATGATATTTCAAAAGATATTTATAATAATCTTCAAGTATTTCACTCGGATGAAACCAAAGTCCCTATCATATGTATACTTTAAGTCAGAGTGATTTTCCAATACTTTGTAAAATTTCTAAGAAAGAAGGGGAAAAAAATAAAAATCATTTGTGTTATTGTATTATTCGTTGTAAATTCAACTTAAGAAAAAACAAAACAAATATCTAAATTACTGGATTTGATAATTATGTTACTTTTGTATCACAAATCAAGAAAATGGACAAAATTGTACTTGCTACATAGAGAGAAGATGAGATATTTATTTGATTTTACACAAAATAGGATCACATGTTATATGAAGAGATCATGTTACCCTATATATTAGACATCTTATATAAACACCGATAGCCTGATTTTTTCTTCTTTAAAGTTTTATCTGAAAGATAATTTCGACAAATTTCATAATTTATAGTGGAAAAGTAATAAAAGTATCCTTACGGTATTTGAGGGTACTCTGGTTAAAAAAAAAAAAAAAACCTCACAATCAACACCCGATCACGATAGGAAAATGGATTTAAACATAAATATAATCTCATTAAAATCTAATCAAGAATAAATTCAAACAAAATATTGGTTTATTTATAGAGTCGTCACACCATAAAATATATAAAACTGTGGTCACTGCATCAAGATGGTCCTACTAGCCATGTGATGCATTTGGTCATTAGGTAGGGGACCTAAAATTGGATAAATAATTGGCTACACATTCCAATTTATGACTTTTGTATCATTTTTAGATTTTGGACCAGCCAATCTATAGGCCCTGAATGTACCACCTTTCATCCTATATATGTGATGACAATTAAATGAAAATCAAATAATACGTGTTTGACCAAAAATTTAAATCATGATTGACTAGCACACACTATCGGCTGAGGAAATTTATAGATAAAATTTTATGGGAATAATAAGGTTAGTTCCATATGACATAAATGGAAAACTCAAAAAAAAAAAACACTATCTCCTATATATATACATTTTTTTTCCTATTTCGATGACAATATGTATTTATTGTGAAAGATAGGTGAAAAACATATATAGCCGTAAATTATTACACAATCGTATTCGTATGCATATCTAAAGTAATAAATACTACTTGAATAAATTGATAATGAATAAAATATAAAAAATTTATTTCCGTCAAAAAAAATTGTCAGGATTTTTCAATTAAAGTATGATCATATCTCAATTATTTGAATTTACACTAGACCTCTCCATTATGTGATAACCTATCATTCGACTAAATATGAAGATACTTAATATAATAATAGCTCCAACTTTTACAGGTTATCTTTCACAAAACAATCATTAAATTGAAATTTTGACACGCAATTACAATTTATCTCCTTAACTTTACAAATAATTATCATAATTATCATAGTAGGTCCCCCCCCCCCCCCCAAAAAAAAAACATAGAAAAATCATATACTTTTTCTGAATCGCATATAATATAATTTTCTTGAATAAATTAATTTGGATCATCTTCATCAATTAATACTATTAGCTATCAATTTTTAAGCTTAAAGTTCTACCTTATAGAAAATATTCTGCATTTAATTACACCATTTAGTTTGAAATCTTAAAAAAACAAAAAAGTCGAAATTTTGCCAGCATCCGCAATAGATTGGCTGATTCAACTGGATCATTCATCAACATATCGATCACATGCCTAAAAAAGAAAATGAATATACATATTAGTAAAAGTAAGTAAATTTAATTGAGGTGAGATGAGATTATAAGTAGTTAATTATAAAGGAGAAAATTTCTTTTCAATCAAAAGTTAAAAACTATTATTTTTCAGTTCATAAAATAAATTTTTTAACCAGTATATCTTTAATGAAAATGACCTCGCATCAGTCCATACCATCATATTTCACACCGCAGCCCATGTCACCATAGTACACCCTCGTATCATCATGTTACATACGCGTACAATTATTAAAACAGTTTGTACTATTATATTACGCCGTCTTACCATTATTCATGTATTCCATACCATTATATTACAAAAAAATGTTACAAGGATATAGTTGGATAAAAATAATATCTCTGAAATTGAACAAATTTTAATCAATTGACAAAAAATAATGTTTACAAATTTAGATGGCTAAAAACTAGATCACCACCACACATTATTTGCAAGGAAATAATGAAACAAGCTTGAAAAATACATGACGCGTGGAACTGAACTTACAAGTCATGTCTCATATTATTTATGAATGATATCACTTACATTTTTTGTGATATAAAAAAGTACAATCTTAAGTTCGTCAAATTTTACATCAATAATAGTTTCTGTACTTTTCCCTAAACATTTACTTTCTTGGTCCATATGGGAACAATAACTTCTTTTATCATCCAGACAGTGACTCAAACATCTTTTTTTTTTTTTCTTTTTTGCCTTTTATGATGGAGTGAGTATTATATATTAAATAAAAAATGAATAGACTCTTCACAAATTTAGTTCAATAAAAATGATTAATCCACAAAAAAAAAAAAAAATTGGTCTTAAAATATAGTATTATATCCAAACATATCCATAGGAAATGACTTGCTTAAAATATAGAAGCTATTATTCAGAAATGATCCAAAAGAAAATGTAGAAAAGTAGTGAGGAAGCAATAATTGTTAGAAAAATAGGCGTGGGGATAAAACCATCATAGATAAATGATGATGGACAATAATGGGCCCCAAAATTTGATGATGGTACCATATGCTCTCTCCCTTTTCAATAAGGGGACCTCATGGTCACCATCATATGTATCATACATGTGTGTGTATATATATATAATATATCCAAACCCCTTTTGTCTTTTAGAAATTAAATTAAATTAGGAGGAACAAAATTGATATTATGGGGTCAAGTTTGGTTATTGGGTTACAGCCATAATATCCTTCTCCAGGTTTTACGTGTTTAAAGCTTGACATGATTTGTACCTATTACAACTATCCTTGTACCTACTACAACTATCCTATATTCCTTTCTTTTTTGTATTGTTACTCTTTCTACATCCACTCGTGTGTAATCTAATCCATTTTCTTCAATCATGCTTATTATCTCTAGATTACGACTTTTCATAACACTAATTTTTAATTGACTTGTTAAAATTGGTTTGCGTTATAATTTCGATTCAAGAAATTATATTGCAAGTCCTCTTTTTTTTTTTTTTTGAGCTTACGGGGGCCTTATATTGTTGTTTTAAAAGTTGGGCTTATCATACTTGGGCATAGATAGCGAACTTTGGGCCACACATATCCATTACAAGATAATGGCCCTCTTCGGTTATTAACCTATCAAAGGCCCATTGGGCCCCTGGTCATGAAAGATTAGTTTTTTTTCCAGTGCAAGTAGTGAATTTTTTTACAAATTGAAATTAACTCAAGACCACCACTTAATAAATACACACATATTTTAATAAAACACAGCTTTTGCAGTAAAACAAAACATTACTCTATTTTACATATGCATAATTTCATTGCTTACAATAACATTACAGAAACAGAAAATTAAACTTTCATGCATGGAACAAGTATCAAGGGCTTCTCCTTCTGCACAGGAACTCCATATTTCTCATTCATGTCGAGCTGCGTTGCATCACCGTTTTCTGGAAGCTTCCAATCAAAGCAACGGATCAAGTAAGCAATAATAAAGTGTACCTGTTTGGCTGCATAGTTCAAACCAGGGCACATTCTTCTTCCACCACCAAATGGCAAATACTCGAAATCTAATCCTTCATAATCCAGGCCCGAATCCAGGAATCTTTCTGGCTTGAACAGAAATGGATCTTTCCAGGTTCCGGAGTCGTGCCCTAGTGCCCAAAGATTCATCATGATCAAAGAACCCTTGGGAACAGTATAGTCCAACACCTTGCATGTTTCAGTAGCTAGATGGGGTACAAATGCTATTGGGGGGTGTAATCTCAGTGTTTCTTTGATGCAAGCATTTAGATATGGCAGTTGAGAAATTTGAGATTCTTTGATACAATTCATGTCTATGATCTCCCTTTCGAGTTCTTGAATAAGTTTGTTCTTGGCTTCTTTGTTCTTCATTAGCTCTGCCATTGCCCATTCTATTGTTGCTGTTAAATTCCCACATGCTGCTGGAAATATCTCCTGGAAACATTAAAAAAGGAGACAAATGAAATGATATTCAGAAAAAGTGGAGCAAATTAAATGGATTGATTTTCATACCACAAGCATATGATGCATTTGATCGTCCACATATCTGTTGGCCAACATGAAGTCTAGAAAATCTCCATTTCTAAGTCCACATGTTTGATCCTTTCTTTGCCCGATAATCTCCTCCCATCTATTAAACAACTTCTCCAAATACTTCAACGTCTTATTTTTCTGTCGTCTCTGAGTCCCCAACTTAGTAATCGCTGGGAAGAAATCGGCCATGGTTGGAGTAGTCCCAGACTCCATGAACTTCCAGATAGTATCTTTCCAATCCCTCACCATTTCTTCATCCCCCAAACAAATCATGTCCTTTGAAAAACAATGGTTTCCAAGAGTGTTGAAAACAGTAGTAAAAACCAAGTCTCCAATATTCACCATTTCCCCTTCTTTACCTCTCAAGAACTCCACCAACTCACTAACCTTTCTCTCTCTCATGGAGGCCTGGAGATCCAGAGCTTTAACCCCAAACAGATCACCTTTCCAAACAGACCTCAGAAGCTTCCACTGATTGTTGCATTCTGGAGCCCACAGAATGGAGAACCTCATAAGGTCTGCTTCTTTTATGGGAGTTGCTTTAGCAGTGTAACGAGCAGAAAGATGACGATCATTGGTTCGTAGTATTTGTGAAGCTGCTTCTGGTGAAGATCCCATGATTAGGAGCTGAGTTCCCAGCTTCAAAGACATCAAGGGACCATGAATTTTGGCTAAGTTAGCTACTATTATATGAGGGTTCTTTCCAATAAGATTTGGAATGTTTCCTAGTAAAGGCCATTGATATGGCCCTGGTGGAAGATTTTTAAGCCTCTGTACTGATAGTGACTGATATTTTCTTGCAATGAGGTAGATTAATGAGAGAGCAAGAAGAAGAAGGTTGATCGAAAGAGAAATCATGTTCATCTCCCAAAAATATTTATGATGAAATGTTTGATATTGCATGGCTGATCAATTAAGAAGATTGGATAGGAGAAATGAAGAATTTAAGGAATAGCTTTTATGTATGTAGGAGTACGAGTCTTTGCAAGATTGTGAAAAGACATTTATATTAAAAGAATAGGTGATAATTTCTGGTCAAATAAATTATGAATCAAGTTGGCTACATAATAGATCAGAAAGAATGAAATTAGGCTATATTATAGCATATTAACTTAGAATTTATCAGGTTGACAGTGCCAAAACAGGTTTTAAATACACATCAGATCCACTATTTTATTACGTTTTTATCTAGTATTCACAATAATCATAACATGTCATGAATATAGAAGTTTTTTTGTTAAGTTTATAATCTATTTTTCAAAATGAAGTTGATCATTTATATTCCTCAACAAAAAAAAAAATGGTGCATATAGTTATAATAAAAGGAAATTATCAACAAACACTCAATGTCGATTTGCCATTAATTAAAAACCAAAAAAAATGTCAATTTGCCATTATTATACTAATACTACAAATTAAGTGGCTGCTACATATTAAATTCCAATTTATAAATTATTATTTCATTTTGTTTTTGGTTACAAATGGTATTAATTTTAACACAAAGAAAAAATAAGATATACACAACTCACCAATGATAACTACTTTAAAAAAAATAAAAAATAAAACAAACATGTTACATATGTAGACAAATCCCTTAACGAAACAATAAAAAGAAGAAAACATGAATCCATAACCTTTAAAAAAAAGTTTCTAATATAAAATCTTGTAAGGCGAACATGTTATTCACAAAATGGAATCTTTTCACATATCCAATTATTAGGAGGAAGACAAAAAGCTAACCACTATATATTCGTCACACATTTGCGCGTTACTGAATTAATTTCATTAAACTGACGCGCATAACTTAAAAATAATCAGTTTATTCAAAGATTAAAACTCTTAGATCATCTCACCAATATAATTTCTAAGATATGTCAACCACAATAATTCATATAAATTTGATAACGCACAAATATATTATGTGAATTTGTATAGACAAATTGAGAGAGAAGCATAACAATTATATATAATATGTGTTATTTGACAAAAACTTATATACCCCTGGGACACATAGGGGTACGAATTCAGGTGTTATATACATGATCTTTAGGTGTTATATATATACTCTATAAGTGTTATGTTTCTTGGTGTTATAAATATACTCTACAGATATTATATGTATACAAGAATATACATGTGATACCTGAAAAGTATATACATGATACCTGTGAAATATATATTTAACATCATATGATGATTAATTTGGGGGCACCATGCCCATGGGGCACACAAGTGTCACTCGTGTTATTTTATTTTACAGATATATAGAAAAAGAAAAGAAAACTTTGATGCATGAACAAGGATCAAGGACTTCTCAGGAACTCCATATTTCTCATTCATGTCAAAAGCTGCAATTGATCATCATTTCCTGGAAGTTTCCAATCAAAGAAATGGATTAAAGAATCAAGAATGAGTTGCACTTGTTTTGTAGCATAGTTCAAAGCAAGTGACATTCTCTTCCACCACCAAATGGCCAAAAATCTAATTATTGGCCTTCATAATCCAGCCCAAATCCAGGTCATCGTCCAAAGGGGGAGCTACAGCTCTCTGTCACGTAGGTGCAAATTACATAGCCACATCATCGTGATTGATCGGAAAATGAAATATTTGGAGTCCGAACAAGATAAAAAAAAATCCAAAAAAATAAAATGCATAGATGATATGTATGTTTTTTAAGAATGGAGGAAGTTAAAATTCATAAATCATAAACTGAAATTTATAGGACATAGGAAAAAACAAGTGAAAAGTATTCATCATCCACACAGGATGAATTATTAGAGATTATTTACACAACCAAAGAATATATATATATAAATACAATGTTACATCTTCACCAAAAAAAAAAAAAAAAAGAACATCTTCACAAACTTCCCAGTTGCTGCTGTGCTGCTAATCTATGTGCTTGGCTTGCGGAATTTCTGTTCATCAGATAGAGCTTTTGCAAACCTGGAGCCATTATTAAGTTAATAAAATAAAATAAGCAAAATCAATGAAAAGATCAATATTTCTGAAAATAATTCAAGCAACAAAGTGGTGATGTAAAAGAAGTAGAATGAATACCTAATCAAAGCATCCTCATTTGTGCCTCCATTCGGAATAGGCTCAGATTTTCCTGTTTGGATATTAATTCTAGAAGCAGGAGCCTTCAACAACTTCTCTCCAATTTCAACTAGATCATTCAGATTCTTCGTCGTCGTTACATCAACCGAAGAGGTCTTCCCAACCAATGCTTGATCCTGTAATTAGATTAACAGAGATGAATCAATCAAAAACTCAACTTCCGCAATTTTCCAGAACAATAGACGACTTGGGGATAATTACTTGAATGCGAAGGTAATTATCTTCAGATCGGAGAGCCTGAAAAGCCACACATACGAAAATATCCACCATGTCATTACTAGCTTGGTTGTAAACATCAATTATAGGAGAGGAATGTCCCTGAATCAGCCAGCTAAAAACGCCCCATTTTGCCACCATTTCTGCGGTGTACAAGTGTTTTTGAATTGCAGATCCTGTGCCCACTGAAAGCACAAGAAATCTGCCATAGTCGAGTGGTTCGGTGGGGAAGAAATACGGATTGTTTTTTAATAATTCTTTCGTTACTTCTCCTACTGCGACCAACGTCTGCAAACATTCTCTCAGTAAATTTAATTTATGCGATCAAAATTATCAGTAAATTAGGGTTTGTGAAATGACGAATTACCGGGTTGTTGGCAGCTACTCCTCCATCAATGAGATTGAAATCCCAAGATTTGCCAGAATCATCGGCGTTTGTGAAATGATGGGCGGGGAAATAGGTCGGCGCGGCGGAGGCGCCGATGCATATATCTGATAGTAGGGCGTTCATATGACCCGAGTTCTTTATCTGCATTAACAATAAGGTAAATCTCAATAAATTTCAGATTAATTCAAATTAATTACCTTTAGTATTATTCCATCTGTCATTAATTAAATTTGTATCATATATTAAAACTATAATATAGTTGAAACACCAAAAGTAATTAATACTGATAATGCAAAACCAATCCATGAGAAAACTTCTCAACAATAATGACATGAAAAAAGGAAAAAAGAAAAATAAATTACAGCTTTATAATATAAGAAAAAAAATAAGTCTTATATCAAAACCATCTCACTTATCTTTTTATATGCGACGGGTATATCCACACTTTACAATTTTCACATAAATTTGTGAAAATAAGTTTGGTTAGTGGTAAAAAGATCCGTCTTATATAATCCGTTGTCAAAATTTTGTAATTTTTCTGTGTACTAGTTGCGTGGATCTATGAAACAATTCAATTCGTTCTGTATCCGCCCCCATTGTTTTTTTTCCCTGTTTTAGGTGTTTAGACTTCTGTGTTGTTTTGGTGTGACATTTATGTTATATTGGTGTGACCTTATATATAATATCATAACCCTTATGTTATGTAACTTAGAATTCTTTTTGAAGATTTTCAGAAAAAATTGAACATATTTTTGGATCAACATATTGATATTACTCATACCATGATGTTATTTGCATCTTTATATATTATATAAAGATAGTATGTTAATATATACAACAAAAATCAATATATATTACTCAGATCACATCATAGGTGGCCAATTACACAAATCTAGATCTGTGTTGGATGTATAAAACATAAATAGTACATATGAACCCAAAAAAAATCCATTTTTGATGAAATGTACCCTGTCTGACGTACGTACTTCATTTGAAGCTAGTATTAGTAGTAGATCAAAAATAAAGAGCAATAGTAAATAATCATGAAAAACTTGAGTTGTAGTAATTAGTGAAACAAGATTACCCAAATAATAGCTTACCCTTCCCCATGCAATGCAACAAATCGTCCCCTTTATGATCTGTACAGAACATCACACACACGAAAGAGATCTAGAGAGAGAGAGAGAGAGAGAGAGATGTAGACCTCGAAGGAGGAGAAAATAACTGGCTGCATATTCTTGATATCAAAAGTTGGAACGACAACATTGGTTAATGTCTGACTCAACCGAGTTTGTCCTAAATTCTCTCTTAACACATTCTGCAGATATTTGCCATCGTACTTTGGCCCTCCCAACTGACCCACTGTGCTTCCAAATGACCCAAGTATGCCCCTGCATCAATCATCATGCATTTCACAAATTAATATTTCACCATTAATATATATCCATATTGAAAATAACAAATAACATATGTAGAGTACCCCATCTGTGGGAATATTTGAGGCCCATTCTTCACGTAAAATGGAACAACATCTTTAGCAGCATAGAGTGGACGACTATTAGCATCTGGAGCTGTCAACATGGCAGTCACAAGCGCACCTGTGCTCGTCCCAGCTATAACGTCGAAGTAGTCTGAGATTCGAGCATCCTCCCGTCTAGTTTCTGCTCATCAATCCAACACGTACAATATCCATCATTTTCAACTACTAACAAATAATTCATGAGATCATCGTACAAGTTATAAAGTTAGTTAGTTAGTTATATAATATATATACCTGAAGTTCGGATTCGAGAAATTCAAGAATCTTAGCAGGGATGACGCCTCTAATGCCACCTCCATCGATGCTTAGAATAGTGATTAGTCTTCCATTAGTGGAAGGTAGAATTTTCTTAAAAGAAACACTTGATGATGCCATTTGAGAGATCGAGATAAGAAATTAGAATGCAAAGGCTCTTACTTTATGTGGTTGCTGTGTTAATATGTCCCTATTTTTAAAAACATGATCGAGTATTTAAAGGCAAAGTACAGAAGAGCCCTCCAATAAATTCATGCCCCTACGGATCATTGAATTCTTCCTGGTAATTAACAATTCTGGCCTCCTATGTAAATCTGACGCTAATTCTTATCTAATTTGTTATTATAATTAATTATGCTCAAGACTGACAAAGTTTCTTGGGCAGCCACGTCTTCTATTGTCAGTCGTCATTCTTCAGAGTTATCATGCACGCCATTACTACTAATTAGGTGCCCTTCATCTGATCTCATATATATGTAGACCGGTATGCATGATTCTAAGCTTACCTAGCATACTAATCCAAGACCCAACCCAACCCAATCCTCCTAATCCGGATTGTGATGATTACACAATTTTGTGGTAGTGATTCATCATTTTTTTTCCTCAGTTGAATGGATTCTGATAATTCACAAAACCTCAGATGCATCAATCGTATCGTACAACGGGCATACTTGTAGTAGAAAAAATATTTATAGTTATAAAAAATATACTTACAAAAATCATGTTTATACCTATAAATAAATATTTATATAACACATACTAATAGCCGAAAAACTCATACTTATAGAAGACAAACTTTTGTGATAACTACACAATTTTGTAGTAGTGACTCATCACAATCTACGCCTTTAAAAATGCAAAGGTACAATATGAAGACACAAACTTGTGTGAGACGGTCTCATGAAAATAATTTCTGTGAGACGGATCCCTTTAATTTACCCATTAACTCAACCCATTTTCATGAATTTATTGATGAATTGTGAAGTGTGGGTTGTGGATTGATCCATCTCACATAAAAAGATCCGTAAGACGGTCTCATATAAGACCTACTCCAACTTGAATTATAGAGCTTGTGGTCGGTAGTGATTCATCATGACCAACATTCAATTTTGTTTTATTTTTTTGGAATCTCAGTATTTCTAGTAGGCAAATGTGATTGGTAGATGACAAATGTAATTTGTAAAAGTTAGACTTATATTAAGGGTTAATTTTATAGATTTTACGTGATATTTTAATTTTTTAAGGAATATTTAAATTAACAAATAGTTCCGAGTATATTATTTCATGAAACAAACACCCGGTTTATATATGGTCATCGGAATAAAGGTTTCTTGTGTAGATTGTTTCAAAGGTCGATGTGTACTAACTCAAGTAAGCGTTTTTCAATTAATTATAATGGAAATTTTTGTGGATGAATCAATGATTCAATCAAATTTCCAATTAGTTTGGTGTTTTCTGTACTTTGTTGAACAGAGTGGTCAACTTTACATGTGATGAAGATGCATGTGTGTTTAAAGATTTGGTAAGCTTGTCTCATTTGAGGATTATTATTCTATTTTTTCTTTCATCCTCTACTTGAATTTGAATTAGATTTGCAGCATCTTGGAAGATTCCTCGCGTGCAGTGGTTTAAGAGGCCAAATTTTGAATTAATACTTAAATAAATATACAAATACTCTCATTCCATTTCATAACAAGTGTCGTTTTAAAGTTTTTTTTCTTTCCATTATTTTCATTTGAAATTAACATTCGTCTCCAATAGGATACACTATTAATCTTCTCAATTAATAAAAATTTCCACACAAATAGAAGAATTTATTTTAACATGAGACTAGTTGTTGAGATAATTTAGTGTAGACTTCTATAACACTACTGAAGTAAACAAATTGTAAATTCTTAAGAATTAAACACACTTCTAAAAATATAATACCTTATGATCCTAACTAATCAATGAATATATGATTCAAAATTGGAATGAAAATCAAATTAATTTCATAAAAATATTAATATTGCATAAAGTGTATCCATGTTTTTTGATTCATTTTGGAAAACATAGGAGTATGATGTTTGTAAGTTCGTGATTTAATTTTGTGAGATGTTGATAACTATAAAATCGAGATGTACTAGTCTAAACGGATTCGAGTTGTGGATAATGAACTCCATCTGCTAAACTTATATTTAGCTAGCTAGTCTCATGGAAATTATTAATGTGAAAACATTAATTATTTGAAATAAAGAACTTAGCAATGTCTATCTAGAGCTATTTATTAACATGTTTAATTCAAAGTCCAAGTCTAGATATTAAAAGAATCAGAAATATTCTTTGAACTATTCAGTAAGTTAATATTATAAAAAGCTTTTCAGAATCTTGAAAAAATAAATATTACTGTACTACAAAAAAAAAATGTAAATAGCACGCCAAGGTACTCATTTAATTAAAATCAATCGTGTCAACGCAAATGTTATTATAGCTTAACTAGTTATGCACCCGTGCGATGCACGGAAGTAAATGTTAAAAATGTATGTTGAATTATTGTTGGATATATTTATTTCGTGCGTCATGAGTTTTAGATATTCAATGAATTGTTAAAATAAAATGGTCTATCAATGTGATAAGCCAAATAAAGGAAGTGTAAAATTTACATAAACATTTACAGATTTTGGAAGACTTCTTTGAATACTACATTTGTCGCTCTATTACTTTGTCCACCCTCTTTATCACAGATCAAAATTTTTAATCCCCTACGATTGGTGACTCTGGAGATTGTGACATACAACTGGCCATGACTGAACACCGTTTTTTAAGATACACTCCAACATGATTTAGAGACTGACCTTGACTCTTATTGATGGTCATTGCATATGATGCAATGAGCGGAAATTGTCTTCTTTGAAATTTGAAGGGTATTCTGGAATCAGAAGGAGTAAGCGACATCCTTGGTATTAGAACCGTCTTTCCTGCATTTTATCCAGATATTATCTTTGCTTGCAAAACATGATCTCCAAGTTTTGTGATAACCATCCTCGTACCATTACACAAACCAATAGAATGATCAATATTTCTCAACAACATAACTGGAGTTCTAACCTTTAGGCTGATCCCCAATAACTTGCTTCAATAATACCATCAATGTATTTCTTATCATCCTCCAATAATCCCAAGGCATAGCAAGCATCACAATATGTATCATACTACACGCCATTGATCTTCTTTATGTCATCATAACATTCACAACCACGAATCACATTGAGCAAGCATCTAACGTAGTAAGAATCGCCTGATCCTGGAGGGACGTAATACATCCTTGCTAAGGAGAAACTTCTTTGTCTTGGATCCCTTTCTCTTGAATCACTTTTCCAAACGAATTTTTGAGGGAACTCAACATAGGTGAGAGATTTTGTGAGGGTTGGATACGTCTTTTTTACCTTAAACCAACCAAGAAACATACTCTGGTGAACCGAGGGTCGGTCAATCATTGACTAAAGAGAATCAGAGTCTTCAAAAATCACAGGTTGCTCATTTGGAAGGTGAAATGATAGTCTCTCGACGGGAGGATCCTTGTACTGAATTTCATACCCAAATATTCTCCAAGCTGCCTCACATGGAGAGATATACCTACAGTCGTAATACAACTGAATCTCGTCAATGTTTCTGACCACATCATCTTCATTAGATGTTTCATAAAAAGTTGTTGTGACACGATCCAACCCTTTATTGACGTACTTGAATAGGTATTTGATAGATCGAGATTGGTTACACCACTCAACATTCATGTGTGCGTCGTATCTTAATAGAAGATATCGATTATGTGGGACAACATATCTATTATCTAGTGGAACTCCATTATTCATAATTGTTCTTCCCAAATCTCGACGTCTATATATCGGATATCCTTCACTATCAACGTACGTCGTGTCAACAATTTTTTTAGGAAAGTGTTTTGTGCAGAAATCATCTACCATGCAAGGAGAATCCTTTTTCAAAGAACCACATGGACCATGCATCATGTAATCACGTACTGCAACATAATATTCAGGATCCATTTCTTGATCTGGAATCTCAGCTGAAATAATACGATCTATATCCTTGCCAGTGAGATATTTATCGTCTGTTGATAGAAATAGAAGAATGTGCGCATGCGGTAAACCTCTTTTTTGGAACTCAACTGTATATATAACTACATTGCAGAAAAGTTAAAAGAAATGTTGAAATTGTAAAATAGTTTGGTAAACAAATTACTCATAATAATGTACACCAGTAGTAATAAATGAATAATTACCTGCAATAACATTGTCGAATACTTTGCTGTGACGTAAATCCCTTATCAGATTGTCCAACTTCATTTTGAAGACCCTAACTAATATATCTGGACGATCTTCTGCTCTCAGACTTCTTTGTTTCACAGAACGATCAATTTCAAGCCATTTTGGATTGCAAGTGAAAGTTATGAAGAGATCCGGATAGTTGGCCCATCTGCAAATAGCCATGACACCTGATAGTTTTGTATCATAAAACGGGGTCCTCCAGTAAAACTCGGTGGTAGTACAATTCTAAGACCAATCCTAGAAGGATCGGTCTCACCCCTAGTCAAGGCATCCATCAGGCCACTGTACATCTCACACCTCAGTTGTTTCTGATGAGTTCGAAACATTGTCTGTATTTCGTTTGATTTGATCTTTAATTTTTCTTACTCTTATATAGAAGTAATAGAGTTTGATTTCTTTAAATGGAATTAAATGTTATGAATATTCATAAATGTAAACTTAATTGAAATTCACATTCAACTAATTATATGATGAATTTGATGACTTTGCGAATCAATCAATTAGTATTAATTTATTGATTAATTTTCATGCATTTCTTTTTGGAAAATATCTAAAATACAGTTATTTGGATAAGAAGTTTTTTGTGAAAACATTTGATTCTAAAAAATAGATGCTGTTAATATGAGTATCAATTGCATTTAATTTTGGAAAATATACAAAATATAGTTATTGAGATTATTTGTTTTTTGTGAAAACATTTGAAAGTATTAATGAAGCAGTTATTGAAATTATCATTTATTTTGTATTTATTTTAATAAGTATTTTCAAAAGTTTTTTGTGAAAACATTTGATTCTAAAAAATAGATGCTGCTAATATGAGTATTAATTGCATTTAATTTTGAAAAATATATAAAATACAGTTATTTGGATAAGAAGTTTTTTATGAAAACATTTGAAAGAATTAATGAGGTAGTTATTGAAATTATTAATTATTTTGTATTTAATTTAATAAGTATTTTCAAAAGGTACTTCTGTTATTATATATATATAGATTTAGCTTGATTAGTTTTTCACAACCCATTTTGGATGACTAAGAAATTACCATAAAACAATCATTTAAGTATATGTATATATTATTAACTTTCACCATCTTAGATATTTTTTTTCTTGGGCCTGAAGTTCAATAAAAAATCAATATTTATACATAGAATATATATGTGAGAAATATGTTCATGCTTAAAAGGAATATAAATATCATGAGGTCCCCTCCACTTAAATAATACATATATACTTGGCCTTTTGAGTAGCTGAAAGAGTTATAATTGAGAAAAAGAAAAGTGACCAGACTTGATTAAAAGCTATCTATCATGTATGTTTTTCCAAATCACTAATTTTTCTAAACTTGTATTTTTAGACATAAACGTTCAACATGCAATTAAAACAGGCTAGCATTGATGTATTATTAAAAGTTAACTTCAAAACATTTAACATCTTATAAGCTATTTTAAGGAGTTTATAAGTTTAGTCAAACACCCTCTAGGTCTTATGTGAGATGATATCATGTGAGATCTTATGTGAGATGAAATTTATATGTATTAATAAAGTAGGTCAATCAATTCAATATGATGAATATTTGTACATGTCCTACAATAAATCATAAAAAACTTTGTTTCATATATGATCTTATATAAGACAGTCTTATATAACGTTTTGCGTTAATTAAAATATAACAATATAATTTAATTAAGAATGAGCTGGCTGTACTAGCTAGGGATGATTATACTAAATTAGAAGTCAACCTTGGCTATGATTATATTAAGGTAGAAGACTTTTCTTTCCTTTTTTCTGGGGTGGTGCGTGGGTTAAATAGGGTTTTTCGAGACTATTATATGAAATATTAAGCTCTCAAATTCAAAATTTCAGTTTCATAGATAACGTAATTATAGAAATTATATAATATTGGAATTCACTGATGAAAATACTTGTTACAATGTATATATATGTGTACCACTATTGTAAATTGGTTCGAAATTCTAAGATAGAACTAAGTGGGTCTGAAATTGAACTAATAATTGGAAGGTAAGATAGGTTTGTGCTTACAATCAATAAAAACAAAAGGTTTAAAATTTAATTAAGTTGATTTATTATTAAATTAATTTGGTTTCATTCAAACACACTCATGATTCAATTATCCAAAATTTCATGTCACATTTAGGAATAGAGTTACCCAACACGTTAGCTTCAGTTCAAAATTTCTGTGCCCTAGTCAGAGATGATGCAAGAGAATTGGTCATCATCATCTTTCTAATTAATGAAGATTTTGTAATTTCTCCGTTCCACTTTAAAGTTTGATTTGATTGAGGCAATTAATGAGGTTGAAGCTACTTATCAACTTAGAAAATCAATTAATTGAACATAAACTCTTATACAACATCGTTTAATAATTGTGTCTTGATGAAATACAGCTCATCCCTTAAAACTCAAACTATCTTTTACAAATTATCTTTGATTTTTTTTTTCGGTTATGAATTATAGAAAAAATATTTATGTTGGCGAGACATTCTTATCAAGTCATAGACGTAAATAAATATACTAAGAATTCATCAGTTGTAAATGTTTTCAATCTTATGCCAATGGCAATTAAAATTGAAAAAGGAAAAATATTACATATATAGATTTGTTTTATGGTGCAACTGATCAAATTATCACAATGAATTCTAATTTGATATATTGTTGTATAAGATTTTTTATATTAAACAATGTTTCATATTATATGCTATATATGTATATCATAATGTGAGTAATAAAAACTTGTATAAGATAGTGTCACAAATAATTTTCGTGAGAGATAAAGATCCAATCCATATTCATGTTCATATCCATTAATTTATACGATAAACTTTGATATGGGTGGGGAGGGAGAGATAGGGAGTACAAATTCGTTCTTTTTTTGAGGGTGATATACAAGTTCGTTCTTGAAATTGTAATGGGTGGATATTTATTGGGCTTAGGCTTGGAATCCAACTCAAGAACATTAATCCGCGACGGGTTGACTTTTAAACAATAAATTAAAAGATTGGGCCAGATCCAATAATCATTGGGCCCTTCAGCCCAATAAAAAGAATTAAACAAAGTACCTATTCAATGAATTATTGTTTTCTGAATGTGAATTTATATATGATGAAGAACTTGAGATTGGCCTCTTAAAATGGTATTCCTTGATTGCCACTTCTGGCCCGAGAGGTGAGAGTAGAACTAACTACCCAAAGCAACCGACAATCTTAAATTACACACAAAGGCGGATTGATCAATCTCTCTCTCCACGCTCCCTCTCTCTCTCTCTCTCTCTCTCTCTCTCTCTCTCTCTCTATCTATCTGGATCTGGAAGCACAGAGTTTCTGCTCCATTCCAACATGGGAAGAGCAGCTATTGGATCTCGTGCTGTTTTCTTCTTCACGACCCTCTGCATTTTGCTCCTTTCGCACAATGCACTCAGCTTCTACCTCCCCGGTGTTGCCCCCGAAGACTTCCAAAAGGTACGATCCTTCTGAAATCATTCCTCATTGAATCCTTTTTATTTTGATTCAGGTTTCTTTGTCGCTTACTATTTCAATTATCTCAGGTAAAATGTGGAAAGTTTGTATGTTTCCTGATCTTGGTTTTGTTTGAAGATCTGATGTTTCATCTCTGCTTCTCCGTGTGCTTATATATGCAATTAGTGATAGGTGTTGCTAGATGTAGGATTTGAAAAGATGTTTAATTAGAGGAAACTGTGTAATAGGATATATTGATTTTGGACTTCAACCAAGCAATGGCGCCTTATTTTAAGCTAAATTATTAGAAGCAGCTCACAGAATTAAGTAAATTGCTCTTGAATGTTCTCAAAAGCATTGTGTTTGTAGTGCTATTCGCAAATAGGGCTTGGAAGAAATCTATGAGAAATTTTTAAGAGATTGAAAACATAATTCTAATTTTTAAACTAGCTCAGGTAGCCAATTTGATGCATACCTGGTCAATTAGTGGCTTTACTGAGTTTGGTTTAAGATACTTACTTGTTATCTGGATCATGTCGACAATGTAGATGTTTTTTATGGTATATGATACTCATGATTCTGAAGTTCAATACCCATATCTCTCAAAACAACTCCTTGCTTTTGGTTCTCTTTTTTCCGTTTTTCTCACATGATGAGGATGAATGGAACGTATATCGAGATGATCAAGTTGCTTCTCATTCATGATATTGCTTCTTGGTCTATATTTAGGATAATTGTTTGTTTTTGCAATTTTTTAGAATTTCGTTGGAAAAATGTGTAGGTTACTTGCGGTCTGCTAATTGGAGAAAGCTTAAGCTATAGGTTAGAGTTGTTATTAAACACTTTTCCAACACGTGAAATTTGCCCTGTCTTGGTTCATTGATTGATGAATCTGTATCCCAAACTAATGAGCCCATATGTATGAAGCATAGGAGCGCCTGATAAGGCAATGGCATTGCACTGCTTTTGTTCTTCATTAGATATAATATGATATTTAAATTGTTGGCATTGGCTATTTTGTTTCCTGCAATTTTGTTCCTTATCTCTTAAATGGTCAATTCGTAGATTCATATCTCCAGTTAATCATGGACCATATTTATACTAATACTCTTTCTCTTTCTGTTTTCAATCCTTTTCTTTTATTTTCCAACATTATTGCAGGGAGATCCACTGTATGTGAAAGCAAACAAATTGACTTCTATAAAGACTCAGCTCCCTTACTCATACTATTCTCTTACTTACTGTCGCCCAAACAAGATAGTTGATAGCAGAGAAAATCTAGGAGAAGTACTTCGTGGTGATCGCATTGAGAACTCCCCCTATGAGGTCTGTACAAATCTTTTTCATACTATGATGCCCTTTCCACAGTTGTCTAAGTCATTGGCTTCTTGTTGAATGTTTCTGCTGCAGTTCAAAATGAGGGAACCACAAATGTGCAACATTGTTTGTCGAAAGACACTTGATGCCAAAACAGCAAAAGAATTTAAAGAAAAAATTGAAGATGAATACCGTGTAAACATGTATGTCAATCCTTTGCAGTAGATACTATTTTCCCTGCATCAACTTTTTTAAGTGAGTCAAAGTTAAAGCATCTCTTGTTTAATAATTCTCATATTCTTTTGAGCAGGATCCTAGATAATCTCCCATTGGTTGTTCCAATCCAAAGATCAGAACAAGAGGGCCCTCCCATCTACCAACTGGGTTTTCATGTTGGGCTGAAAGGGCAATATGCTGGTGTAAGTTAACTAATTTATGGCTATAAACTTGTATGAGCAATTTGTGCATGATCGCTAATTTACCCACTACTTTATACATATGCAGAGCAAGGATGAAAAGTACTTCATATACAACCACTTGAGCTTCATGGTTAAGTTTCACAAGGATGAGCTGACTGATTCAGCAAGGATCGTAGGTTTTGAAGTCACACCATATAGGTAAGACTATTTGAGTAATTCTCTTAGTGTTTACAAACAAGTTTTACAGTCTCTAAATTGCAAATTAACTTACTGTGCAGTATTAAGCATGAGTATGATGGAAAATGGAGTGATAATACTCGTCTGACTACATGTGATCCCCATGCAAAGCGTACAGTTTCTTCTTCAAACTCTCCTCAAGAGGTTGCAGAGAAACAAGAAGTCATATTTACTTATGATGTTGCATTTCAGGTAATGAGTTCCTGGAACTTTCCACATTTAGTAATATAATGTTACTTCTACCCGAAGTGCGACTAAAGCCCCTCTTTTCTGCCTTGATCAACCAGTATAAAGTTTTTTTTCCTAGTTATTTCTATGTGGAGGAGAATACCTTCGTAATAATCCAAGATGTGTGTTTCAGGAGAGTGAGGTGAAGTGGGCATCTAGATGGGATACATATCTTCTAATGACTGATGATCAAATCCATTGGTTTTCCATTGTGAATTCTCTTATGATTGTTCTCTTCCTCTCGGGCATGGTTGCGATGATAATGTTGCGAACACTATATCGAGACATCTCAAAGTACAATGAACTTGAGACTCAGGAGGAGGCCCAAGAAGAAACAGGATGGAAATTAGTTCATGCTGATGTATTCAGGCCCCCAAGCCACTCGGATTTGCTCTGTGTTTATGTTGGAACTGGTGTACAATTTTTGGGGATGATACTCGTAACTATGGTGTTTGCTGTCCTGGGATTCCTCTCTCCTTCAAATCGGGGTGGACTTATGACGGCCATGTTATTTCTGTGGGTTTTCATGGGACTTTTTGCTGGTTATTCCGCTGCTCGACTGTACAAGATGTTCAAAGGAACAGAATGGAAGAAAATCGCCCTCCAAACTGCTTTCCTATTCCCAGCTATAGTTTTCAGCATCTTCTTTGTGCTCAATGCTCTCATCTGGGGTCAGAAATCTTCTGGTGCAGTGCCATTTGGTACGATGTTTGCTTTAGTCTTCTTGTGGTTTGGAATTTCGGTTCCTCTCGTCTTTGTGGGCAGTTATGTTGGCTTCAGGAAACCAGCAATTGAAAATCCGGTGAAGACAAATAAAATACCTAGACAGATCCCGGAACAGCCATGGTACATGAACCCTATCTTCTCAGTTTTGATCGGAGGCATTCTCCCTTTTGGAGCTGTGTTCATCGAGCTCTTCTTCATTCTGACCTCAATATGGTTGAATCAGTTCTACTACATCTTCGGGTTCCTCTTCATAGTTTTCATCATCCTCCTCATCACCTGTGCAGAGATAACAATCGTGCTTTGCTATTTCCAGCTATGCAGTGAGGATTATCTATGGTGGTGGAGGTCATATCTAACATCCGGATCCTCTGCACTCTACCTATTCCTCTATGCAACCTTCTACTTCTTCACGAAGCTTGAAATCACCAAGCCCGTCTCAGGTGCTCTGTACTTTGGGTACATGTTGATTGCTTCGTATGCGTTCTTCGTTCTAACAGGCACCATTGGTTTTTATGCGTGCTACATCTTCACAAGGCTGATTTATTCTTCTGTTAAGATTGATTGATTGATTAATGCAAACTGTGCACAGGGCTGTCCATTTCGGAAAAGAAATGCCACATAAACAGAATTTATTCAATATCAAGTATGTGTATGATTTTTAGAAGTGACCGTACCATAAATCATAATCTCAAATTTTCTGCAGAGAAATTTATTTTAGTTATTGTGTTAGTTTTTGTAATCGTTATATTGAGTTATCTTAGTAGGAAGGATGTTGAAGAGCTTGTAAACTGCTCAGGAATTGCCAGCTTTCTTGATTAGATGAATCCTATCGATGTTGTTCTATACTATTTGATCTTTGGTTTCTTATGATGTTTCAATTTGTTAGTAGATGATGCGTGAAAAATGTGCAACTATTCTACATCAAACTGCGTTTAGCTTGATCAATTTTTTATTTTTCTATTTTTTATATTTCAATTTGATTTCAAACATTAAATGCTAACATGGACCATTGTCAAGTTGATGTGAAGCTCCAAATTAAAGATCTTGGTTGTATTAAGGAAAGTATCTCATTTTAAATATTAAACCAACATGATTGTAAACATTAGCGCACAACACATGGGCAATGAATATTAGAAATCGAATTTCCCGCTGAAATTTGACTGACATTTAAACATTTGGAAAATTAAAAGCAACATAGTAAAAAAAAAAAAGTGAGTATTACGTGATACAGTTTGAAAATTAATTTAATAGATAAATATAAATTAATTGAAAAATTGATTGAATTTATTGGTAAAAAGAATGTTTTATGAAAACTATATGTGTCTCACTCTCGCAAGTTTTTTGAGTAATAAAAATTCAAAAATTAATGGTTCAATCAGAAAAGAGAATTATAGGATGGATTGAACTGAAGTTCCCCCCAAAAATACATACTACTACCTCCGTCCCGGCTTATTTTGCCTACTTTGACCGGCACGGAGCTTAAGAAAAAACTGTTGACTTTTGATGTGATGTGTTATTTTAATGTTTTTGAGTGGCAATTTTGTAATTAATGTGTGTTTTTTGAGTGTACAGTAGTATATTGTTGACTTTTTTCTTTGCCATTTTTGGGTTGACAAAATAAGGTGGGACAAGTAAAAGTGGAAAGTAGGCAAAATAAGGTGGGACCGAGGGAGTATATCAAATAAAGCATTTCCATATATATCCTTCCGCAAAAAGGGTAAAAACTGGAAGAGAGAGAGATCCAAATCCTTCTGATTCAAGGAATAGTATTGGTATTGAGATGGAAAGTACATGGTATCCTCTATATAAATATATATTTTAACATTCATCAAGAACTATGGAAGAAACAATCAAGAAACTCTCTCCAAACATGGCAATGATGTGCGAAGTTGATGATTTGAGAAAATTGTTGAATCGTGTGCGTGAGTTGCTGTCTCGAGATGACAGTACCAGAATTCGAAAAAAACAAGTCGAAATCAATCATCCAATCAACTTAACAATCAAGAAGCAGAACCCTGTTTTCAAGAAGAAGAAGAAACTGAGCTCATCTCCGAGAAGTCTAATGCCGGCGGCGCCGGATATTCCGCAGGCGTTGAAGAATCGCATTCTTGAAACACAGGGTCGTTTGGATTCTGTTACTTTTGTGATTGAGAAACATCTTTTCGAATCTGATGTTAACCCTAATCTGAATAGATTGTCGCTTCCATACCGCAAAGCGAGGATGAATTTCCTCCGGTCAGATGAGGTTGGAGGAGTTCAGACAACTCTAATTGAACCATGCCTTGATGAATGTGAGATCAGTTTGAGGAATTGGAAGTCGAATTCAATGTATGCCCTCGTCACTTCTTGGAATCAAGTTCGTTTGAGGAATCAGTTGGAACTAGGAACAAAGATTCAGTTGTGGTCGTTTCGAAGAAATTCGGGATTATTTTTTGGGCTTGTTGTCATCCCTTGATCAAGAGTACCTATACTTGCTGGAGGATTCATCATTGCCTTTCTATTCTTTTATATTTCCCAATTTTTTAGACCTCTTGAAGTTTTGATGATCGATCTTTGTATATTTTTTGGCAAAACTATTTCTATCCTATTAGGGATTCATTGGATTCTACTTGCAAGTATCTGCTTGAGAAAATTTTGTTCGGGTCAGAAACCACTTGTGATGTTTTCTATATCAATACAAAATTTCAAGAAGATATTATATTGAAGTTTCTAGTTTTATATTCTAATTATTTTTCTGGAAAATGAAACATGGCAAAAAGCAAAGCAGATAAAAGCCTTCTTCCCTTCAATATCAGTCAAACCTCAGGCTGATTACAATGAAATTTGGAGTAGACTTAATAAGAAAACAGCAAGGATAATATTGAAAACGCTATATATATATATATATATATATATAATGATCAACACCTTAATTAGAAAGAAAGGAAAGGAAAGGAAAAAGTGGTTGATGAGAAGAAGTGAGAAAAGATGGGCGGTCTCCTATTTGCGGGGATGCGTGTCTTCAGGGTTGGCGACGCCGGCGGAGACTCGAGCGACATCCATGGCGGTGGCTTCAGGCTTTTTCTTGGTGTACAATGTGAAGTACCAGATGGCACCCACTAAGGCGGAGCCGGCCAGGGTGATTGTCAAAGGGCTGTAGGGTAGGCTCCGGCGCTGGTGGAGGACGCCGCCGGGGTTGTGGCCTGGTGGGCGCATGGAGGCCTCCACGCCTGCTCTTTTCACTTCCTCTGGGCTCATCTTGTGCGTCTCTGCGTTTTTTCTCCACTCTTCGTTTCCTCCCATTTAGAAACTGTGTGTTGGTATGCAAGGAAATTAGGGATGATATGGGGTTTGAATTAATGCATGTTTGATGAAGAAGAAAAAGAAGATTTGACATGGAACTAACTGCAAGGGGGGTTGCCTGCCACGTTCATGCACCCCCCACACGTGTTTTTTCTTTGCTCTGCACACGTGCTGCTGCAATCCTCTTGAGATGACAATTTATAATCAGAATCTTCAATCTCCCTTTTCTTTTAATCTTATTTATGATTTTGTTACTCTTCTAGCCGACCTCAGAGCATAAGAAGACAAATATATATATATTGTAGGTTGCAATTCGAATGGGAGAGAGCTTCAATTCCAATTCATGTATTAACTTGGGTTGGTCAATCAATAGATTATAAATTGTCATTTTTTAATTGGTTCAACCATATTTTATATGATTAGAATGTATATTGTAAATATTGTGAATAATATGTATTTAAAAGATAGATATATATATATATCAAAATTCATATTTTTAATTCTCTAAATAGACATCAATATTGACATATTTTGGAACACATCTAAAATTATCTATTTTCTCTTCTATTTTTTTAGGCAAATTCTTGTATGAGACCGTCTCACGAATCTCATTCCGTAAGACGGGTCAACCTGACCCGGTCAAAGTCAACGATCAAAGTCAATGTCGGTCAACAGTTAGTCAACAGTTGGTCAACTCCATTGACCAAAAGTATTACATTATATGTAAAAGTAGTACACAACATACATGAAATTATTACTACCTCCGTCCCAAAATAAATGACGTTTTAGCAACTAAAATTTGTCCCAAAATAATTGTCATTTTCGTATTCCAAAGCATATTTACATGCAATATACCAAATATATCTCTATTTACTCATCTCAAATTAAATGTGTTAACGAGATAAAAGTTCCTCATTAATTAAACTTAAATAGGGGTAGATTGGACTTTTTATCACATTTCTTAATATATGTGCAGAAGGCTAAAACGTCATTTATTTTGGGACAGAGGTAGTACATTATAAATGTAATACTTTTACTTTTATAAGGTAATACTTTTATGTGTATCATGTGTGACAAAGTTTTGAGAAATTATGTAATACTTTTGTATGTTTTAGGTATTACTTTTCAATATACTATGTAATAATTTTGTAAAATAGTATTATTTTTGGTTTGGTTAGAGTGTATGAAAATATGTAATATTTTTATGTGTAGTAGGTAATATTTTTGTAGTATATATCATCTAATACTTTTGTAATATATTATACATTATATGTATATAATACAAAAATATTATCAGATCTATAGAAAAGTATCACCTAATATACATGAAAATATTACATTATGAAGTATTAAATGATATATAAAAATATATTATCTAATACACACAAAAGTATTATTACATTATAAGAACATAACATCATGCAATAATTTTATGTGTAACATGTAATACTTATATGTGTAACATGTACTCCCTCCGTCCCGCTCTATTTTGCCTACTTTCCATTTTTGTTTGTCCCATCTTATTTTGCCAACCCAAAAATGGCAAAGAAAAATTTACTCCCTTACCCCTCCATTTCTTTCATTTTACAACTTTTGCACTCAAAAAGCACACATTAATTACAAAATTGTCACTCAAAAACATTAAAATAACACATCACATCAAAGTCAACAGTTTTTTCTCAAGCTCCGTGCCGGTCAAAGTAGGCAAAATAATCTGGGACGGAGGGAGTAATATTATTGAAATCAACAAATAATATTTTTATATACATCATGTGATACTTTTATGTGTAACATGTAATACTATTGAAATCAACAAGTAATACTTTTATGTATATCATGTAATACTATGAAGTATTATATGATATATAGAAAAATATTGTCTATTATACAAATGTAATGCTTTTATGTACAACATGTAATACTATTGAAATCAACAAGTAATACTTTCATAATGTAATACTTTTGTGTGCAACATGTAATACTATTGAAATAAACAAGTAATACTTTTATATATATCATGTAATACTTTTACATGTAGTATGTAATACTAATTTAAAGTATCACATGATACACATAAAAGTATTATGTGAGTAGAATAACAGTATTACATTATGAATGTAATACTTTTATATATGACATGTAATACTTTTATGCATAACATGTAATACTTTTTGGTCAACTGCGTTGACCGACGTTGATCGACATTGACCGTTGACTGTTGATCGAGTCGGGTTGACCCGTCTCACGGAATGGGATCCGTGAGACGGTCTCACACAAGACTCACTCATTTTTTTATCATTCATTTCTCAATTTCTATCATGGATCCAAATCATCCTAATTATTTTCCAAACTCTCAAGATCTTCCAAACTCCCAAGATTATCCAAATTCTCAAAATTATCCAAACGTTCAATCAATTTTTAACTCTCAATCTTTTCCTCTCTCGGAAGATTATCCAAACCATTATCAAAACTCTCAATTTTCTTCAAATCCAAATCAAAATTCTACATCTGAGCATGTCCAACCACCACAAAATACCTCCCGAAATTTATTCCAAAATGTTCAACAACGAAACACAAACCTATTATATGATTAATGGAGAAAATTTTCGCAACAGAGAAGCTCACAACGCTCTAAAAATGACTTGATTGAGCATATATGGCAAAAAATTGGAACTAGCTAGAAATCAATGTAATTTGCATGTTCTTTATTTGATTTTTTTTTATTTCATGCATCTACTTGTATTTTGATATATTTCTTTTCAATTTCGTATTTCAACTCTTGTAATTGTAATTTCGTTATTGTATCTTATTCTAAATATGTTTTAAATTATTTTCCTTAATATATTTATAGATTTAGAATATTAAATTATTTATTGTATTTTTTTGTACATTTTAAATATAATGAATATTAATTAAAAAATATATAATTAATAAAAAATAAAATAATAATTATTATTTTAGGTTGGGTTGTGGATGTAGATATAAAAATATAAAATTAAATTGAATTGTAGGTTGAATAAGTTGATGAGAGATAAATTAATATTTTATTTTAAATTGAGTTTACGTGGATTGCTAGAAGATGATCTAAGGACAGGTTGTTCGGACAATCCCAAATCCGCAACTTGGGTCGAGCCTGTCATTTGTGAACGACCTTATTTATTCTTGTTATTATAAAATTATTTGATTTGTTGTAGGAAAAGGACTAATTTGGTTGTTAGAAAAGGCCAATGTGGAGACTAATAATTCATGGTTTGTTGGCATTTACAGAAAGAACAGAACAACTGTCTGAAGCAGCCCATTAAGCCCAATATTTACTATTACAAACGTCCCGGGTGTACTTGTTCAATTTACTTGGGCTGAAAAAGTCATTTTATGAATTTATGTGAACTTATTTCTCTTTAATTTTTAAATAACATCTCATAACATATATTATCACATGCCAACTATTTCCTGCTAATGGCACTAAATTTAGTCTAATTAGGAAAGGAAAAGTAGAGAATGGAATTAAAACTGAATCTGATAATAGTATCAAAATAAATATGATACAATCCATTCTCAGCTGTAGAAAGCCTTTTTATAACGTTAGGCTTTACGGGTACAAGAAGACAAAATAATACCTACTCTTCACACTGTCCTAAAACCCAGACCCCTCCTTCCAACGGCTACTTTTCCCCTTCTCCCTCCTATATATTCCGCTCTAACACTCTCCCCCCACCAACACCAATCTCTCTCTCTCTTTCTCTCTGAAATCCGTCTCTCTCTACTGATTATACAAAAATGGCCGGAAGAGTTGTGATTTCTTCACTATTGCTGCTCACATTTATGTTTGTGAGCTTCTCCGATGCCAGAGACCTCCTCGTCGGCGGCAAGTCCGACGCTTGGAAAATCCCCTCTTCTGAATCGGATTCTCTCAACCACTGGGCCCAGAAATCTCGTTTCATTATCGGAGATTCTTTAGGTACATACACAAATCAAGCTTCTTCCTCATTCAATTTCCCAATCTTCATCGCAAATATCTAATAATTAATTTCGCTTTTTAATTTTTCTCAATTTTCAGTGTGGGAGTACAACGACTCGAAAGATTCGGTACTGCAGGTGACGAAGAGAGATTATGTGACCTGCAACACTACGAGTCCGATCGAATCCTACACCGGCGGCAACGTCAAGGTGAAGCTGGAGCGATCGGGGCCCTTCTATTTCATCAGTGGAGCGGAAGGGCACTGCGCCAAGGGTCAGAAGGTGATTGTTGTGGTCATATCTGAGAAGCACCACAGCTTGAGGGGTGTTTCTCCGGCGTCTTCTCCGGCGGAGTCGCAAGCCCCAGCGGTTGCGCCGGCGCCCGCTAGCGGTGCCGCGGGTTTGAGGGGAGGATTTTTGATGGCGTTGGGGGCGGCGCTGTTGGTGGTGATGTGAACAAGTTTGGAACATTTGTTGGTTTATTAGTTCATTGGAGATTACATCCATCTCTAATATTATTTATTTTATTAATTTAGTGAAGCTTCCATGCTTCCAATATTCCTATCAAATTTTGAATTATTTGCTGAGATTCTGAATGCTTCACCCCATTTTTTTATTTTTATTTATTTTAAAGTATTTATATTGTCCATCAATAATTTTCTAAAGTCGTAAGAAATAATGAGAATGATTCATCATTCGTTGTTGCTACTTAATATGTAACTATTTTAACTTTTTTATTATACAAAAATCACTATGTATCCAATTTCTCCTGGAAATACCTTTTTATTTAAAGTATAATAAAAATCAATTCGGTAAACATAATTTTTGAAAATATTATTATGTTTGAGAAACATTATTTTCTCAATTACAAGTTATCGTTGGATTAAATAAATAATATAAAATTGAAAATTAAGAACATATGGGTAACAATTTAAGAAGGTGGGTACCTTTTATTTCTCAACTACAGATATTTATTTATATCTACCAAACACGGCCCGAAAAAGCAAAAAAAAAAAAAAACAATCAAACTCTGCGTTTCATTCAGATGATAAAACACAAGAAAGAAAATATAAATGGGCATGAATAGACAAAATGAAAATAAAATCCCAACAAAATAGAAAACACTAAATTGATGAATCAAAATAGACAAAATGAATAAATTCCATACAACTTGAAAGAGTTGATGGAAATTAAACAAAAGCATCTGTTGGTACTAATGGCTAACTGGCATCTGCTAAAAGAGTAGGATAAATTAATTATACAAGACAACAATCTAGAGAGTTTGTTCTTAACTCAACCTCTTTCAGGATGCTCAAAACTGAGAATTCCAACACAATTTGTTGCAAAAAGCCATTTGCTGCTGGTGTGCATGAAACGAGAGAAGCCACGAACGACATTTGCAATCCCGTAAAACTGGCCGACTTTCCCTTGAATTTGGATTAAAAACACTGGCCCATACAATCTGTGTGGAACCTACTCACTGAGAGAGGGAAAAAAATAAATTCATAAGTTTGATATGTATCAAGACATCATACACATGAATAACCAAAATAGCATATAATTCAGAAAAACAAAAATGTCAGGCTCAAACTCCATATATATTTATAGTGAAAAAATCATCAGGTATCACGACTCAAAAATATGGCAGATATGTTTCAGCACCTATATCCCACAGCAAGTAATTTCAACCACAAAATATTAACCATTGCACCAATAAGATCAGGCAATTATTTGTACTTGCCATTTTTTATATAAGAGTGCAGCGACAATCTCCTTTTGAAACATACTTCATGCAGAATGATCAGATGACAGAAGTTGAAAATAGAAAGCATCCATAACAAAATAGATATCTTCCTCCCTTAGACATCTATAAAAACTTGTTTAAATCTAATATTTCAATGAGTAGAGGAATATATCTAAAGTAATCCTACAGAAATTTCACATCCAAAAACCATCTAGATATGCTATGACAGTCCTAGAGGTACCAAGGCAACGAAATGTGCTCTACTGACATGGTAGTACGATTGTTTAATGATTGTTGCCTAGGAGAAATAGAAACATCCACTACCAAAAACCAATATAACTAGTGACATAAAACAACAGCCATTGTAAAAGCTGTCCCTCACAAAAATGTATGAAGATAATAGTTTTATTTCTTCACAAATTACTCAAAGTATATCATATTGAGAATTGACTTCTTATTTTGCCATAGTTATATCTTAATAGTGATGAGATCTAGTATTTAAAGTCGTCATTACTGATAATTATAGACTGGACACGACAAACCTGGTGACCATAAGAATTGCCAATATATTTTGTATTATAACATTTATAATGACTGTAGACGTACTGCTAAATTATGGGAACTAAAATCTGTTACAAGCACCCACACAGATTTGCTACCTTATTTACTTATAAATACGGGCTTAAGTTTCTCTATCAACTGATACAACTTTCACACATCACTTAATATAGATCACTACTATTCCTGTTTCTCGTAGTGATCAGCCCAAGCAAGTGACATATGAATCCTTTTAAAATGAGGGGGGATGTAATTAAAATTAGAGTCTAGAGAATAATAATCTGTAATTAATTGCCTCCTTCGGAAAATCCTATCGAAGTTTTGGCTTTGCATACCCCTTAATCTTAACCGAAAGAAAGCATAAGTCTATTAAGGAACAATTAAGAAAATTCTACACTTAGAGGTTTTCTTTCTAATATGCAACTGTAAAACAAGCTCAACTATGAAGTGATTTATACTCCTGATACATCAACGAGATTGAACACAAATCTGAATCATTTAATCTAAGAAGACAGAAATGAATAAAAAAAGAAGTGCATGTTTTCACTTCATTTAATTATCACATACCATAAGTTTTCTATAGGTGATCGATAGTTTCAAGGTAACCTATGCGAGGAAAATGTTGAGTACAAAGATAAAATCTGACAACTCCATAATATTGGATACTTAAAGGTGCTTAGTGGAACTTAAAGGTGAAATACAAATACGATCAAACTAACTAAACTCTATCCCTCTAAAATTTACACCATAGACTAAATTCAAGTCAGGGCCGAAAGACTGGTTAACCGATAAAAAAAGAAGCTCATATTGTTACTGGAAATTTCCTAATTCAGAAAGACTACTAATTGTGCTGGACAATGGTGTTCATGCCCAACTCCAAGTCATAATCTTCCTATCATTTCGGCAATATTATGTTGTTACAATGGATTGCTCCAATACCCCACCAAAAAAAAAAAAAAGGAAACAGAGAGAGATTTGATAAGGTGTGAAAGTCTCCTTAGTTATAAACTTTGGTCATGTAAACACTTCTTCAGAAAATGAAAATTTTCCCAAGTTGATAGGAAAAGCCAGGAAATAATGTCTCCCCCACTATGTCTCAAATTGGGGAAAAGACTCGTAATAAGATTGAGAGAACTTATAATATGCTATAAATTTTTCGTAAGTTGTAGAAAAAAAATAATAACTATGAAAATGTGTCAACTCGATAGATTAATTAACCTCAGGATTTTGATAGTTAATGTGCTTGAATAGTAAAATCTAACCACATGACTATACTGATAGACCAAAAGGAAGAAAGAAAAAAAAAATGCTTTACAGAAAATATACTGTCCACATTGCATGAGTTTGCTGATAATATGAAATGGCTACCAGTGAGACAAATGTCATGTGAAGCAAAATTTTCTCCATCAATTAGCTCAGATCTACCAAGATAATGGCTGCATTAAAAACTCACTATCTATGGAAAGATGTCCATGGTGTCCCATTCTACTTTCTAATGTTTAAGCATGTTATTTAATGCTCTGTCAAAATTAACCAGTAAGAGTTACTTATGTCAGTTTCATTGAAATGGTCACAATCTTATCATCCTAACTGCAGATGACAGCGAAAGTGTCCATTCAAAATTGGTTTTAGATAAAGCAATTTCTCAAGTTGAAATTAAACGGCAAAGAAAAAGTCTAAACAAACATTTAGGTGCAATATCACAACAAAAGGTGAAAAAGCAAAACATAGAGTCTACCAGAGGATCAGTCCAGAACTATGACATCGTCATCTGAATCCTCGGGTTGTAAAGGTCCCTTAACACCATTTTTATTATCACCGAGTAGCTCACGGGCTGCTTTCTCAAGAAACTCCTGAGCAGCAGCACGAACAGATTGATTCTCCGGTGATCGATACCTTCTCTTTTTTTGGACATTGTTGTTTAGATACTTAAATCTTGGAGCCTCCCCATGACTAATTTCCCGCATGCTTTGCTTCTGCGCTGCAAAACAAGGTAATTATTCAAAAGACAACTAAATCATGGACTTTGTGATCCCAAAAGTAAAGAACCCCATACCAGAGGAAAGATCAGGCAGGGAATGCTCAATAAACCGTGCTGCATGCCTGGGGATTGATGGTGGCTGAAGGTCGCAATGGTGCTACAAACACAACAAGCAGTACATTAGGAAGCAGAGCGGCAGTAGTCACAACTTATCACACTTTAACACTAGAATCTAATCATTCCAACAAGACAACTATCTCACATCTCGAGAGTATTAAGTCTTAAATACCAAGATCCTCTCTAACAAATTATCATACAGACCACAATTAAATTGTTTTATTCATTACATCGTGATTACTATAGATTTATGAATTTTGAGATAATGACCACATAATAAATAACCATGAAGGGATTAAAGGTGTCAAGCAAACAAACCCAAAAACTTCTAAAAAATTTGCTTGATAAATCTGGATCCTAAACTGTGATAGAAAGTTCACGGAAAAGCATAATTAATGTTTTCTCTACAGGAGATTTTTTAAGGATTCTGCAAACAACCCCACCACAACAGATATTAAATTTCATTAAGATTCTTGTTTATTCATTGGGAGTGAAAGGAGAGAAACTTACCTTTGCTCAAGTTTATGCATCGCTGTAATTTCTCTTGGTGCAAGCTCAACCTCTCCTGAAGCCAGAAAA
This sequence comes from Scutellaria baicalensis, assembly GCA_005771605.1. Lineage (NCBI taxonomy): Eukaryota > Viridiplantae > Streptophyta > Magnoliopsida > Lamiales > Lamiaceae > Scutellaria > Scutellaria baicalensis. The sequence goes on from CM016726.1 coordinate 23,186,859, forward strand.
AAACATAGGCAAAGCTCGCATAACCACCATAAACACCAGTTCCAAAAAAATTAGCATAAATGATAGTAAGCTAACTAACTAATTACCAAAACCAATGAATACATATCAGAAATACACCAATCGGTGGAGTGATGTGTTACATTTAAAATAAAAACTCCATATCAATGTTCAGAAATGAAGACCACATAATACAGGAGGAAGAACGAAACGAATGCATACAATTTTGGTATTGATATCATTTTTCTGAGCACAAAATCATCAAGTCATCAGATGAGTACCCCCAGTCTTTGAGTTTCAGACCTCTTAAACTAATGCAAAAGCTATAAGCTCAAACAAATACATTCAGTCAACCATACGGTCCAAAAACAGCCATTTGTTAAAATAAATCACAAAACACCATCATGGCAAGAGATCCTAATACATAAGTACAAGATGGGCAAAAACCATAAGAGACAATTTCATTCAACATTGGACATCCAATTGAAGTATGAAGCAGATGAGGGAACAAAACATCAAAAACACATAAATTTAAACTTGTCCGCACACACACATTGAGAAATTTAACATTCAGACTTACAAATAGACAGAGGAAAAACATTAATGTTAGAGACTTACGAACTCTTTTTTAACAGGGTGTTCATCTGGGTTCACACCTTTGCATCTCAGCCTTACTGCAAAACGAGGACGAAAAAAATAGAACAACAAGATCGAGTCAATTTCAAGATTCATCGCAAAGAACAAATAAGAGAAGAAGTGGGATCTTTACACAAGGCTGCATGTTCAATTTAAGAACAAACAGAGACATAAAACATCAATGAACATACAAGCAAAGAGAGTAGTAGTTGTTTTGGCAATCAAAAAGAGGGCTTGGGCCCTATCAAGAGGCTCCATTCTTGAAAGGGTTTCAGTGTCGCAATAAGACAAGAACTCTTCCAAATTGGCTTGCACTTCATCAATATTGGTGGATGTTCTCTTCAGCGCCTCCATTACCGATTCCGGTATCACATTACTGCTACTGCTGCTGCCAGTTTCCATCTCCACTTAATTTCCAATTAGAGTGAATGGGGTTCGTTTCGCTGTGTCTATATTAATTGGAAGAGTAGGGTTTGAATTGATGAGGAGTTGGTAAACTGCGGTTTGGTACTTGGTAGGAATGATGCCGTAGGGCTGAACTCGTATATGGTGGACACTGGCGGTGGCGGAGAATCTAAAATGTCACTTTTTTCGTCGAACAACCCCTTAATTTTAGATAATTATGAATGCCACCCAAACCAATTGGACCAGGCCCAATTCAAAACCATTGATTATTAATCTATATTTATCTATATCTATATAAAAGCAGTATATTCTGTCAAAAATAACTATAATAAATATCTCATTTATTAAATATTTTGTATTTTAAGAAATCATTAATAACTTTCATTTTACATTTATTAATAAAAAATTAAAATAATATTAATATTTTTTATATTTAATTTTATATTTATTGTATAGAAACTCAAAAGAAAAAATAAATATATAAATCTATTTATATATTTCTAATAATATAATAATAGAGAAAAGTTGGAAATATTTACAAAAATATCATTTTCCCCACAAAAGTGTCACGTCAACAATTATTTTTTTCTTTTTTATTGTGTATCTTTTATTATTTAATACATTCAATTTATAATATAAATATTGTATTAGTTTATTCTTATTTTATTAATATTAATTAAGTTAATTTTTTTGAATAATTTCTTAAATACCAATAATAGATATTGTTCAAACAATAATTTCAATAATAAATATTAATTTGTTAAAGGATAATTGATATCATATATAATATAAATTAATGGGAAAAACTCAATTTTAGTTTTGTTAAAAAGTCATTGTCCAATTTCAGTCCACTTAGAGTCTAAAAATCAATTCAAATCCCACTAAGTCACAATGTGTCCAATTCGAGTCTTGTTTTCACCGGAATTGGCATATTCCGGCAAATCTCCTATGAGTGCGACACACTCGCCCAATCCTGGCCGGAATGCACTGATATGTTATTTCTTGTCATGTGGCATGGTTTTCTCAATTAAAAAAAATTAATTAATGTCACATCAATAAAAATACTAATTAAAATAAAGCAAAACCAGAATCATGAAATCAAAAAATGAGAAAAATCAACAAATCATTCAATAAAATCAAATAAATCAAAATTTTCTAAAATCTCAAAATCATTAAACACAAGTGCAAGAACTCTAATCTCCAAATTGAGAGTGAGGATCGAATCAAATCACCACAAAATAAGGTGCAGTGGATTCACTCACTCTCTCTCATCTTTCTCAACATCAATTTATAATTTCATCTAATAAACAAAATTTCACTATGCACGATTCACACTATAATATCACCCAATCATGTCATGTAATTAATTTATTTGTCATCCTTCATGTTTCTAATAATGTAAAGGTGCAGTGGATTGTCTTGAAGGCAGTTTCACCGAAGAAATTGGAGTTTCGAGATAGATTGTCGCAAATCTTTGCCAGAACATCAATCTCAAAAGGCTTCATCCCCAGAGACTGCTCAACCAGGTACTACGGTCCCTCCGCGACCGCCGGCCACACCAATCGCTGATCCCTCCCCGCCGGCACCACCCGCCACTGATCCAGCCCCGGTTGCAGTTGATCCCTCACCGCCGCCAGCTCGCTCCCAAAAGCGTCTCCACCGCCTCCTGTGCAACGGGCCTCACCACCGCCGGTGAATCCAGTCCCACCAACGTCGTTGCCACCATCTTCAGGGAAAATCCTTCGCAATTTGGGGCTATTTTGATTGATTTCGATTTGGGGGAATTTTGTTGATTTTAGGGTTTTTCCATTTGTGTTCAACGATTTTGGGAATTTAGGGTTTTTTTTCATTTATTTGATTTCATGGATTTAATGTATATTTTCTGATTTGAATTTTTTTTGTTAAATTATTGATGTGGCATTTTTGAGATTTAATTTATATTAGAAAACAATGCCACATGGGTAACAAATTACACATCACCGAACTCTAGTCGGAGTCTTCCGAGACTTGGGGGCGAGTGAGTTGAACTCGTCTGAGATTCACCGAAATATGCAAGTTCAGGTGGAAAATGGTCTCAAATTAGACACATGGTGACTCAGTGGGATTAAATTTGATTTTTGGAACGTAAGTGAATTGAAATTGGACTGTGACTTTTTAACGGGACTAAGATTGAGTTTTTCCCATAAATTAATAAATAAGTATACACTATTAATGTATGTATATATATACACATGTATATATAATATGTATTCAATATGAAATTAAATGTCATTCTAAGCATTTTTAAATTAATATTTTTAAGTGTCACGTTAGCAGATTTTTTTATTTGCATTTTTTACTATTTAATCCATTTGATTTAATAATATAAATATTGTATTAGTTTATTCTCATTTTATTGATCTTTACTAAATTAACCTTTATTGAATGATTTCTTAAATACAAACAATAGATATCCAAACAATAATTTCAATATTAACTATTAATTTGCATGTGGATAATTTATATCATTTTTAATGTAAATCAATAAATAAATATAATACTATTAAAGATTTATATATATACATATATGTATATATATAATATGTATTTAGTCAGAATTATATATCATCCTAAATATTTTTTAAATTAATATTTATATTTCAAATATGTAATATCATTCAATATTTTATTATTTATCGATATATTTTAATGATAAAATTGAGATATTGTTAAGTATACAATTATAAATATTTCATAATTAAATAAAACTTTCGTCTTTTACTTTACACTTAAGATTTTGTATATTTTTATATGTGAGTGCTACATCAAATGGCTCAGCTGATTATTTAAATTATATGTTTAGTTTCTAATTATATTATCATCATCATGATCACAAGCACTACATTTTGATTTTGTGTTGGACTTGAATCGTAATGATCAATGTCGTGTTATATCAATTAATTTACATGATACATATAATGGAATAATTATCTATCATCTTTGATGTTAAACGATATTAAGTAAAAATGTTTTTCTAATTCATTTTATTTTAAAATAAAAAGTTGAAAATATATAATTGAAAGTGCTTGCATCAAGTTCCTACATAAAAATTCTAATTTTATTGTGTATTATTGATATATATAGTAATTAAATTTGATTTTTAATTCATAATTTTTTTAGTTTTTTTAGTATATTTAATTTAAATAACTGACGATGTTAGTCTGTAACATAAATAAAAAAAATGTTTTAACTAGAAATGTTGTGTATAGAGAAGTTTTTAAAAGACTTACAAACTTTGCAGGTAACATTTCCAATTTTGATTTAAAGATCATGATTCATACTTGTGTTTTTAGTATTAATTATAGATTTGTGAATTGAATGTGTATAATATTGATATATTGTTGTGAATTGAATTATCTTTATCAAAATTAGATTTTATTAGTTATTAAATATTATATTGTCTTATATATACTAAAATCATTCATATTATATTATCAAATAATTAATATTCACCAACATTATATCACAGACCGCAGCGATGCGCGGGTGCGAGTTCTAGTTTAATAATATAACTGGATATAGATTATAAATATATATTTAGTTTATATAAATAATCTGACCACTGAATTAATAATTTCTGGTGGATCATGCTTCGGTTAGTTTCTCATTTCCATGATTTGATTTAAAAAACATCAATAGTTTGATTACCTTAATTCCAACGAAGATAATATATTATTACTAATATTTATTTGGCTAGTTAAGCATGCACTTAAATCCCTCCAATCTCCATTCAATCCGGGTTTCCGACACCTAGCCGAAATAGCGACTTTAAGTTATAAGTTATACAAGTGAGAATTGGAGAGAGTGATACCGCAGAGAAGCAAGCCTAACGCCATAGCCACAGGCACACCAGCAATTTATCTATAACGACTCTGCTGCACGAATTTCGTAAATCCGACAATTTCTCCCTTTCTTCATCTGTATGCTTGCGAAAATATCACAACCCTCATAATGTTACGGTTTTTTATTTTTATTTTCACCTCAAATCTCAGTATCCTATCTGCTAAGCAATTTGTCAAACACCATCCAGGCAAGAACCGCACGACATTCACCAGTTGCCATTGAATTGCTTGCATACTGATTTATCTCAGTAATTATATTTCTGTTACTTCATGTATGGCTGTTATGATACTGAATTCTTCTAGTTTATCATGCTGTAGTTGTCGTCATATTTCTTTAACCAATGACAGCAGCATACCAAGTGTGTCGAGTTACTGTGGTGGCTCGGCGAAAAGGAGGAAGATTGAAACTTTTGGGATTTTGAGATATGGGTCAGTGATGAACTGGAAAAAAATCAAGAAAAAGAACAATGGTTTTCGTGGGCTTGTGATGAAAAGCTCAAATGGAGTTCCGCTGCGCGGTAAGAGAGACATGTCCTCCGAGGAAATTATAGGACATTTGAAGTCAATTCATGATTTGGATCAAGCTCTTTCTTTCTTTAAAGCTGTAGCAGATATGCCACATGTCGTTCACTCTACACAGACTTGCAACTATATGCTTGAGCTATTGAATGGGAGGACGGAGGATATGGTTATGGTTTTTGATGTGATGCAAAAACAGATCATATATAGAAACTTAGATACTTACTTCATCATATTTAGGAGTCTAGGTGTAAGGGGAGGCATCCAACAGGCACCGTTTGCTCTTGAAATGATGAGAAAATGTGGGTTTAAGTTGAATGCCTATTCATATAACGGGTTGATACACTTGCTTCTTCAAGCAGGGTTTTGTAGGGAGGCCTTGAAGACATATAAAAGAATGGTTTCAGAAGAGTTGAAGCCTAGTCTTAAGACCTACTCTGCTCTAATGGTGGCTAGCGGTAAACGAAGAGATACTGAAACAGTGATGGCCTTGCTGGAAGAGATGGAAAAGTTGGGATTGAGGCCAAATGTTTATACCTTCACCATCTGCATCAGAGTGCTTGGTCGAGCAGGAAAGATTGATGAGGCTTATGATATATTAAAGAGGATGGATGAGGAGGGCTGTACACCTGATGTAGTTACTTACACGGTTCTTATTGATGCTCTTTGTAATGCAGGAAAACTTCATGTCGCCAAGGAAGTGTTTAAGAAGATGAAATGTAGCAGCCAACAACCCGACCGTGTGACTTATATCACAATGATGGACAAGTTCAGTGACCATGGAGATTTGGAATCAGTTAGGGAGTTTTGGAGACTCATGGAGCTTGATGGTCATAAAGCAGATGTTGTTACTTTCACAATACTCATTGATGCTTTATGTAAAGTGGGGAAAGTTAATGAAGCATTTGTGGTATTAGATAAAATGAAAGAACAAGGGATCTCACCTAATCTTCAAACTTACAACACTCTGATATCTGGGCTTTTGAGGCTACAGAGATTGGATGAAGCATTAAAACTATGTGATAACATGGAACAGTGTGGCTTCCTGCCAAATGCATATACATATGTCTTGTTCATTGACTGCTATGGAAAATTAGGAGAAGCTGACAAAGCTGTTGAAGTCTTTGAGAAGATGAAAGCTCGTGGCATTGCCCCAAATGTTGTTGCTTGCAATGCATCATTGTATAGTCTTGCTGAAGGAGGTCGGCTTAGAGAGGCAAAAAGTATCTTTAATGGAATAAAACAGAGTGGTCTTGTCCCTGATTCTATTACCTATAACATGATGATGAAGTGCTATGGTAATGCTGGGAAAATTGATGAAGCAATCGAACTACTCTCTGAAATGGTAGATAATGGTTGCAACCCTGATGTGATTGTTTTGAACTCCTTGATTGACAATCTTTACAAGGCTGATCGATCAAATGAGGCGTGGGGTATGTTTTGTAAAATGAAGGAATTAAAACTTGTTCCAACTGTCGTGACGTATAACACATTATTGGCTGGACTGAGAAAGGAGGGCAAAGTTCAAGAGAGCTACAAATTATTTGAGAGCATGGCGGCATATGGTTGCCCTCCAAATACAATTACTTTCAATACGCTTCTTGATTGTCTCTGTAAAAATGATGAGGTTGATTTAGCCTTGAAGATGCTTTATTCAATGACAGAAAAGGATTGCTTCCCTGACCTGTTTACTTATAACACCATCATCTATGGACTAGTGAAGGATGATAGGATTACGGAAGCTTTTTGGCTGTTCCATCAGATGAGAAAAACGCTATATCCTGACTGTATAACTATGTATACTATCATCCCTGGAGTCGTGAAATCTGGCTCGATTGAGTATGCTTTCAAAGTTGTTAATGAGTTTGTTAAACAGGTTAGAGTCTCACCAAATAGATCTTTCTGGGATGATCTCATGGGTGGAACTCTGAAGGAAGCAAACTTAGATCATGCTATTTCCTTTGCAGAAAAATTGGTATCAGCTGGTCTTTGCAAAAATGGCTCGATAATGGAGCCTATTATTAAGGTTTTGTCCAAGCAAAAGAAATCCCTTGATGCCCACAAATTGTTTCAGAAGTTCACTAAATCTTTTGGGATCCGGCCAACTGTGGAAGCATATTATCATTTGATTGATGGACTTCTTGATATTCATCTGAAGCAACTTGCTTGGGATACTTATGAAGAGATGAAGAGTGCTGGCTGTGTTGTGGATGTCCCCACGTACAATTTGTTGCTTGATGATCTTGGCAAGTCTGGGAAGGTAAATGAACTTTTTCTGCTTTATGATGACATGCTTCACAGAGGTTGTGAGCCCAACACAATAACTCACAACATACTCATTTCTGGTCTTGTAAAGTCCAACAATTTAGAGAAAGCCATTGATCTATACTTTGATCTTATAAGCGATGGCTTTTCTCCTACTCCTTGTACATATGGCCCTCTTATAGATGGTCTTATGAAGCTCAAAAGATTAGATGAGGCAAAGAATTTGTTTGAGGAAATGAAAGAATATGAGTGCAAACCTAACTGTGCCATCTACAATATTCTGATAAATGGATTTGGTAAAGCTGGTGAGGTTGAAACTGCTAGAGAGCTGTTTGATAGAATGGTCGAGGAGGGGATCAGACCAGATTTGAAGTCGTATAGCATTCTAGTTGATTGCTTTTGCTTGCTAGGTAGGGTGGATGATGCCATGCACTACTTTGAGGAAATAAAGGCTGGTGGACTTGATCCAGATGTGATTTGTTACAATATTATCATCAATGGTCTTGGCAAAGCAGCAAAATTCAAGGAAGCTCTGACTCTTCTTGATGAGATGAGAAGCAGAGGGATGACACCTAATCTTTATACTTACAATTCCCTAATATTGAATCTTGGAATTGCTGGAATGTCAGATGAAGCAGGAAAAATGTACGAGGAACTCCAGCTTGTCGGTCTCAAACCTGATGTTTTTACATATAACGCTCTAATTAGAGCACACAGCATGTCGGGAAACCTGGATCATGCATATGCTGTGTATGAGGAGATGGTGGTTGGGGGGTGTGCTCCTAATCCAGGGACCTTTGCTCAACTTCCAAACATTTCTGTTGATGGTATTCCACAGAAGAACTAGTTTTTGTTCCATACAAATGATTTGCAGCCATGCAGGTACCACTTCCTCTTTAAGCATCCTTTTTCCCTTGAATATTTGCAAAACAGTCAGTTTAAGGTAGTGTCCGCGATTATCAGGCATGTGTTCTGTACATGGTTGTGCATCGTTTTGTATTCTATACATATATACACACACACTCCTCTAACTGGATTCGCCATAAGTTTTTTTGGGAAATTTGATACTGGACACTTTCTGCAACTTTCTGCAGGGAGAATTCGGTTCTTGAAGTGATCTGCAAACTCTGTCATTTCAATGTAGCAATGATGAAGACGTTTTCTCTTGTGAATATGTGTGCAAGTGATTTCACAAGCGTGTTATCAAGTGTTAAGAAGTAGTGTATAAATTCTCACTGTAAAGTATATCTCTGAGATTCCGTTGCACAAATTGGTTCTCCATGAAAGCTGTACTTGCTATCATGCAGAAACCGACTCTGTGTTACAGATGATTGATTGTATGTATATTATTTATCTCCCCAAAATTTTCATTATCCATTTTCGCCTATTTATTTCTTGCAAGAAACCCACACATATGTAAGTAAATAGACCATAGCTTTTAGTTCACTTTCTTTCCTTGTCAAATTGATCAAGGGTAAAACTAAAGACACCACATATTTCTAAGGGCACCACACTCTATATATATTGTTTAGAAAATAATACACATGGAGTGTGGTGTCCTTAGAAAATAATGTGGTGTTTTTAGTCCTACTCTTGATTAATTCTCTTCTTCTTCCATGTGTGTTTCAAAGAAAGTAGTGAAGTGGCCATAAAATGTAACACGTGATGATTTTAGACATTCTTGCTTGCTTTTGATTCTTTGAAGCGTATCAAAAAAAAAAAAAAAAAGTGGATCTTGGATTCTTGATTGTTTCCACAACTTGATCAAAAGAGATTATTAAATTCTAATAAGAAAATATCTCGAACCAACTCAAAGATATACTTGTCCAACAACTTTTTTAAGCAAATTGGGAGCTGGCTATAAGACTACATGATTGAATATTTTTAGATTACGTAAAATATCATTTTTTTTGCTTTTATGATGTTATTTCACTTATATGTTAACCTAGTTACAAATGCACGATCTTCCATAGATTTAAATAAGAAAAGGCTATATGTTTTATATTTTGTAAAAGAAAAAAACTATATATATTTGGTTTAAGTATTTATTTATTTAATTATTTATTTCCCATTAAAAAAATGGTTTAATGAATTGGGCAGAAACATGAGAGAGGCTTCACTGCAACAGAGGTGAGCCTGTAGCCATTTATCTTCTGCCCTTTCTGCGGCTCCATTAATCCTCTCCCTCTACAATTCTACTTCCACACAAACTCTCTCTCTCTCTCTCTCTCTCTCTCTCTCTCTCAATCCCTATCCCTTGTACAAGTACAATTCCACACAAAATCCTTTATCTCTTCACTCTATCATCAATGGCCCATCTGGACCAAGTTTTTTGGAGAAAAACGCCTCCAAAACCCAACACTAAATATATATGGAAACTTATTTTTGGGTTATTAGGAAACCAAGAGAAGAGGAGAGACAAAAAGATGTCTTCTTGTATTCAACCACACACATCTCCTCTCACCCTTCTCCCACATTTATCCTCTTCCCTTCCTTGTGCCCTTTTCTACCTTTCTCCCTTTCTCTCACTAAAACCTTCGAGAAACCTAAACCTTGCTTGCTTCTCCTTGAGATTTTTCTCTATTTTTGTACAGGTTTTTCTTCTACCTGTGTGGGCGCTGGGTTGAGTGGGGTTTTCCTGTTCTTGGAAATTCTGGGCTTTTGTTCAGTGGCATGGATTCAGCGAACAAGAAGATGAAGAGGGCTTCCGTTAATTTTGATCAATCCCATGTTATTAGTGATGGAGCGAAAGAAAAGTTGAAATACCAAACGCTTTTGCAAGAATTCTTGGATTTGCAAAAGGTCAGATTTTTATTTATTTATTGTAATTGAAAAGTTTTTGTTGTGTAGAATACTCTTCTGCGTTTGGGCTTCTTTCTCGTGAAAAGTTTAAATCAATTATGTTTTGTATTTTCCAATGAAAAATATGTGATATTACCCTTTTAATTATTGTTATTAACATTAAACTAAGTGTTAAACATGTGAATAGGTTTTTGAATTGTTGGTGATTATATGGTGTAATCTTTTCCTCAGGAATATGTTTCAAAGAAGAGAAAATTGCAGGCTACAAAGCAAAAGAAAGAAATAATGCTGGCTGAAGTTAGGTATGATTTTAGTTAACCCAATCTGAGAAACTTTGCAAATTTTGATCATCTCTTAAATTTGAACCCTGTAACCTATTGCAATTTCAGATTTTTGAGGCGGAGGCGTAAATATTTGTTGGAAGGCCAAGCTTCCTCGACCGACAAAGTGCATCATCATAGTCTTCCCAATTCCGATGTAAGAAGCAATACAGTACGGGGTGGAAAATATATGAGTGTCTCTAAAGCTGCAAAAGGAGGAGTTCTAATCTCAAACTCACATCTGGTAATATAGTTATTTCAGTGATTGCATCAGCAACTCGTTGTAATTTGGCTTGGCTTGAGTGGTTAACTTAATATCGCTGTATTATATTGCAGAAAAACGAAGAGGAAGAAGGAAATGGGCCCGTACATGAGAAGGATGTAAGAAAAACGCAAAAGCTAAAGAATCATTTACCTAAAACTAAAGGTGTGGGCAAGAAGAAGATATGTTGGCCTGATCAGGTCTCTTTGAAGGTCTAGTTCAGTGTCATTGCACTGTTAAGAAGTAACATGAGTTCACATAATTTATATACATGATTATTAGGTGATCATTATTGGTTATGAATAACCAACTTTCTTGGCTTTAGCCAATTTAGCTCATAATACAGGATCATTCAAATCTCCAGTGTGGGTAACCTGGGGAGTCATGATAGAAGGTTAACATTGGTGGAACTTTTTGGAACTGGGAGTTGTCATGATGGTAGAGGGTTAACATTAGTGGAACTTTTGTAAACTGGTTGGCTTATGATAAGTGTACACTTTGTACTAGTATATATTTGTTCATTTACTAAGGTTCTTTACTTATTCATCTGTATCATGGTTCCTGAATTTTTTTCTTTAAACTCTTGTGGATCGGTCATGAATGTTGGTGTCCTCAAATGAATTTTTCAGTGCTGTCCTGATTGCAATAAAGCCAATGTTCTGCACCAACGGTCATGAAATCCGGTCAACGTGTATTAATTCGGATAGTAGCAAAATTGCCACAACCCAGAATGTTCAAACGTGAGATTTCACATGCCAAACAACATTGGAAGAAATTATCTGTATTTGTTTATTTTTTAAATTTTATTTTATCAGTGAGATGAAATAAGGAATACGATAGAGAACACTTGGACTGAAAGAATTTTTCTACTTATGGAAAAACACATTCTACCTTACATTGGACACAAGGATGCTTTCATTGTTTGAGCTATAAAACTCAGTAAAAAGTTTATGAAAACATAACAAGCAACAACACAGCAGAAAGACAAGGTTGCCCCAATGAATGATCAAAAACCTTCTGAGACATCTGTACAATCATGAGAGGAGTTTGGAGGGGAGAAAGAGCACATTTTGTGGATAGTTTCAGCTCCAGCAAAATTATGTACATTTTACAGATCGAAAGCTCCAGCAGTCAACGCAAGGTCTCCTCTTGGGATCAGATGTTATGAAGCAGTTTTATTAACCGGTCTCTGCTGGCTTCGACTCAGCCTGTACTTCCTCAGAAGTAGAGGATTTGTCTTCGGAAGATGTACCTGACTCAGCAGTTTTCTTAAATTGCACCAATATCATGGTCATGTTGTCACAACCCTCACCTCCAGCTGTAGTCGGAGCAAGACATCTGTCAAGTACCCTTTCACAGACTACAGAAAGCTTACTTTCCTGTAAGACAGATGAAGCCATCAAAAGAGTCCCGCAAAAGTTGTAAGAAACAAAAAACAATGGTTAGAGAACCTAACATGGCTAGGTTAGGAGATAATTGAGCATGCCGGCCCATGCCAGCGTTAGGATCCCATATAGGCCTTCATGGCCTGGACTGTATATGGGACCTTATGAGCTGATAAAATATCTTTTAGTCAATGACCAATTCCCCAGTTGGTCCTATACATAGGACTGATGACACTGGATGCTAGATTGGTTTGGTGTGCCTTGGATAAGAGACCTAAGGAGACTAAACTGCATGGTTTTCTGGACAGCTATGAAATGAGAGAAGACATCAGTCGGTCTTCTTTCATACTAATTCTTTCGCAGATACCTTGATAAAGTTATTGATATATATTGATACTGTCGTGTCTTGAAAACATATCAAGCTGAAATGTGAATCTCACTCATATGAAATCTAATGCAGCTTACTCATGTACAAAGAGGCCATTATTGTTTACTTGCTCTACCAGTAAAATATTGTTTCAGACAGTGATGGAGGAGACAGCAACGAGAGTTAACAAAAAAAACAATCAAATTTTGTGCTTGTATTTATCCTTATTCTAATCTGGTTGTGTTCGGGTCTGCTTTTAGCATGTTCACGTTGACATGAGTACACGATTTGTCACACCCCTAATATCAATGTGATTATGTAATACACTAAAGCATACAAGTTCATAGTTCAACTCTTAAAAGGCCAACAAGAGCAGTGGAAAAATTGTCAACCAAGAAACTTACAGATTTCAGCTGCTCATGAATAAAATCTACCAGTTGTTGGCTAGACATGCAATCCCTGGGAAGTAAGAAAACAATAACTTGATTAGTTATTGACTGAATTTTATGACTAGGTACCTAATAAAGAAACATGATCTAACACTCAAAGAAACTCTTTTGGACAATAAAAGTTATTTTAAAATGATTCAACCATGAATTGAGATTCATGCTGAACTACAATGAAAGAAAGTCATCCATTAGTAAGTTATCAGGTAAGGTATGTATGCTGTTGAATTTCAGATGCCTGCACCAGAAAAAGAAACCATATGGATGCATAATTCCAAGATTCATAATGAAAGTGCAGAAGGGATTATGAATGTCCACAATATAAGAGCAGAGAGTATGTACGAATTCCCACTTCAAAGTAAAGATTTGCCAGACGTTTTTACTCTACTACAACCTTATACCCATGTTTGACTCATAACTGCAATACTATCAATTGAATCAAATGACGAAACAAATGATATCAATATGCTCAACCAAACAATTAAGAAGTCAAATCCGACTTGGAGAACAAGTATTTGCCTAGAAAGGAATTACCACGTCACTTGGTTTGTGGTTAAAAGGTGTTTTTTCAGAATTTAAATATATAGGTTAAACTTAAATAATTAAATGAAGTTCAGGTTGCATACCAAATACCATCACAGGCCAGAACAATGAACTCGTCATCATTGCAAAGTTCGACCTGAATCAAAAATTGATATGTTAATACATCCAATAAACATCATTGTTTTTTGTATCTAAGAATGTGATAATATGACTGGACATAGTGCCCAAATCCCCCTTTTAGATATATCTACAAAATATAACTACATAATGTAGTTTGATTTGGCCATAAAGAGGGTTTCAGTGGATGAATTTCCACTTCCTCCACTAAGCAAAAGTTCTATTGGCAATTGGAGATTGACATAACCATATACGTCATGACATTAATTGCTGCACAAACCAAATCAAAGAGCTAAACGGGCATGAACACCAGGAACACACAAATAAGTCAATCTAACTCATCACTAGATAAAAGAATTTAAAAAAAGTAAAATTAAGACAAACTAAACAACAATGTTCTTCAATTTTATACTTCATTGCAGTCTTCCAATATTCATGATAGGCCATGGGTCCACAAATAACCACAACACTTCAGGAGATGAACTACTAGCTCTGCAGAGACACAGACCAAGGAATGGCAGACACAGGCATCACCAAAAAGATTTTGGCACAACAATACAATTTCACAAGATACCAAATAACAGGAATACTTTAGTTTTAGGGATTCATACATTTGATACCGTTTCTAGTATGATGCATGTTTAAAAAAAGAAGAAGAAGACAATAATCATAATAACAGTCACTGGAAAGCAATAATTCTAATAGACTAAACAGTTTGATGCCACAGGAAAACTTCACATGAGTCTTCTCACTTTTGTTCGTTAATTTTTTTTCATAACGTTGCAAATGGTAGAGGCAGATACCAAAGCTTAAATGTTATCACAAATATGAGACTTTGCCTTTTCTTGAGCTCAAAAATGATAAATACAATAGTAAGGAAGACACATACAATGTTTATATCGGGATTGGCAGTAACAGCTTGTTTCTCCGGAGGTAAAAACTTGTTCTGCTTGAATTCCATATCACCTAAAACAAATGTGATGTGGTCAGTCAGCAGAAACCAGAGTACCAATCACTTCATATGTCTAAAATTAACTGTCGAGATCAGCAGATCAGTCAGAAGAGTAAATAGTAATAATACAATCGTCAGAACTTTTATATTATGAAACACATTATTACAACAATAACAACTGAGCAAGAAAAATTCAAAATTCACCTATAGCTCTTGCAAGATTCAAACTGCCATTGACGCGGCCAGCATGGATAAAACCACCAGCTTTTAAAATTCTCTCTCTCTCAACCTCTAGATCAGGCTTATGGTCTCTTGAAAGATTGTATGCCTAATTAATGCAGAACCACAGAATATGTGAATCATTCATGCTACACATTCAGTGAAACTAAATAGTTCACATGTGGCATGGGACTCAAAATCAAAATGTCAGAAACGTTAGACACACAACTGGGCATGTTTGGGTACCTGGCCATTCCTAGAGATAACACAGCGAGAGTCACCGGCATTCGCAACAACAAGTTGGTTCTCCCTAACAATAGCAACACAAGCAGTACAACCAGAAGTTGGTCCAGAAAAATCAGAATGTGGTCCCTGCACAAAATAATATTACGTCCAACATGAGCATAAAACTGAGCTACAGTAGTGTATCATCACATAAATTCAAGAAAAACATATGAAGAATGTCTTTTTTGTCAAAACAGAAATTAAAAAAACAATTTCCCTATCCAGATGACAAAAAATAATTTAAAAAAATAAAAGTTAAGGTGCCAAATGACAGATAAAATTCAGAAATGTGAAAAAAATGAAGAACTTGATCTTGATCATTCATCCTCCTTCAATTTAAAATATATTTAATGTCATATAATTAATTGACTAATCTATGATTGCTCACAACTTGACAAAAAGGCCAGTTCAGCAGAAAGAGAATGAGGCCACAAAAGAATAAACTGCTTGCAACATTTTCTAACAAGAGATTGTTAGCAAGCAGGAGATGGTAAGAGAAAGTTGATTATTTGCAATATTTATCATGTTGCTAAATTGTGAAGGTTTTATAATGTAGGACTATAATCCATGCCTATGGCTATACTATGCTAAATACCATGATACAAAAGCCTATATAGAAAAGTAAAAAGGTAAGCGAACATGTAAAGGAAATATCACTATTGTTATTGGGGAAGAGTTGTAGCATAGGTGCTTTCATTCATATAAACACCTCTTCAAATGCCCAATCATCGACTTGGTCACTTTTGTCACCGCTTCTTGGGGACCATATTAGGCCCTCAATCATGCCAGTGAACTTGTTTATCTTGTCCCCCAGAACAGCCAATTCCCTCCAGCCTCTCTGGCCACGCATCATCTCATCCATCCTACACCAGAAATAGAGAAAAAATTTGAGGATTATAAAATACTGACTGACTAGGTAAATGGCATTATGAACAATTTAAGTAGCTAGCTTTTGTCAAGGGAAACAGCACATAAACACACTTTGCTTTTTTGTGCTCTTATGGCCTGTAAATGCTTTTAAACAATTGTATTGCTTGAAAATACTTGTATAGAGATCTTCTTGGTGCTCCTTGAAAAGCAATGTTATGTATTACAGTTTAACTTGAGGAAATAATCGCCTTAATTATTTTAGCGTTTCTGAATAAATTCATTGATGGTGTAAATCAGTTAAGACACTACAGAGATTTTCAGATTTTAAGTTTTTAACCAAGTGAAACCTTCGTAGATCCAATAAACCTTGATTTGATTCATGGATGAAAAGTGAAAGAAGTTACTCAAAAAAGCAGAGGTTTGCAAATGACCTGAAGAAAGCTTTTTGAACTGAAGTCCCTATATCACCATTCACATATGCTTCATGCTTGAGCACTTGTTGATGAAGGAACTTAGCACAGAATTTGGCGACCACCTTACCTGCAATACCAAAGCAATGCCATAGATACCATAGCTGTTTCTAAGTCATTGTTGCATTATCAAATAGAGATATATTAAGCTATCATTGTCAAAGAAAAAGATGAATTATAAATGCATAGTTGTACTAAGGGCCTTACCAAGTTAAGTTTTCTCAAGACCCTTGTTTACAGGAAAGCCACTAGGTTTTTTTTAAACCAAGCCATAAATGCAAAACTCTGCTCACATGTTCATTAATTACTCCATGATTAATGAATTAATTTACCTTTTCTGTTATATGTTTATAATTATGTGATACCAGTACTATTTTATTTAAGCCCAGCAAGCAACCAATGCAGACCAGCATCACTCAGAATGCATTAATTAACAGGGAACCAAAAGTTACCAACAGAAAAATCAATGTTGCAACAGAGAAAGAACTGATAACAATTGAGAACCAAAAACAAATCACTCGAGATCTTCGATATTCTTCACGTAGAGCAGGAGGTAATAGAAAGACATAAGAAGTATACCTAACAACTCAAACCTAGATGCATCATTTAGTATCAATGTGACAAGGCCACGGTAGAAACACATACCCTTGTTTTGAAAAAATACCAGTACTGAAATCAAATGAACATACCTCCATGACCATCATAAACACCAAAGAATGATGTGGAAGTGTCCAAATCCAGTACTGCTGCATGCTAAATGAAGAGTTGTAACATGATTAGAAATGAGAACTTGTAAAATGAATGACCAGCACATATTTAAAGAAAACATATTTAGAACAAACCTTAAACTTATAAACTTTTTTTATGTACTGTACACATGAGACAATCCACAGACAACTATTCAACATGAT
Source organism: Scutellaria baicalensis (assembly GCA_005771605.1). Taxonomy (NCBI): domain Eukaryota; kingdom Viridiplantae; phylum Streptophyta; class Magnoliopsida; order Lamiales; family Lamiaceae; genus Scutellaria; species Scutellaria baicalensis. Next base: position 23,204,511 of record CM016726.1, read on the forward strand.
CTAGAGGAAAGATCTTGACAATGAACCATACAATAGGACAATAAACTGAAGTATGACATGCACCACCTTCAAGTTTTTACTTTGAGATCTGAAAGAGATTTCCTGAAATGTTTAAACATAAATTTATCCAATTTGATTCCTTCTGTCCAATGCTTTCATTGCATCTCTCTTCATCTCTTCATATCCATGTCTTTTTTCTTTCCTAATGTATCTTCTCCTTTTTTTTCTTCCTTTTCTTTGTAGGGATGGAGGTGGGATTGGCTGATAAATGCTGTCCATCAATTTTTCTCATGACATTATTTTATTGTTGTACAGAAGCTGCATACAAAATTCAAATAACAGAAACCCTCTAGTCCAAATGGCAAATAACAAGATTTAACTCCTTGACCGAATTTGTATCATTAGCAGGCATATAAGGCAAGATGTAAGAGACAACAAGTAATCTCCTAGAGGGAGGACCATGATGCATTCTTGTTATGAATATCTCTATAGCATAAGAGAACCTAAATTATTCTATTGAAAAACAGTTATATTTTACATCAATTACAGAATAACAGAACATGCATGGAAATATCCCTGATGGAGAAGGGTATCCAAAAAGTAATGTCACAACAGTTCAAGTTCACATGCAAACTTCGAAAGAATACGAATTGATCAACAGGACAAAATTTTGTTACCCACAAGTCAATCTAAACTTCAATGTAGTCATGGCTAAAGATCATCAAGCATAAAGTACTCTCACAAAAACGAAAAAGGGAAGGGCATATGCTTCTAATGCTGTAAATTAAGGAGAGAACAATTTAACGCCTAGTCGCCTACTTACAGCATCTTCCATTGTAGCACGCCATCCTTGCATGGAAGACAAACCATACCTCAACCTATTGTTTTCACCATCTTCAGAAATTTTATCTGTTTTAGGAGTACTCAGGTATATACCCATCTCAAGCTGACATCAAGAAACAAAGAAATCAAAAGAAAAAACTCAAAATAAAACTGCAACCAGAGTATTTGGAATATTCAGAAAGCAGATAATTTACTAAACCAGTATTTAACAATTCAATGCCTCTCTGAAATTTCAAACCAGCAAGTCCAGTTAAAATGCCTATATATACGTCACCACATATTCACTTAAGTGTTCTTATTCTTCTTAAAGCCTAGAATAGACATCCTGATAAAAAAGCAGCATGTTTTGCAGATCTTTCAAAGAAACAAACTAACAGCAATCGCATGCTCCTATAACGTGATATACCAATAACTCCCGTAAATTAAATTAAAAATATATACTGGCGTACATTATCCAAAATCAAGATCACTCTCAATCAATCCCAACCGAAACTCAGCAGATATATATCAACATTAGAGCCGAATCATAACAAAAACAGACGAGATAACCTAATGATTCAAAGATAAGTTGCGAACAGATGTGAATCTCATACGATTGATCAAGATTACGATCAAATCAAGAAACGCACAAACAACGATTATTGCAGCCAAGAACGCGAATTAGAAGAATTAAGGCAAAATTCAACAAGATTCGAGGGAGATGCTCACTTACACACCCACTTGAACAACCCAACAAATATCTGAATCTTGACTTGGAAAGGCAGCAAATGAGTTTAAAATCTTGAAATCATTTAAATAAAAGAAACAAAAAGAGGAAGCCGTAATGATGAGAGATAAAATGGATGTGGTGAGGGATTTGAAGATAGAGACGAGGGCGATATGAATATGAAGAGAGTTGGAAAAGGGAGAATTAGTTCATTGTTAAGCGTGCGACTTTTCGACGACTCAATCTATGCGCTGCTAAAGCCTTATGCCCACTGTAAATGATAACATCCTTAATCTGGTTTTCCAACCCCTTTTTACTCGCTTCTTACAAGTGTTTGAATTAAGTTTATTACTTTGCTTTCTATATATGTCGTATATATACAAATATTATATATTTGTAATGTATAGGAATTATTGATCGATGATATTCATGTAATACTTCATTTGTTTTTTTATAGTTAAGACTCAAAATCTTTTTATTTAGAGTAATATTCAATGAGGTGCACTGATTATAATCCGTATAATTGGGCGTACGTTGGTTGGTGGTGTTCGATTCGATGGATTCGTACTTAGGATTTATGTACTTAATGAATAACATAAGTTATATTAATATAAATGTTATATTATTACAATTAAAAGGTTTAAACTATATTGTAGATTGGCAATACACTGCAAAATGTTAAACTATTATAACATAAAGATTATGCGAATGTAACTAAAAGATTAAACGAACATAATAGAAAGGTCGGAGTGCAAGCTAGGGTTTGAGTACAAATTTGGACTCATTTATGGGTGTATCAAGCGTGCATCTCGAGCGTGAACTACATATTCAAATCGGGTTGACCCGGTTGCATGGTTACCAATTTGTACAACTATATATATATATATATATGAGTTTTAATTAGGATCATACTTAATTTTTCATTTTCATTTTTAAAAGATAGGTAAAACAGACGTTGCATGGTAGAGACTGTCCTATGTTACTTAAATGGAAACTATATAAACACTAAATAAATAATTAAAAAAAAAACACTAACTCGAATTCATGGTTTTTGTGAAACTAACCCAATTTTAATTAGAACATATATTACATTTTCTATTGATGATGATGTATAGTAGATATGCCGACACAATTGAGATATAATAATTAAATAATATACAACATGAAATAGAAAATGTATATTGAATATAAACTGTACCAGTTGATGTGTCGATTTCATGATGAGATCACATCATATAATGAAGGACTAGAAAAGAATGCAGAGTCAAAAATGGTGTCATGATTGTCATCTAAATTCATGCCATCTCAAAGAGCAAAACAGCAATTCATTCACAAAACATGCCAATATATGAGGTTCCCACCACTCTAATTCGTACACGTGGCACACCAGAAAAACAATGAAAAATAAGAAAAGGAGAGAAGAGAACATGCAAGGAAAAAATATTTAGCATAAAACTAAAGTCACCACATATTTTTTTAAGGTACCATACTTCATGTATATTATTAGGAAATTATATACATGAAGTGTGATGCCTTTATGAAATAATGTGGTGCTTTTAGTCCTACTCATATTTATTTCGGATGATAATTGAAAAGTGGACTTTTCATTAAAGATTGAATACCAAAAATAACAAATTTATTAAATTGTGGTCCAAAAATATCATCTATTATATTTAAAGGACAAATATAACACATTTGTTATAATTTGGTCCAAAAATACTCACTATGAAGTCAAAGTGTGTCATTATTTGACACACCCCACCCCACCCCACATGTTTCCTATGCCCCAACTTTTAGTGTATATGTTATAGAGTTGTGGGTCTAAAATACCACATTTACTATAATAAAAATAAATTTTACAACACAATATAAGATAATATGTGTAAATGCCACATATTATAACTTAATATAACAAAATACCACAAATCTATTACACATATGACTTTTACTGCAAATATGTCAGTTTGACTATTTAATGCAATTATTACTGTACTTTTATACGATTATTCAAAAATTATAAAAATTTTGATAATAATTTTCGAATAATCCTATTTTTTAGGGTTATTCGAAAATAAAAAATTTATCTTCAAATGTTCGAATAACCCTAAAAATTAAGGTTATTCGAAAATTATCCACCTTATTTTCGAATAACCCTATTTTTTTAGGGTTATTCGAAAATTTTAAGATAATTTTCGAATAACAAAAAAAAAAATTCGAATAACACTAAAAAATAGGGTTATTCGAAAATTTTAAGATAATTTTCGAATAACACTTAAATTTTTTTTTTTTGTGTTATTCGATAATTATAACCCTAAAATAATAGGGTTATTCGAAAATTAGGTGGATAATTTTCGAATAACCCTATTTTTTTTTGTGTTATTCGATTTTTTTTTTGTGTTATTCGAAAATTATCTTAAAATTTTCGAATAACCCTAAAAAAATAGGGTTATTCGAAAATTAGGTGGATAATTTTCGAATAACCCTAATTTTTAGGGTTATTCGAACATTTGAAGATAAATTTTTAATTTTGCTAAAAAATAGGGTTATTTGAAAATTATTATAATTTTTTTATAATTTTTGAATAACCGTATAAAATTAGGGTTATTCGAAAATTATACCCTTATTTTCGAAAAATAGCAAAATTTTTTAGGGGTTATTCGAAAATTATATATTTTCGAATAATCCCTAAAAAAATAGGTTATGCGAAAATAACATTCGAATATTTAGGGTTATTCGAAAATATAATTATGAATAATTTATAGTATTTTCGAATAACTAAATAATAGAGTTATTCGAACAATAAAATTAATTTTCAAATAAGCTTATATGTTTTTCTTATTCGAAAATTATGGTATATACATCCAATCATTCCAATCATTGACAAACTTTCAATCATTGCCCAATCATTGAAAAGTTGGAATCATTCAAAAAAATGTGGTATTTTACTATATTAAGTTATCTTAGATGGCATTTTTATATATTAACTTATATTAAATGGTAAAATTTTCTTTTTATATATAAAATATGGCATTTTGATGCATTTCCTCTATGTTATATGTGTGTAAGTCCAATTCATTAGTGGATGATGTCACGTGTAGAAGAAATACGAAAAGTGGATAAATATAACACACTCTAGATTGGGATTGGATAACACGAAAAGTTTTCGTTTAACCTTAATTTTAAAAGTTTTTGTGTAACATTGATTTCAAGAGTTTTCGTGTAACGCCTAAAACATAGGGTTACACGAAAACTCCCAGTGTAGTTTTCCTGTAACCCTATTTTTAGGTGTTACACGAAAACTATTATATTTATCTTGTTTGTCCCCGTGGATCTTTAACTTATTTTGCTCATTGTGATCCTTAATTTGAATCCTATAGGTCGTAGTGTGCTGTTTTTTTTCTTCAACTTTCTTAATTTTCCTAAAGTACATATAATTAAAAACTACCAAAACGGCCGTCAAAACTGACAAGATTCTCTCACATAAAGTTTTTTCATCTTTCTTAATTTTCCTAAAGTATATATAATTAAAAACTACCAAAAGGGCTGTCAAAACTGACGAGATTCCTTCACATAAAGTTAGAAGATGTGACATATCACATTAGACTAGTCAAACTGAATATTTTTTGGTAAAATTATAGTGAATGTGTTATATTTATCCACCAAATATAATTGAGGCTCCGTTTAGATATAATGATTTGAAACCCAGAATTTGAAATGAGTGGATTTCAAATCCTCTCAAGTTGGAGTGGATTTGAAATCCACCAAAATGACTCCAAAATTAGCTTAAAATGAAAATCATGGATTTCAAATCCACATCCATCCAAACACTACCGGTGGATTTATTACATGAATTTCAAATCCCTTCTCAAATACACTCATCCAAATAGACCATGATGTTATTTGTCCCATAATGTAGTAAATGGGTTAAAAATGAATCATGTCCCTTTTATTAGACCATCTCCAACCATTTTACTCAAATTCAAACTCAAATCTTGATTTTGCCACCAAATTTGCCACTATCTCCAACCATTTAAACTCAAATTGGAATATTCTCTTACAATATTCTTAATTTTTATTTTTCAAATTTTATTTAATATCAAATATTTATTTATTTTAGTTCATAAAAAAAATTAACTTAATTGGTTTCAATTATAAAAAAATATTTATGAACTATAAATCTTATTAAAATACCAAAAATATATTATAAAATTCATCACAAATACATATTAATATAGTAAAGAAAATAATCTAGTCATACAACACAATGTAAATAAATAACATAATGGCACAAATTATAACTAACATTCCGAATTAGACCATTTTTCCCAAAGATGTTCGATCAATGCATTTCGAAGTTTGTAATGAGCCTCTGCATCTCTAATTTTTCTATGCCGATGAAGAAAATCTTGAAATGTAGGATTTTCGTGATTTATCATTTCTACCTCAAAATTATGAGTCGATCTCAGTCTGCAAATTCCGCCAACACTTATAGAGAATATTTTAATGAAATCGGAGGGACTGGAAGTGGTCTACCGGATTACTAAAATCCATATTATATATGGAGTTTAATTGCATTTCATTTATGTTTTTATTGTAGTAAATCTAGCATGATGTGTTTTATTAGTTTAAATTTAGGGTTAATTACAAAAAAAAAACACAAACTTATGGTTCAATTTCATTTACAACACGAACTTTAAACGTTAACATCATAAACGCTCAATTTAAAATTTATATCAATTCGACACATAATTGGGCTTATCGGGCTTAAATCGCTGATGTGGAGCCCGTTATCATTTAACCATCCCATCACCAGTTCATGTGTAATTTTATTTCCAAATCATCACCAAAAAAAAAAAAAAAACATTTTTTTCCAAAAATAAAGAAGAGAGGGAGTGAAAGATAGACTCAGATCAATGGGTGAGGCAAAGGGATTTGGATCCCGCCATGGCTGCTGAACCACGGTTGCATCTATACCAGACGCCATCCATGTCACCCCGCCAAGATACGAGTCTCTCTTTCCTATTGCCATATCACCAGCTCAGAAGAATCATGTGTCATCATCATCACAGCCCTTCACTTCATGTATATGTTTGTATGTGTAGAGAGAGAGAGACTAGAGAGAGAGACTAGAGAGAGAGGTGTAAGTGGGTGTGTTGAGCATTGATGGGGTGTTAATAGCCCTACTGAGATAGATCCTATTCCCAGTTCTTGCTAATTTGAACTAGCATATATACTCCTTTCCTTTTCCTGAATTTCTTCCAAGAGTGGCAGTGTTTACCATTTTGCCTTTGGCTTCGGGCTCAGATCCATGGAAGGGGACAGATAGAAGAAGAATCCGACCACGCCATGGCTGCAACAGAAACACCGTTGCCCAACCGAGATAGGGCCGATAATTTTATTACTGACCGAACGATATAAACTTGAAAAGTTAGAAGAAGACATCTTTTTTTAGCAAAATTTTGGGTGTTTTTTTCCCCCAAATCTTAATTAAGGTTCCTGAAGAAAGTAGTATGTTGAAGATAAGCAATGTGCTTTTAATTTATTGTGAGTTTTTTTTAATCTAAATTACACATGGACTGGTGACAGGGATGATGTGAATGATATCGGGCTCTACATCAGCAATTTAAGCCCGATAAGCCCAATTATGTGTCGAATTGATATAAATTATAAATTGAGCGTTTATGGTGTTAACGTTTAAAGTTCGTGTTGTAAATGAAATCGAACCCTAAGTTCGTGCTTTTTTTTGTAATTAACCCTTAAATTTAACATGTTGTAATGCTTATGTGTTTTAGTAAATTTCATTGTAATTTTCGTTAAACATTGTATGATATCTTATCGTATTTCTATTAATTATAATTCATGTTTATATTTATTAAATTATATAATCTACAATATAATGCAATACTTATAGATATATAAATTATATAATGTATCAAATACCAAATATCAAGTATTAAAATCAATACCTAAAATATAATAGATTAAAAAATAAATTGTAAATAAATAAAATAAATGAAAAAAAAAAAAGTTTGAGTAGTGAATAGTAAGTGGCAAATTTGCCACTTACTATTCAAATACTCAAATTTGAGGTTCAATTTGAGTTGCCATTGGGGCAACTATTTTTATAAATTTGGGTTTGAGTAATGATTTAAGTAGTCCCTTGGAGATGCCCTTAAACGTCCATCTTTATAGAAGGACGGACCTGTTAATGGGCCGGTCCAATAAAAGGCCTAGGAAAAGTATCCACATAAACGGTGAATTATTCACTACTAGTAATTCACCCACGTGATATGCGATTTATTATTTATTATTGTAGTATATATGTAATTATTAATAAGATTGTTATTTTACAAAGTTATCTATGTATATTATATCATTTCAAATTTTGTATAATTTACAAATATATTTTTCATATCTCTATTAATTTTAAGGTATATTTTAATAATTTAAACAAATCATTGGGTAAAATAGAGTTTTAAGTGAAGAAAGTAGAGTTATGTTCAATCTCATCCCACCCACCAGCAGCCCAACCCCCATATCTTCTGTATTTTTCAGGGATTCCTTTATTTTTTGGTATCGTGTTATTTTAAATTCAAATAATACAAATTTATATATGTTATTTTTAATTATATTTGATAAAATGAAAAGGGTTGAATACAAAATTTATTAATAACTTAAATAATGAACTTGAAACTTTACGTTCTATATGTTTGTTTTTGTATAAATTTTTCATGCTCAATAAATATTTTGATACGTCAATTTTTGAGTTAGTTAAAAGTGGCCAAATATGGAAATAAGTTTTAGAATATAGCTAACATAGGCTTTAGTAATTTCCAAGAATCAATGATATAATTTCAAGTCAAAAATCGGGTTTTTTGGACAGTAAGGGGAACGAAACTGTAAAGCTAAGACTGGTCAAGCGCCATTTAAAAACGTTTTTGATGCATTAGTAAGTCTCATGTAAAACCGTCTCACGGATCATTCATGTGAGACGGGTCAATCTATGACCAACATTTCACAATTCGCATATAAATTCATGAATATGAGATTTCTTAATGGTAAAAAAGGATTCGTCTCACGGAAATCATGCGTGAAACTCTAACGCAAAAATAAGAACAAAAGTTTTAAAATATTTATTTATATACAATATATCTCAAAATTACAAAAGATATATTAAAAATTCACTTAATTTTAAAATTATTTTAAACATTAAGTAATTAAAGTTTAAAAAAGGATAAATTTTTTGAAAAGCTTACATTCTAATTATTTCTATATATTTGTTGTTGAATTTTTTTAATGGCTCGATAAATAATTCGATAAATTAATGAGTTTTTGAATTGGTTAAAAGTGACCAAATGACAATATTAATTTTGAAATATTTATTTTCATACAACATATCTCATAATTATAAAAAACATATTAAATTTTTTTCAACTTTAAATTTGATGTGAGATTAAAATTGTAGACATTAAAAAGTTAATAAATTTTAAAAAATAATTAAATTATTGTTCAATAATGAACAACAGTCTCAACAACATCAAATAATAATTTGTAGTCTTAGTAATATATTTTTAATAATTCTAAATATACTTATATTTTTAATAATTCTAAATATAAATATAAATATTGAAAAGATCTGTCTAAATAACACAATCATTTTTATTGACAAAACTATTAATTTTTGAAATTCTTCCATCAACGAAAACATTGATATGACATTTTTAGGAGTGAAAATGACAAAATTGTACCAACTTTACTCTTTTTACATATAGATATATTTGAATATTAATTGATACATAAAATAAAACTTATAACTTCTTTACATACAACATTAATTAGTACATAAATATAATTAAAGAATAATACTAATATTTGACGAATAAACAGATTTATAACTTATTTATTATGACTATAAAATTTTCACTGAATTTATACAGTCCACTAATAAGTTAGGAAAATGAAAAGTTGAAATAGATATGTACACATAATTTATATTTCAAACTCTTTAAAATAAGCTTTGTTGTATTAATTTACTGCATTTTTGAAATTTCATTTTTTTTCGTAGTTCAATAACTTATATCCACAAATATGATAATAAATTCCAATTAATTAATTAAATATTTTAATCTAAACAATTAAAATAAGATGAATTTCTATTAATAGAAATGCTGAAATTATTCATTGAAAATTTTATGTTATTTGTAATTTATAATTTACAGAATTTAGTTGATTTGTTAGTTTTTCATATATATATATTTTCCTAATTAACATAATATCCGAATGAGTTTGAATTTTATTTTTAAAATTTTATATTCTTAGATTAAATCGTGTGATCTTATTATATATATATATATATATATATGAGATTCTTATAAAATTTCTCAACTTTTAATTTTTTGAATAATTTTTTTGTTCTTTTAATATAACTAGTAGTGTACCCGTGCGTTGCACGGTATGTTATATATATAATTATTAAAAAAATATAATAACATATAAAATGTAATGATTATTATTTTAACAAAAATATATTGATACTTTTTTAATTTGTATTAGTATAAAGCTAGGTATTTTAACTTTAAATTTATGTCATTATAAATAATTATATTCGAAAATATTAGAATTTTGAAATATATAAAGTAATATATTAATCTATGGATTAAACAAACAAATAAAAAAAATTGTGTCAGAACATTACATGAGTAGTGAAATTTTAAAAAATAAATTTAATATCTAAAAATAAGTTATATGTATTAGAAACGTTATGATTTAAGTATTGAGATAAATAAATTTATATTTTATTGACATTTATAACTATAAATACACACGTATTTTAATAATTTTTTTGGTTCAACGCCACATATAACTCATTTATTCTAAATCAAATAAAAAATTATATCAGCTTATCAAATACATGAAAATCTCTCTTGCTATCTATTTAAATGAAACAATTCAAAATTGGACTTAATCTACACATTTTGAATAAAAAAAATTATGAATAATAATTATAAAATTGATAAGTCAATATATCAGAGACTAAGAATGATGAAATTTTAATTTGTGAAAAACCAAAAAAATTACATCTGTCCAATCCCTTATGTCACCTCAATTAATCAGAAATAAATATAAATAAAAGTTGACAACAAATACGTATAAAATAAGAAAGATAAAATAAAATATTTGTATATTTCAAATGAATAAGTTGGTTATCTTGCAATAATAATTATAATCTAATTTTTTCTATTTGATATGTTTTATATGTGTAATCTATTAGGTACACCTATAATATTTTTTTATTTCTACATTTTAATATCAATTTACAATAAATTAATACTATATATCATACAAACGTTTAAAAATGAAAAATCATTGAAGCCCACACACATACATTTCCATATTTCAGTTTGATAAATTTTATATGAATATTAAATTTAAGATCATTAAATAATGATTGATTTTATATATTATATATTTAAAATTGATTTAAAATAGGGTAAATTACAAAAAACAACCCCAGGTATCGACTTTTTAAAAATTGCAACCTAATCTGCTTTTTTTTTTTTTTTAAGATTGTCACCCAATCTTTCTGTGGTTTTGCCGATTGCAAAATTTTCGGTCCTTTTCCGGCAAATGAATTAATTTTTTTCACTTTGCAACCCAAACTTTAATTTTTTTGTTCAATCGCAAATCATGATTTTTTTTCGCTTCACACTGATACCTTTATGTTATATATATGAGTGTGACATTTATATTATATAAGTGTGATCGATATTCATAAAATAAATATCAAGGAAATATTGGTCAAAATTAGTGAAATATATGTAACATCGGTAAAAAATCGATGAAATACCAATAAATATCGAGAAAATATCGGAATATATTGGTAATATAGGAAAAATAACAATAAATATATGTAACCATATAATTTCCATCGATATCGATATTTTCATGATATTTCCGTGAATTTAAGTTACCTATATTTCCACCGGAATCGAAATTTTCATGCTTGGTTGCAATCTAATAAAAACACAAAGTTCAGGTTACAATTAGATAAAAAAAAAAAAAACAACAACAACAACAACAACAACAAAGTTTAGGTTGCAAAGTGAACAAATAATCTCCATTTCGCCGAAAAATTTGCAATCGACAAAACCACAGAAAGACTGGGTAACAATCTGAAAAAAAAAAAAGATTAGGTTGCAATTTGAAAAAGGTTGATAGGTGGAGTTGATTTTTATAATTTATCATTTAAAATAAGTACTTAAAAATAAGATGAGAGATAATAAATATATAATCTCTTATTTCATCTTATTTATCTAGTTATTTATTTTATTTGAAATTTCTATACAATAAATAATAAACTGAGTATCATAACTGATTTCTTAAATTAAATACTTATTTATTTGTATTGAATTTCTTAAAATACAATAAATAGGTTTATTTATTTTTATTTTTATTGAGTTTCTTAAAATACAATAAATAGGTTTATTTGTATTATTGATTTGTATTGAGTTTCTTACAATAAATACAATATGAAATCAATTAATAGGTTTCTTAAAATAGTAATTATTTAATAGGTAGATCATTTATTGCAGTTATTTTTGGCAGAATATCCTGCTTTTATATATATATAGATTTAATCACTATGTTTCCTAAATTTTATATTACTTTCCAAATGGGTGAATTTTATAATTTCAAGTTTTCAAACATACTAATTAGATTTATAATTCTCTAAAATTTGATCAATTATTCTTTGTTGTTGTAATAAAATTGATTGATAAAATATAAATAATAAGATTTATAACTCAAATGCCCAATTGAATTCCTTCTAAAGCCCATCATTATGGTAAGACAACTTTGGGAGGGATAGTGACACTTTTGTAAATTCTCCCAACGGTCTTGATTTTATATAAGTATAGATAGATAATTGCATAATTTTATGTAATATTAATTCATTTATATGTTTTGTCATACTTTTATAAACGTATAAATAAATAAATAAAAAAACATGACAACAAGAACTTTTCATGAATTATTACATAATTTAAGGACGTATTTATCTGAACAAGAGAGATTCTGTTATTATATGGTCGTTGACGTAGTTATAATATAGAAGGTGAAAATTCGCAAAACATATAAGAGAAATAAAAATTGTTTTTTACCGTAACTTAATTAACTTGTCTGTTGGGCCTTTGAGTGCTGGTCCAAAAGTTTTCTTAAGCCCAATTATCATATATGTAAAGCCCATCTACCCCATCCAATTACTACACAAAAATTAGAGCAAGAGTTCCAATTAATTTAGGGCAAGAATCCACTGCGAACAGTGCGTGAATAGGCTTGTAGAAGGTAAGTTTCACTTCTAATTTCTTCTTTCTTTGCGTTTGTTTCTTGTTTCCAATTTCCGGCTGCCAGAAACACGATTTCCGGTGGTCTATTGTTCTTCCCCTCAAGGTTGACGGAAATTCTACTATCTATCTGCTTATCTAGTCACTGTAATGTTTTGCATATCTCGTCTCTCTGACTGGGTTTTTCTAAGAAATCTTGCTAAATTTTCAATTTAAATCTGAGCAAAGGATTTGGATTATTCAATCTGTAATTTTACTGTTGCTTAGGACAATGAGTGCTCGGAAGAAGACTCCATTCCAGAAGCACAGAGAAGAAGAAGAGGCGAAGAAAAAGGCATCTACATTACTTTCTCTCTGTTTTTAATTTAATTGAGAGACTATGATAAAATCTCTTATTTAGTTGCTGTGTAACTTTCTACATTGAATCTTATTTCTGGATATTTGCAGAGGGCGGAGGATGAAACTGCAAGATTGTATCAAGAATTTGTTGAATCATTTCAAGCGGATAATACTCCTGGGTCGAAGGCTTTTGTCAGAGGTGGAACTATCAACCCTAATGACAACAAGATAAAGAATGATCCAGAAGGTCAGTTGCAATTGTTGGAGTAACTACATAAAGTACATTAAGAGTAACAATTAGTTTATTTTTTTCCGCAATATGGATAAATAAATGATTTCTTCTTTCTTACATGGACACGTTAATAAAAATATGGGCCTTTCTATTCATTCGCGGATGGCAGGTGGAAATTCCAAAGATGAGGGTTCTGGTATAAAGAAAGGGAGTAGGTAAACAAATGCTTTTGATCAACTATGTTGCAATGCCTCTTATAATTAGGAATTTTTGAGTACAAGAACTCTCTGGTGATAATATTCTCACATGCAGACTATGATGTTTTGGGCTGTCAAACTTGTAAAAGATTGCCTGATTGATTCTACATCATTTGCCGTGTTCCAATATTCACTTTTGATTTATCCATTATTGCAAGATATACATTTTCAGTATCACAGAGATTTTCTTGATTCATTTATTAGTTCCACTAGTTTTCCACGAGTGGAAATGCTTCTCATATTCAAGTACGCTGCAATTTTCTAGCTGCAACATGCTTTGTCACTGGTCTATTGGTGAATTTCAGATCATGTGTTGCTCTAGAATTCCAAACTTCAAACTATCAGAATCGATAGAAATTGTGGTGCAAGCTTGAGTGTGTAGTATAGTATACAGTAATGAATAAGGACATTGTTTGTGTGATCTTAATAAATTCATGTGTAGGGTTTATTTTCCCTTGATAATTGAACCTCTTACAACCATCAATGGATGCTGACCACCTTAAAGGTCTCATACCTCTTCAAATTTGGAATTAGTCATACAATTTGTATCGCCTTTTTGGCTATCTCCCAACAGTAGAACTAGTTAATCATGTTGGCCTGATCTAGTTGTCCTGAAGGAAAGCAATGTAGTTGGGGCATTACTTGTTGAAGTTGTTCTCATTTTGTTTTGAGAATTTTATTTTTTGGCATTTGTACAAAATTTTATCCAATTGTGGTTCCATTTGCACCTTGATGGTGATGATTCAAAGTGGACAAGGGATAATAAAGGAAAACAGATAATTGAACTCAGGCCATCAGTAATCCTTATGTATGAAGGATGTACTATCAGCGTATTTTTTATTTTTAAACGAAAATTTGATATTACACATGTGAAACTTTCCAGAATTTACAATCTGAAAATGCAAACTGTATATGATCTGAAATCCTATTATGTTTCACGAAATGGTTTTTTGATGTTATTTTTGGTGAAAATGTTTTCAATATACAGAAAAAGCTATACCTTATACAAGTCAGCCAGTAACCTCTGTTTGAAACTTACGGACTTATTTTGGTGGGAACCGAACCTTGTGCAGTAATTTTTGGAGTGGACATATCTTCTTTTTCAGGGAAAATTGTCCTAGTTGATCTTTTTTTTCTTCTCTCACTAAGTTTTGTATGCTCTATTTCTATCTATTATATAGTTTGTTAGTCTTTTTTTTGTTTTTTCGTAAGTTGTTGCGGGACATTCTTATCGCTGGAGTAGGTACTAGATTATAGTCAAACTTTATGCAGGTATGTACCATCTTTTATCCCACCTCCAATGGCAACAAAGAGTAAAGAATATGAAAAGAAAGTAAGCACCAATTATTTATTTATTCTTTAATGCATGATTATATTCCGAATTAATTTTAATCTGTCTTCTTAACAATCTGCAGAAAGAGGAGAAGCCGAAGGAGAGAGAAAAAGGAAAGTCACGGAATATTGATCATTTTATGGAGGAGTTGAAGCATGAGCAGGAGTTGAGGGAGAGACGGAATCAAGATCGTGAAGTTTGGCGTGATACACGTCATGGTGATAATTCTTTGGTTAGTACATTCTGGAACTTAGATATGTCAACCAAACTATGTAGGTATAGCACTAATCTCTTTAAATGTGATTTGTTGAATCCATTATTTTCTCTAAACAAAAATATAGTTCTTTTGTCCTGTAAAGTTTGCCTAGCCACTTGGCCAACACCTCCAATTATCCCTGTCCGCTACCTCTTGTCGATGGTGATATGAATATTGATTTATTTGGTTCACCTTGAATTACTTAAATTTACATGGGGTTTCTCTGTGCCAGCCATCTAGCCGGTTTGATGAGCTTCCAGATGAATTTGATCCAATGGGGAAACCTGGGTCATTTGATGATGGAGATCCACAGACCACAAATCTTTATGTTGGCAACTTATCGCCTCAGGTCATATTTTGATCTTCCTTTGAATCCCAGGAATCCATGGATATAATACTCTCTGGTTCTATGACATTTTGTAATATTGTTCTGGAACTTCTCACCTAATTTTTGTTTTACTGTTCATGTTCTTCCCCTTTAGGTTGATGAAAATTTTCTTTTGCGGACTTTTGGAAGATTCGGACCTATTGCTAGTGTAAAAATTATGTGGCCAAGAACGGAAGAGGAGCGGAGACGGCAGAGGAATTGTGGATTTGTGGCTTTCATGAATAGAGCTGATGCTCAAGCTGCAAAGGATGAAATGCAAGGTTTGTTTAAGATTTTTTTAAAGGCCACTCTCGTATGATAAAGTATCAATGGATGGATTGATTTTGATTTTTTTTTTCATTCTAATTTTTTGCTACATTATCTTTATAGATTGTCTCCTGTTCGTGTATGGTGTAACATGACATTTTTAGCAATCAATTCCAATGAGATAAATGAACATGCTCATGCCATGAGCAAAAACTAATAAAAACAGAATAACTTCTTTGAAATTATTTACTGTCTAGACTATACAAGTATTAAATGTTAAAATTTACTCTCTTACTGAGTGGGACTCTAAAGATTTTGATGTGGCACTTGTTGTCTCCTTGTTTCCTTGTATATGATCTTGCTAAATAGCATCTTAACTGAGTGCCCTCTGTGTAAATATAATGCAAGGAATACTTAAAAAGTCCCTTAAGTCATTTTTTAATGATTCAGGAGTGGTGGTCTATGAATATGAGCTGAAGATTGGGTGGGGTAAATCTGTCTCTCTTCCATCACAAGCCCTTCCTGCTCCACCTCCGGGACAAATGGCCATCAGGAGCAAGGAGGTGAGTCAATTTTGTATCCTTCATTGTAATCCAATTGACATTTTTGAATGCCAGATGTAAACTTTTTGCTATTTCTTAACATCGGTTATGATAATCAACAAATTTTCTTGTGGTCAGGGTGCGACTGTCATTCTATCTGGCCCTTCTGGTCCCCCAGTAACCTCTGTTCCAAGCCAGAATTCAGAGTTGGTAAGTGATCCTGTGTTTACGGTTTGGATTTTGGTTTATTATGACAAACAAATGTTGTTGGCAGAAGTTTTATCATCATCATGACACAAATTGATGGGAGGTATTGTTTGCTTGTTTTGGTATCTGGTTTTACGTCTTGGATGTCAACATGCCAGATACCAATTTATCCATCCCCATAAAGTGAAACAACTATTTCATGGAAGAAAGAAGTAATGCCGTTTTAACTGTGACAAGGCTATCTTGCATAGACTAATTCAGTAGGCTTTTTCAGTTTTTTATTTTAAAATATAAATCAATATGCACACAATAGTTAAACTAATAAAAGTAGGGCCATCTGCATTTCAATCAAAAAGAGGTGTTTTTTCCTCTTAATCATTTTAAATGTTGTTAACATGTATTTGATGCACAATTTCTTGTTTGGATGTGAAGGTGCTTACTCCAAATGTACCTGATATTGGTGTTGTTCCTCCTGAAGACAATCATCTCCAACATGTTATTGATACAATGGCTCTCTATGTTCTTGATGGGGGTTGTGCATTTGAACAAGCAATAATGGAACGAGGCCGTGGAAATCCTCTATTCAATTTTTTGTTTGAGCTTGGTTCGAAGGAACATACTTATTATGTATGGAGGGTCTATTCATTTGCTCAGGTGAGCTCATCAATTGTAAATAAACTATAGTCTGCTGCCATGATGATGCACTTTTACATTGTATTAGACACTCTGGACCTGTCAGATTGCTAATTTGTTACCTGGTGATAATCTTGACAGTCGTTCAATAACCAATGCTACCTCGCACAAATTGTACTTTTGTAAATCATCTTCTGCTCATATCATGATGGTAATCTATTAACATGTTGAATAGAGTGATGAATTAGCTTAGATTGACAACCATTAAAATGATGTATGTATGGGAAGTACCCTGTTTGGTGGTGCATCCTCAGTTGATAATGTGTGTGATTTGGATTTTAGGGCATTTTGTTGATGTATACTAACTGAATCATGCACTAAGTAAGTCAGCCAACTTTTTAAGTAGGAAACAGCAGGGTGGTCTAGTTCTCTTTTTCTTTAGCAGCCATTGGAACATATAGGAATAATATATATTTAGATAAACCTCCGAATGTAGAAATAGATATCATTTCTGATTTCACATTATATCTGTTTATGTGCAGGGTGATACACTTCAACGATGGCGGACCGAGCCTTTCATCATGATCACTGGTAGTGGGAGGTATAAAGTCTGTTCTCTTTTAATGACTACTAATTATCTTGAACTTGAATTGCTTTTAGAGAATCCTCAAGCTGTTTTTCATGTTTTCAAGTGAACATAAATTAATTGGCTTTCAGGCTTTAATTGCATTCAAGCATGAAAAGTAATAAAGTCATGTAGAATAACCTTTTGACATATGAAGGACTTGTAAAGCCTCTGTACCTATGAGCAAGAGCCAAGAACCAAGAACCCTTCCATGACAGTCTCAGCTAGTCTGGAGATAATGCTTCACCTTTCTTAAACTTTTGATGGTGTATATTTTTGTTAAATTCTTCCTTTTGCATTTGTAGATGGATACCACCTCCTTTGCCAACAGCAAAAGGCCCAGAACATGAAAAGGAAGCTGGGAGCACTTATGCTGCTGGGAAAAGCAAAGTACTTCTAATTTAGTTTATGTGGTTTCCTGGTGCTTGTGTTTTATTTTTGTTTTCTTGTTTTAATCGTATAGATCATAAAATTGTTTTATTTGCTACCATCTAATGCTTTTTACAGCGTGTGGAGTCGGAACGAACACTCACTGATGCCCAAAGGGATGAATTTGAGGATATGCTTCGTGCATTAACATTAGAAAGAAGCCAAATAAAAGAAGCCATGGGGTTTGCTCTGGATAATGCTGATGCTGCAGGAGAGGTGATTGTTGAGCTTACATCAATAGATCAATTTTGCTTGACTAAAAAAGTTGCAAAGAAAAGCTAATACTGGATTTGAAGCTTAAGTTAATGGCACATGATTGAGAGCCCTTGGTGGGGCTCAGAATTGTAAATTATTTTGCGGGAAACACAAAAATTGTAACCAATAATTACTCGAAGAAGCAACCTAAAGATAAGGGCCTACAGCAATTAGCGATTAAATTGAAATGGTCTGACCTGGTTGACTGACATAGTTACCATATCTCCCACTGTAGTTTAGCTCTATCATACTATATAGAAAAAGGGGCTTGTATGTGTACTGGTCATCTTGATCCATATTCAACAATAAATCCCACATCAAACCAGATGGGAAATCAAATTCATTGTAATTCTATTTTAGTTCTCATCTTTGTCAGCTGAAAGGGTTGAAACCTGTTTGGGACTTTACTGCTTTGTGGTGATATTTTCTCTCTCTATATAAGTTCTTGCATTCTTACATTTTCAGGTGGTTGAAGTGTTAACTGAGTCCTTAACTCTTAAAGAAACTCCAATTCCCACAAAAGTTGCAAGACTCATGCTTGTCTCAGACATTCTGCACAATAGCAGTGCTCCTGTAAAGAATGCTTCTGCTTATCGTACCAGATTTGAAGCAACTTTGCCAGACATTATGGAAAGCTTTAATGACTTGTATCGTAGTGTAACTGGTCGAATTACAGCTGAAGCCCTTAAGGTATGCCATGTTAAGTTCATATTTTATCTTGAAGATATTGCTTCTTTTCCCTATTCAGGCACCAACACTTCTCTTCTGATATTTTCCAGGAACGTGTTTTAAAAGTTCTTCAAGTATGGGCTGACTGGTTTCTGTTTTCGGATGCATATGTTAATGGGTTGCGAGCTACCTTTCTTCGATCTAGTAACTCTGGTGTGATCCTTTTCCATTCTATATGTGGTGATGCCCCTGACCTAGAGAGGAAAGCTGGCTCTGCAGAGATGGGAGATGTTGACAAGATTAACCAAGATGCCGCCTTAGCGATTGGGAAGGGAGCTGCCATAAAGGAGCTGTCGAGTTTGCCCCTTACTGAATTGGAAAGACGTTGCAGACACAATGGATTATCTCTTGTTGGTGGAAGAGAAATGATGGTAGCAAGGCTACTTTATCTGGAAGAAGCTGAGAAACAAAGGGGATATGAGCTGGATGATGAGTTGAAGATCGCACACAGCGAGTCAAGCTCAGGTAGATACCCAAGCGGACGGAAGGAAGTGAATTCTGAAAGGGATCCAGGGCGAATTTCATTAAGGGGTAGTGACATGGAGAATGATGTTCAATCAATAGGGAGGGGATCAATATTTTTACCTGCAGCAGATGTTAACTTACAGCTTGACATTAGCAACAGTGAAGGAAAAAATGAGTCCATTCTCCCTTCCTCTAAGTGGGCCAGAGAGGACAATGAAAGTGATGAGGAACATGATAGAAGTGCTAGGGACTTGGGGTTGACTTATTCATCTTCTGGTAGTGAAAATGCTGGTGATGGTCTTCACAAAACTGAGGAAGTAGAGCTTACTACTGATGCGAGTAATTCAGCTCATCTTGATGGTGGAATGAATGAAGAACAGAGGTACTAGGAGTCTGGGATAATTCAACTTATATTTCTTTGATTCTTTTGTCAGATTCATGTTTTAAAATATTACTCCCTCCATCCCCCCCCCCCCCCCCAAAAAAAAAAAAAAGAAAAAAGAAAAGAAAGAAAGAGAAAGAATCCTGTTTTTTCCTGAAGTACAAATATTTATTTTGGGTCAAACTTATACAAACTTTTGTAAGCCATTAAGTCTCACTTCTGTCCCTCCATTTTATTCATTAAATCCATCACTGGAAGTTTATCACAACGAATAACACGTATGTTACCAAAGCATTATAACATTCTATATTAAAATCTAACTTTGACATTTAAGACATGACATTTTTCTTGGGACAAAAATGTTTATGAAACAGCTTTTTGGACGGAGGGGGTATATTTATCTACGTGTTATGGATATCTGAATTAGCTATCCTTTTGATGAATCCAATCAATTTTTGTGGAGTGATGGAAGTTTTTTTGGTATGTTTTCCTGGATTGCTTTGATTGAGAAAGAGTTCAAGAATCTTCAGTTTTTATCCTTCCATGCTGTATGTATTCTTTATGTCAATTAAATAACTTGTTCCTGATTTTTTTATTCTTTTGTGATGTCATATACATTATCATGACAATGGTTCTTGGTTACTTTAGGAGTGGGTGAAAGTAGCTTGTCACTTCTTGGTCATGTTTTTAAATTTTTTATATGAGTTAGGGGAGTGGGGGAAATGGAGATGATAATGACTAGAAAACTTAGTTGATCTAGGTTAGAACCCTGGTGAACCTAATCCGCACATTTATAAAGGTGGAGATACCACTTGATCTATAAGGCTTGTGGTTTGGTCATGTTTCTAATTGGTGCTTTATAGTGTTGCATTTTAAGTTGGATTCTTTTGAATGATCAAGATTTTAATATAATGATTCGAGTTGCAGAGGTTTCATATTCTTGATTTTAAACTTTGAATACCCAGCGGGATGTGTATACTAATACTATGATAAACGATTCTCTCACAGACAAAAATTGAGACGTCTTGAGGTTGCTTTGATGGAATACCGTGAATCCCTTGAAGAGCGAGGTATAAAAAGTTCTGAGGAAATGGAGAGAAAAGTTGCTATTCATAGGAGTCGACTGCAAGCGGAATATGGTCTACTTGATTCAAATGCAGATGCTTCTGGCAGAAGTAAGTGCTAATGTTTAGGTCAAATTGTAATTAAATTTGAGTTATTGTATGTTTTACAAGTCACCACATATGGTTCTTACACTGTTTGGTGCGATATGGATTTTGTTCATGCAATTTAGACATTGAAAGTGACAGTCATGACAATGCTTAAACTTTTTGGTGCCTGGGATTTGTATGAAAGGTCTTCTTTTGGCTAGCTTGTTGAGAAACAACTTTATTTTTCCGACGGTATGGGCTTTTGAAAATGAATTTGAATTGCTTTTTATGTTGAAACAACTTTTGTTTTGAAGATCTACATTCAATTTGGCTATTGCTGAAATGCTAATTTCACTTTTAAAGTTGCCTCATATAACTTTCTTTGCACCCAAAATGGAAATGATTGATTGTAGCTGGTCCATGTCACAAATTTGTACGTGAGTTCCTCTTTTTTTTTTTTTAAATCAATATTTGTAACCCCAGTTTTTCTCAAGCTTGGCATTTTTTGTCAAAATTTGACCATTTAATATGTTGTTGAAATGCAGAGACCTCTTCAGAGAGGAGGGACTCACGAGATGATTCGCGTGAATCTTCTAAGAAGCGCCGCCGTAGCCAAAGCAGAAGTGAAAGCCCTCACCGTAAGTTATCCAATCGAGACAGAGAAAGGGAAAGTGATGCAAATAGGGACAGAGAAAGACGGCGTGATAGAGAAAGAACACATGATTTGGAAAGTGATAGAGGAAGGGACAGGGATAGGGACCGGGATCGTGAGAAGAGTGGCAGCAGGGAGAGGGATGATCATGACAGAGAAAAGACGCGAGAGAGAGACAGAGATAGGAGAAGGCTGAAATGAGTTCGTTGTTGGCATATGCGGCCATATTAAGCCTCAGATGCAATGGAGTTTAAACCAACATCTACAGTGTTTTCCTGTTTGAAACCTTCGTTGCAAATATGGTAGTAAAATGCTGTTCACTTGAAGCAAATTATTTGTTGTATTTGTTGATCAAATATGAGTTCATAGTGTTGATGTTTTTCCTTATGAATTCAGCTATTTGACATTTTCTAATGTTTTTGTTCTAGTATTGTAGCAGGTTAAGATCATCAGGATATTGAAGGTGCTGTAGATCTTATTTTCTATCTGCAGTCTACCCTCTCTCTCATCATCAACTTTTAACACAACGTTCTTGAATAGTATAAAATATTTATGCAGGAAAAGCTGCTGTTATTTTGGCCCTATTGCAATGCGGTGGTATCGGATGTGAATGTCTTGAAGAATTGGGTCTGAATTTAAACATGGTAACATCTGGCATTTGGAATGTCATAATGTCATGTCGAATATAAGTATGTATATACTGTGATCATATTCCAGTTTTCTTTAGAGGACAAACTAGGGAGACAAATCGTCTGTATTATTTGGTGAATCTTGGATACCTGTTTGTAATATGCATTATTGATGGAATTTGAGTTACTTCACCCTCTTGAACACTTAACTATAATTGAAATTACTAAGAAGATCAATTTCTCTGGGGTTTTGAGCATTCATTAAGTTAAGCTGGCAGCTACCTACAAGTCTACAACTAAGAAAGAACATTAACTTCTCAATTCTAAACTAGCAAAAATCAGACATGACTGTAAATCGGGACTTTCCATTCTATGCACCTACTACGATTCTACACTACAAAACTTGTCTATGGCTCTATTAAAAACAGAACAATGCCACCACAAGATTCTAAAAAGACCTATAAATCACAAGCGTCCGAGCTTCCTGAGCAGCCATTTCTTCCTGAGAGTAGCATCCAATGCCAAAAAAGTCTTTGCTTTCCTCTCATCCTCCAACAGATCACAACCATCCAATAAAAGCTCGTCATCTATATCTGGTATGGCTTGGAGTGCATCAATGGCACTCTCTATTGGAAAATAGTTATTTCCTGCTTTATTGACCAACTTGCTGAATGCATTCGTGAAGCTCGTAAAGTCTCCTGGTTCCTTTTCGTTGTCAGTTTTTTGTGCTTTCTCACGGCATTCCAGAGCTATAGCTGTTGTAGGAGGGCGCTTTTTAGCTTGATCAAATATCTCAGTTTCCAGAAATGTCACCGGAAGCTCTCCAGAGTACTCATCAACTTTGTTGTTGATAGGGTTATCAAACTCCATTGGCACATCACAGCTCAATTTTCTTTCAACTATTTCACTTCCAAAAATAGCACACAAGTCACTGTAATACTCAATGACTTCATCTCTATACGAGATTGCCTCTGGATGCTCCTGCACAATTGAACAATGAAATAATATCATCGAAAGGCCAATTTTGATTTGCCATATGATGCAGCTTTTAAACAACATAAATCTTTATGTACCTTAACATATGATTCCCAGAGATCATTGTCAGCTACAATCCTATGTGAAGCTTCATCCCACAAGAATCCCTCTTGAATGAGGAGGTTACTGATTTCAATATACTGTTTCCTCAACCTCAAATAATGATTTTCCAGAATGTGCTGCTCATACTGTGGACCAAATTTATCTTTAAACGACAAAGTCATGTAAGCCCAGGCTTGGTCAACGAATGCATTATCAATCTTATTACCATGGTGCACCTGCTCCATCATGAGGCCTACCAAATAATGTTCCATAGGTAGTGTCCAAACTATTATGGAATCTGCACCACCATAATGGGGTTCCTCTTTCCGGTTGCCTATTATAGGGAGAAAATATGTATAGATGAAGGCTCCTCTTTTCAGAAAAAGTGATAGGATACTACAACATAAGAAGAAATAAAAACTCCTTCATGGAATTCTAATGAGAACTAAACAATCCCGGTACTTCCATGTCCAATTTTTTTTTTCTGAAGTTCCTTTTCCTACTCAAAGCGACACTTTCATGTTTAACAATGAAGCACTGAAATACTGCTTAGGTCCTGAAATAAATGCTAGATTGTGGAGTTAAATTTTGATTATCATATCCAATTTTGATTTTTTTTCCAAATCCTATTAGCTCTATTGCTGCTCAAATACAGTGGTTAAACATACACTGAAGTCCTCACTATTGTACCTAAAAAGCTAGCTTGACTGTGGTTACCACCACCATGAAGGATTCATTTGAAGAAGTTCTCTAAAATGGGACCATAATTCAGAAAAAGTTTTGTGTGCAAATTTGATCCAGTTTTTCATACCAAAAGTTCCCGTAGCTGGATCCATGCTGTCAAACAAATGGATATTTGATCCCTCAAACTTATCTTGTCCATATATGACACACAATTTGTGATAACAGGGCACTGTTTTAACTCTGAATGATCGAGCATCCGGATGGGCCTGTAGAAATCATATGTGACAAAAAAAAAAAAGAATACTGGAGGAACATTGACAACACAAGATGAAGATAATTATAACCTTAATATAAGCATCCCAAACATGGTCTTCAGCTGTCACCATCTCTCTGTCTTTATCCCATGAAAAGCCACCATGTTGCAGAACGATCCTCACATCATTGTATTGCTTCCTGAAATGCTTGTATCTATTTTTTAAAACTTCCCTGTCATGATGCGAGTTGAAATTAGCATTGAATGATTCAACCATGTCATTCCAGGCTTGGGTGATAAATGACTGTCCAATTTGATTTCCTCTATGCACTTGCTCAAGCATCAAGTCAATAAGAAAACGGTCCATCGGTGGAGTCCAATATGTTCTAGAACGTTCACCACCTGTAAATTTCAAGATCATATATAAGCAACAGTAACATTAAATAACATAGTTAGACAAATCTCTAAGTGTTAAAAAGAAGAATTCCAGAACAGACATCAAAATAAATTATTTCTTGATGCTATATCTCATGTATTTTGTTCCAATCATTGAACATGTGCATAACAATGATAACAGAAAACCACCAAAAAAAAAAAAAGAAGCCACTTCCTTATTTGGAATTGAAAATTACTATAACAACCTTTTGCAACAGCAGTTTCACTTTTAATATCTTGATAGCATTCACTCTGGCTTTCCTTATTGATCATCTCCCCAAATATCAATGCCAAATTGTTATAGCCCTGAAAGACTTTGCCTCTATATAATCGAGCATGTGGATGTGCCTACATTACATCATGTGATCCACTTGATCAGTGAACAAATACAAATTGCTGCGACTGAGGATAAGGAATATACCTTGATATAAGCATCCCAAATGTCATCATCAGCTACCACCATTTCCTGTTTCTCATCCCAGCAAAAACCTTTTTGATTAATTAATGACATTAAATCACTATAATACTTCCACAATTTTTTATATCTGTGTCTCAATACTCTTTTATTATATTCAGATCTAAATTTTGCATTAAACAATTCAAGCATATTTGTCCAAGCTTGTTTTGTGAAAGTATTGGCAAGCTTATTGCCTCTTTCTTGTTGTTTCAGCATCAACTCCATGAAGTACTGGTCCATATCTGGTGTCCAGTCTGTCCTTGAACTATTTGAAGGGGCTAGGCTATTATTGTAGTCACCTATCAAGACAAAATTTATTCTTAGCTACAACAAACAAATCTTCATGTTCTCGCAAATATTAGTTGTCCATAATTTACTTCATTCCCTAGGCTGAGATGTAAGAATAGTGAACAGTTGTAATTGTTGTATGAGTAGATAAATCATCAGTGGACCTCAATAGAAGGAAAGTTTCATCATGTTATTAGCTCATAAGTGCATCCTCTACTGGAAACACAACATTTTTTTTGTCTCCTAAGTAAGGAAAATATATTTCACAAAAAAAGTTCTAAACGAACTCTTCCAAATTATCGATTCGGCCTTTTCAAGGTTCTGCAACAAAAAGTGTACGCACCAAAATTCAACCCTTGACTCTCATCCTCAACATCTACATCATGACTTGAACGACTGTATCTACCATCGGCAACTGTGTAGCCATATATCAAGCACAAATCATCAAAGTTGAGTACAGATTTGGTTCTGTAAGGCCTTGCTTCAGGATGAATCTGCATGTGAGGATAGATCAATTAAAAAAAAATCATGTATCAGCATAGTGTAAACACAGTGTAGTAATTCACCTTGATATATGCATCCCATGTATAATCATCAGCCACCACCATTTGCCTAGTTTCATCCCAAGAAAATCCATTCTGGCCAAGGAGATGCTTAATATCATTAAATAATTTCCACAAATTCGTATAACGGCTTTTTAGGACATCTTTGTCATATTGAGATCCAAACTTTGCATTAAAAACAGCCAGCATATCTATCCAGGCTTGCTTGTTAAATGTATGTCCAGTTCTATTCCCTCTATGAATATGCTCTAACATGAGATCCACAAAGTATCGCTCCATTGTTGGTGTCCAATATGTCCTAGAGCAATGATTG
Organism: Scutellaria baicalensis; assembly: GCA_005771605.1. NCBI lineage: Eukaryota > Viridiplantae > Streptophyta > Magnoliopsida > Lamiales > Lamiaceae > Scutellaria > Scutellaria baicalensis. The sequence goes on from CM016726.1 coordinate 23,231,222, forward strand.
CCTGAAGGATTTTGGCCACTCATTCTGCAGAACCAAAGATAACGTGAACCAAATGTAGGTAGAGATGAAATACATTCCAAAAAAAAAAGAAATAAATAAAATTTGCTCATAACCTGTAACAATAAAAGAGGCAGAAAAACCAGTCATATGAGTTCCAATTCACAAGAATTGCACTATATAGTAGTAGACTGAGAGAAGAGCAAACTCTATCAAGTGAACGGTACTAAACAGTGAATGTCTAATTTTCATTTGGCTACCTAAAAAAAGGCTCAGCAATCAGAATATCAAATTCTAGGATAAAGAACACCAGGACAACATCAACTCTATGTTCAGGACTTAATTTCCAATTTCCAAACGGACCTATGATATGAGAGCCAAAATTAATAGAACACACCATTCCCCATTTATCAAGATTCATTTATCGAACTTGACTGAACTTCATTCTCAGTATTGATAAATATACACAGAGGTTTCTATATGGACACATTTTTCCGCGCACATTATTTTGAATAAAAATTGTTCTCTCTCTCTCTCTCTCTTTTAAGTGGAGGCATTAATATTATAACTAGACAGCAAATTAAGCGATTTGAAAGTCATAAAAATCGAAACTTTCACTAAGATCAAAAAAACCCAAGAACGTTCCTTGGAGAAAAACTCATGCATTTCTCCATGGTGTGCACGTTCTCACGGAAAAGGGCCTCAAGATTTTTTTCTCTCGTTGAATTTTGTCCAAGATTTTGAAAAATTAAGCTCTTGAAAACTAGCAGTAAAATAAAAAGTACAGTTCCTTAAAGCATTGTTTTAACAGCGGACCATCGGCGATTAAAAGAAAATTAAAAATCAAAGAGAAAGAAGTACATTTTTTACCATACCTGTTGTTTGGTTTGGCGCATAAAGGAGAAGATGGTTGGCTTGGTGAAAGATTATGTGAATGGGGGGCGATTGGAGAAGAGAGGAACCCTACTCCGGAATAAGGCAACCTTATCAATCCCGTTTGGATATAGGTATTACCCACTCCTTAATTAATAATTGGATAATTTTGTACACACCTCAAATAATATTAAACACACCCCATCTATACACATACTCCTTTTTTATTATTTTATTTTTCATATGAGATGAGTATAGAATTGCCCTTAATAATTCTAAGATTAGATCATGGAAAATGACGGTTTTGTCCTTGTTATTGAGTGTGTTTCTTTTAACTGATACATTTACTATCATTTTAATTTTGTCTGAGAAACAACGCGATAAATCAAAATTTCGTTGAAAATTAAGATAAGATTAATGATTTACTCCCTCCGTCCCACTATTTTCAGCCTACTTGCCATTTTCGTTTGTCCCAATTAAATCTGCCAGCCCCAAAATGGCAAAGAAAATTTTACTCTCTTACCCCTCCATTTCTTTCATTTTACAACTTTTGCACTCAAAAAGTTGGTTTAAATTACAAAATTACCACTCAAAAATATTAAAATAACACATCCAATCAAAGTCAACAATTTTTTCTTAATATCTGTGCCGGTCAAAGTAGGCTAAAAATCATGGGACGGAGGTAGTATTTTTATAAATTTCAAAGTTCGTGTTAAAAGTGCATTTTTTTTTTGAATTAAACTTTAAAATAGTCAAATATCACATATACTTGTTTTCAGTAATCACATGGCACAGCTAACGAAGCGAAAGCAGGTGCTTGAGCCCCGGTTCAGAAGAGGCGGTTTAAGCAAGCCTCTTCTGGAAAGTCACTTTGATCCAATATAGCTCTCTTTAGTTATCTCACATGTTTATGAATAACGACATGTTTGTATAACTTTGTAATAACAATTCCAGAGTATGAACAATACATTTCTGAGTGGGATTGTATAGAACAAAACTGTGGGTTCAAAATCTCTATGTAAGCAAATGAAAGAATACAATGCAAGCATCTTCAAGAAACCTGCAATGAACTCAGTATCGTTGTTTCAATACTATCTACTATCTGTCCGGTCAACGAGCGCGACGAGCTCAACATTTTCAGATGTCTGGGATTCAATAACCTGTTTTGTATCATCCTCCATAACTTCATCAGGAAGAAGAGAAGAGTTGGGATCTGCTCTAGGAACCAAAAACAGAATAAAGAGTGGACTGATCCTCAGTATGTTCCTTATCAGAATGGCCAACCAGAAGTTATCGAATTTGTCCCTCGTAACGTTCAAGATATGAAGTAGTAAACCTCCTAACCATGAGGAGGTGAGAAGTCCAGCATTGTCAATTGACATTAGTAAAGCAAAAAAAGTTCCTTCAATGCCAGCTGGGCACAGCTTTGAACTGAGAACGAGGAGTGGCATCCATTTGAGCCGTCCGATCAATTGGGAAACACTCGCATCAATCACCATAAAGAAATAATCAGGTATGCCGAGATTCAAGTTCCAGCGCAGCACCAACACTAAATCTAGCATTCCAGAGAGACAGGATAGTATCTGAACCCAGAACAGTAGATCACGAAAGGGGTAGTTTTTAAGGCCGTATTGGTATAGTATAGCTCCAAGAAGAGAGCCCATGGAGCCAACTGCCATGGTATAGCCAATTGTTTGCTGCATAAATAACATGAATTGTCTTTAACTGTCTTTCACTTGGTTCTAAGTTAACGAGAAGATTAGGTGAGAACTGAGAGTATATATAAATACCTTAGAAAACGCTGGACCAGCTGTAGAATCTGTGGCCCAATAGAACATTCCCTCGGATATATTTAGACTCATCGAGAAGGATAGGTACATATATAAGCATGGCCTCCACACATCTGGGCATTTCAGTGTCTTCCACATAGAATTACCAGCATTGAGGAGGTTCTGGTTGATCTGATTCCAAAATCAAAATTAGTACTATATAATTTGATTATCTCAATAATTCAATAGGAAGGTGTGAATGAGTACCTGTTCGTAAGAGAAACTTCCAACCCGATGTTCTTTGAGCAAAACACCAACTAAAAACACGAGCCCAGCTGGTATTGTCATCAACCCATAAACCCCCTTTAATTCAAAGAGAAGTCACATTTAAAATCCTTGTGATTACTAGATTAAATTAGAGGATTTTCTCAAAATTAACTAGCGAAAGAGCTATAACCTGGGGACCGATTAAGTGGACAAAGATACCACTAAAAGAAAATCCGACAAGAGAACCAATGGAGGAGCTCAAGGCACATAAGCTTTGCATGTCAGCAGCCAGTGAAGGATGAACACCGCTCTTTTGTGCCACACATGCATCGACAGTTACATCTGCAATTGCAACGCTGGCACTTGCTGCTGTCAATGATAGTAATGCTAATACTATATGCACTTCTCTGCGCAGTGATATGAAAAGCATCGAAATAACTCCCAGTGAACCTGGAAAAGAAGATTTTTGATGGAAAAAAAGGACGTGTATTAATGTATAACATGCATGCATATTAGATAAGACAAAACATCTATATAAACTTTCTAATGCTGATTTTAACAGAGATTTTTGAGCTGTATCACTAAGTTGTGAATATAACAAGTTTCACCTCTGGCTTGTAATTAATATACTACTATATATTGTCATCAACTTCTCTTTCAAAGACCTCATCAATATAATTGTCATCAATAAGCTTATTTTTCTAACAGATAGATTTAGTTTTAAGCCAACAAGATCTTCCTGTACTATCATGTTGGCATAACTGAAGTTCAATGCATTCTTCAATACCTTGGTATCCATACTTGACAGAGATTTAATATATACATGTTCAGATGTAAATTCCGATGGGCCTGTATATATTTAGACGAAAAACCTAGGTGATACCATCTGTAGTTCAATTGGATCCAGCTGTGTACGATTTCCATTGCTACATAAGATGAAGATGGACATAATCTATCCTTGTACCTAATTGAGTTCAAGCGGATGTGTATCTCTGTTTCAAGTTTTGACAAGGTATCCAAGAAAAGACATCCTATTCTTTCTTCAGTGTTTTATTGGTAAGAGTTACAGAACATACAAGAGAGGAAAATTCAGATGGCATCAAGAAAAACCCTGTTTTCCAAAATCAAGCACCAACTAATCTGAAAATCTTACTACACTCAAATATGAAACAAATCACGTGCCACAAGATAATCAAGAAAAAACAACTCTGCACTGTAAAACACACTCCGAGGTATACAAAAGACAATAAAGAACAATTGAAATGGCAAAAGAAAACCACAAGTAACACATCAAGATTCAAGCTCTCAGAGTTCTTTACCAGCAAATATGAAATAAGGCCTTCGTTGATACCCCGAAATGGGGAGAACATCAGTGAGAAGACCCCAAAGTGGTTTGACAATCCAAGGAATAGAAGTGATCCCAGTATAGACCTGAGCCTCAGAAGGTTGCACTTTCTGCACATCTTTCATATAATACTCAGTGCCTACTTTTCCAAGAGCTCCACCAAGTCCCTGGCTCACACCATACACAATAACTACCCCAAATACAAAACTCCAATGCAGTTCTTTTGCAAGCATTTTAAACCAGAAAACAGGGGCACAAACAAGGGTTCTCATCTCATTCTTGGGATGCTCACTTTCTTGCCCTTCATCGCTATGAATTGGGATTCTTTCTTCCTCTCCCATCATTTACAATCCAACACAAAATGTTCCCAACAAGCTGAGAATCTGGACTTATTCACCAGATTTATGAAGGGGATTCAGAAAAGTCAACTTCGAGATCGATGGGGATCTTGATTCCTCTTAAATCATTAAAAAAAAAAAAACAAGAAAGGATCAAGATCCTAGATGGGTTTATGATTTTGGTAGACAACTCCTGAATTTAGCTCTCATTAATCTTGGATAATGAAGTTGTCTGAGGGAAAAACAGAATCTTTGAATTTTCTGATGACTGTTTATTGGCCAATATTTGACTAGAACATTAAATGTTCTTAGAGTTGCAGCTAGCTAGCAGAGCACAAATCCTCATTGGCTACAAGGTTTTGTTCAAGATTTCTTCTGCCCTCTCTGCTCAATTATTGAAGAATAATGTCAAAATTACAGGGCAAGGAGGAGGAACATCCAAGGCTGAAGGTAGCTGAAACACTTTATCAAGTTCTACGGAATGAAATGGATTATTTAATAATTTTCTCAACTCATTTGTATGGGATTATGTTAACACAAAACTATATTATAATTAGGCTTGGATTTAAAGTAATCGAGTTTAAGAAAGCGGAAGATTGGATGACATGAGAAGGTAAATTTGAATTTTGATGGTTTTGGAGATGCTATACATGATTTAATTCATATCTATTGTTTCTTAGAAATATTAATAACTGTTTGTTTGGTTTATAAGTAGTAAATGTTATAATTGATTTATTTCATTGGAATGTAACAATATGCAACATCATATACACTATTATAGGTTTCAAAATTATAAATGAGTTTAATAAAAAAACTATATTCAAAAATACATTTATAAATTTGATATTGATTATTGATAAATGATACATCATCTAATTTAGAAATAAATATAATAGTTTGATTGATATATTCTATAAAGTTTAATTGTAGATAATATTGCATTTGTTTAAGAGTGACACTTGTGTGTCTCAGGGGCACGGTGCCTCAAATTAATCATCATATTGGTGTTAAATATATACTCTACAAGTATCATGTGTATACTCTTTAGGTATCACATGTATACTCTTATATAAAGATGACCTGTAGAGTATATGTATAACACCAAAAAAACATAACACCTATAAAGTATATATATCACACCTGAAGAGTACAAATGTAACACCTAGATCTGTGCTCCAGGGGTATATAAATTTTTACCTTTGTTTAATTAAAGTTTCCTAAAGAAACTCTACAATATATTTTTATCACATATTTGCTGTTTTTTTAATTAGCTAAAATATGAATGATATGTTTTAACTTACACTTATTTTAGTGTTTTCCTATTATAAGTTTTGCGTAAGAAATTAAGGTTTTATATTAGAAGAAATTTAAAATCACTAAGCAGTAGTTAATAAGGTTTACTTGATTCTTGATGAAGTTCAGTTAGCAATTATTAGTCTAATATAGCTGTTACCTCAATCTTTAATCTTTCATTTAGAGTAATCCAATATCGCACGTTTTATTAGTGTTTTATTCCAAACGCGATTTATAGTTTTTCCTCGGTTCACTTTGTATCCAGCCCTTTTCCCACCGCCGCCGCCACCACCACCACCACCGGCGGCGGCGATCTCAACAAAAGAAGAGTTAATGGAAGACAAGCCCTCAACAATGAGTTCCTCACCCACGTCCAGTAACTACATCACCAAAACCACACAAGACCTCGCCGTGGAAGGCCGAAAGCACCTGGATGAAACAATTGAGGCGGCCTTCCTAATCCTGTCCGCCATGAACGACGAGCTCTGCAATCCCAACCTCTGGTCCACCACTGCCGCCGCTCCTACTCCTAATACCGCTGCCGTCACCACCACGGTTAATGTCGGTGTCGGATACAGTAATATGAACAATGGGCACCACGCCAATGGCGAGGTTTTATCTGACTCTTCATCAGCGTCTTCATCTGCTTCGCAGTCTCATCCCCAACATCACAATAGCTATGAAATCGGCGGTGGGGCCCTCGACGAGGCTAGACTTCAGTATAAGTCTTCTGTTGCTGCCCTACGCTCTGTACTAATGGCGATTTCCAATGCGCAGAAGGTATATTTTGCAGTTAATTTCTCAGAAAGCTTTAGTTTTGTGCCAGTTGTTTAGTAGTAAGTTGTGCTTTTGTTCTTGTACTCTGATTAGGGTTTATAAGCCCTCTCTAATTCTGTTGTATTTGAGTTTAGAGTGTACTTGAATGATGAGGATTGATTGAAGGATATTAGTTGAGAAGAAGAGAGTGAGTGAATTCCCCGATCTAGCATATCAGTTTCTTTACCTTTCGGAATTGGCCATGAATTTCAAGATCCATTTTTATTCTTGTCTGCAACTTTACAAAGCCTCTGTGAGTTGGTTGGTTACTTGCAAGTTGAACCATTAAATCTGTCCCCACACGTTGGCTAAGTTGAGGACATAAGATTTTGATCACTTATTCGACGATCTTTCTGAGAATTTTGCTAACGATGATGAATACTTTCAAGCTAGTGTCAATTTTTATCTTTTTCGGAGTAAGGAGTGTCTGTATTTCTGCTACAACATCTCTCAGATAGTTAGACTCCACTGTATAGGCTTAACTAAGATACAAACCTTTTGTCTTTCTTGCATGCAGAATTTATCTTTTAGTCAACACTTTCTACTTTATTCACTGTAAATGATTAGCACTTTGCTGTGTAGGCTAAAACATCTGAAGCAGTTCCAACAAATAGTTTAATATCACCAACAGATCAAACAGAAATTGCGAAGCTTGAAGAGAGAGCTTCTACGTTGAGAAAGGTATTAATAGAGTTACTTAAATCTGAAATCTGGAAATGAAAATGTTTTAACTTTCTGTAATCCATTAATTCATTTGTCTTGGTCAATTCGTGCATCTAAGGCAATGCCTGCTGTTTCTTTTGCAATATCAAAAGTTGGATATCTATATGAACAGTTTTAGCATAACGAGTATAGAGTACGTGTGTCGCACGTGGGTGTTGAATATTAAATTACTATTAATACCTTAAATAATAATCTTTTATAAGAATATATAATCTATATTAAATTAGAGTCCTACTTATAATAGAATTCTATATGATTTTGTTTAAAATTCTAATATAAAACAATTTAAATATGAAAATCCTAAATTACTATTATAACCTTAATTATAATCTTTAATAAAGATATATTAGACAATCCATATTTTGTAAGAAACATCATACTTTTATATAGATAATAATAGATAATTCTGGGAGGATAGAATTGTGCTATGCATATGGTCGAAGTTAAAGAAAACTGATGACAGATACAAGCAAGGATATTAGTTAATTTTATTATTATCTGCCGTCTCATCATTCCTCATTATGTAATATGTCCATTAAAGTGTTTCTTGTCCTGCCACAAGCATTATACTAACTTAAATGTTTACTCGTAATGTAGGAGATTGCAGACAGGAACACGTATCTGAAGCTTCTGATAGATCAGCTTCGTAATCTTTTAGCTGATATCTCTACATGGCAAAGCCCTTGTTCAGTATGAGTTAAACACATTAGAATTCAATATTTGACAATTGCTGAAATAGATTCAACATTGTAACATCTGATGATGAAATTTGATAATTTTGAATCAATATACTTTTACAACAATATATGATATGTATATGACATCACTGGCTGCTCAAAAAATCAGTTTTTGCTGCTAACATGATTAGCTTCAATAGGATTAAGTGTTAGGGGCTCATAAACCAATGATTTCATATCCTTCATCATTTGTTGTGGAGAAGTGAACTCATCGCCGCTAGCGTACAGATAGTAGCCAATCCTGCATACCCTCAAAAAGATATCTTTGCATTTTCTTGGAAAAATGGTTCCTTCTTTATAAACAATCTGCATTAGTTTTCTCCTGTGATAGTCAGCCATGTCCTTAATCTTTGACATTGCCTCCTCTTCTGTAATGACTCTTCCATCTCTATGAGCTGCTGCCAGCTGAAGGCCCACACTGTTAATTGTGTTTTCATTTCGTTCCTTCTGTTACCCAAAAAAAAAAAAAAAGGGTTATTTTGCATTAAATAATGTGTTTATGTGAGAAACTGAAATTTGGTTATTGTTTCTGAATGCTGCACTTGTATAATTCTTGGAGAAGCTTTACCTCAAAGGTTTGCACGTCATTGAGTAGCCGATCGACCGAAGAAACATGCCTGCACAAATCCATGCATTCTTCACTCGAAAGCATTTCTTCGGATAATTGTATACCAAGGAACTGCAGAGAGTTGAGGATGCAGATTCTGCAACCAATTGATACCCAGGAGGAGGACAAGTACTCATCCAAGGTTAGTGCTGTGTCGTCTGTCCATGAATCCAGTTCTTTCTTGAAGCTTGTTAGTATTTCCACCCACTGTTGACGAAACATATAGTTAATTACTAGGAATAAAAGCAGATGGGTTTTCAATCACTTAAATTATAATGCTAACAAGAATTACCAGTTTAATTAGAAGAGGTTTAACACTACGGCCTTGCTCAATGTATGCCATTTCTGCCAAGTCATTTACTGTATTGTATACTGCTGTAAAGAGGATTTCGACTTCCTTGGAACCATATTCTTCAGCTGGCTTCTCTGTCCATCTGTTAGTCCACAAAAAGTCATGCATTATTTCACATGGACGATGATTATTAGCTTGTTAAACATGAACAGAAAAGAGAAGAAGAAGGCCTACGCTTTTACTAAGTCAAGGATCTCGTATGATTCTTCTTTAGTTCCTCCATAATCGAAGAAGTCATCTATCCGTGTTACGAGGATAATGTGTTTGGCAAAGGCCAGACGAGCATCAGAGAATTCAGGTTCACCAAAAATGGCTGATGTCAGGAAATTAGCAACACGTACAACATCTCTTCCATAATTCAATGTGTCCAACTTACAATCTGCATACCACCTGTTTGTATTTTGGTTAAGCACAACTATATATTGCCCTTTTTTTTTATAGAAGAAGTGCTCTACTTAAGCTATTTAGTGTTGTACCTTTGCAGTTGCTCCAGTTCTTTCTGGTGTTGAACTTGACAAATATTAAAATCTTGCCTTGCGAATACAATTAGATTCTCATTACTCATGTTTGGGAACCTAAAACGCAGAAGAAACATGTTCTTGATCACAATCGATTGACAAAAGAAAAACCCATCGAGACATGTTGAGAATTCGAGTGTTTAAACGTTTACCTATCCACAAATTGTGGAATCTGGTAATGGTTAATGTCATATAGGTCGAGGCTTTGTCTAACTCCAGCTCGATCCAGTATGCCGTGGTAGTTCTTCAAGTAAAACTCCACCTTAAATTTTTCAAAAAAGAAATTCAATGAATTTCTTTGAAAAATTTAACTAAACAAGCTGATGAAGAATCTTTGTGGTGAATAAAATCTTTAAAATTTACCTGTTTGTGCAATTTCTGATCAGGAATAAGTTCAGAGAGCAATTGCTGCTTCAAGAAGTTGCTGGTCCAAATATGCAGTTTCTCAAGAGTGCTATCTTCTTCATCTATTCTTGCCTGTGATGCTCTGTAAAGCTCGAGAACTGTGCTGACGTCACTCTTTTGTAGGCTAAGATGCTCTTCTTCAGCATATGGAATCATTTCATCTGAACCATAGTCCAAAAATAGTTATTACAGCTTTGGTGTGAAATTACTGGAAGAAACAGTTGTAATGAGCTGGTCAAAAATACCTGATGAAACTTGGTATCCTTTAACTCGCAAAAGTCTAAACGCCATTGCGCGACAAGAAACGTTACTGAAGATGTCTTTATCTCTCTGCTGCCATAACCTGTACGTGTCCTCCAGAATGGTGTCGACTTCGGATCGAAAGTATCGATCAACTCCCAACCTTTCGAGTGAATCGATCATGCAGAGATTAGAGGGTATATCCACAGGATCAACAGTTAGTTCTACTAGAGAATTATCAGCTTTTCCATTTATCTTCTCTCTTATCTTTCCAATCAAATCCTGAAAATCAGAGATCATATGCGAATCAAATAAGACTCAAATAGGCATATCTGATGGACATCACAGACTCTGTAAACAACACACGGAAGCTTACTGTTGAAGCTGTCTTGAGGCTGCATTCGACAGTGATGACTGATTTACTGGTGATCATCGGAAAACTGCGCACTGCAAAAGTAGAAGAGATTCAACTTAGGTTGAGATTTGGACAGAGATATAAACATGAAAACATGGGAAGATCAAAATTTGCTAACCTGGAAAAGTTTCTCTAGTGCTTTGAATTCTACGGCCTGAAAATTGGATGGCTTTGAGGTTTAAGCCGACCGACATTTCCGGTAAATAGGGGGAAGAATCGGAGATGGCGATGATGATGATGATGCTGCTGTTGTGAATACAAAGGCCAAAAGTGGAAGTATCTTAAGAAATGGAGTACAGGGATTTAAATAAACAATGTGGTGGCAGAGAAGAGTGAAAAGTTTTACTCAAAAATTCATATATATTATTATGGTATTAGTCCAGTAAAGGGAATGTGAAAAGTGATGCTCAATATATACGTGGTATTAGTGTTCAACTGATAATATTGCATACAAGTTTCCTTGGAAAATATTATTTAACATTTTTCTATATGATTATATAAGTATTTCCATTGTCAAGATTGGTGGTGGGAGAAAAAAGACAGAATATATTCAACTACGCTATCCAAGTTTAGTCAATAAATGAGTGCTCAAAAAATTGAGTGACTTGTCTTTGACTGAGCTTTTAATATGTACTCCCTCCCTCCGTGCTATCTGAACTTGTTTATTTATCATTTTTATTTGTTCAAATCCAATTTATCAGCCTATAAATGATAAAAAATTTTTTACCTCCTTAAGCAAAAAATAAAAAAGTATAAAGTATAAAAAGCAAAAAGTAAGAGTCAACTACATTTTCTTAAACTTCGTATCCGGTCAACGTAGGCAACTTCGATCGGAACGGAGGGAATATGTAATTGAATCCAATCATTGGTTATTTGTGTTTCATTTGTTTATTATCGAGCCCATTTCACATTTAATTTAATTTCGATATATTTATCATTGATGTGTTTAATCGAGTTTGAAGTTTTTTACAAACTTTTTAATAAATATAATTAAAAAATAATAGGGATTTTATTTATCAAAGCTTCGAAATATAAATAATCTATGAAAGACAAATTTTATCAATCCAATCTTATCTTAGTTTTTAAGATTTTAATTTGATAATTTTCAATCTGATAAGCTCTGGATTGGTAAAATCTCTCTAAACAATATTACTCGTGAACTCATTAATAAAATATATGATGATGATAAATATAATTGTAAGTATTATTACAATGTATAATATAAGGAGTAATCTATGATGGTTGAATCATCCTTTCTACGTATCATAACTTTTAAGGATTTAATTTCTCTAACTATTCTAAAAGAATTTGTTAGAGAGAAGATATGAAGTGCTTCGATTAATACCATATATTTAATGGATTTAGACAAGAATTGAAGTCAATATGGGCTGCGCCAATAGAATACTAATACTGTTTGGCAGCATATCAACATACCCGTCACTGGATTAATTAAATATGTTCACCTATGTTGCCAGATATATCTTTTCTTTTCTTGTTTTTCAAAAAGAAAAGAAAAATCTATTTTGCATTGGAACAGAAGAGGGTTGGACTTTGAGGGTTATTGCTATTGGTGAACACCATGGATATATATATATATATATATTCGTTTCAAATATCCAGAATATCAATTAATTTCATTTTCCACACAATGAGGGGTTCATATCATTACACGTCAACCGTGAATATATTAAAAAATGTATGTCATGAACATTTAAATATTTTCTCTAGATACGGCTACTGTGCTGTAAAATGGTGTCCATGAACTATATAATTTCCAGCTGATTTAATATCTACCTGCTTCAGTTTTACTGCTTTTAGAAACAAGTCTCTTGATTTTCATAAGAAATTAGTTGAGTGCGTCAAGGTTTCAAATATTCAAAGAAAATAAATAAAGTCAAAATTTAACTATACTGTCGAGCCATTGGGTTACCCAAAATATTACGCCTAATCTAGCCCAGCCCATTAGATGGGTGGACAAAGCAATGTGGGCATAGTCTTTTGGGCCATTAGGTTGTTTGGAATAGCCCATTGGGATGGGCTAAAATTGGCAACTCTAGTGTTCGTTATAAAAGTTTTCATTCTCCAAACTTTTTAAATATACTTTTACGTCCCTTGTGTTTGGAAATACTGTTTTCTTTTAATCCTCAATTTATTCAAGGGTAGGAAAACTTGTGACTACCAAACATAAGGAGCATTTTTCCCCCTCCTCGTTCGTGTCCTAACACGGAGCTGATTTCTGTCTGCATCATATACAAGTTGATTATTGATTAATACTTGTGAATCTGAAATTCAATTTTTATGGAGCGAATTTGAATTAAAAGTATTAATATATTATATATCATGTTTAGGGTAAAAACAGGATTCAAAAATCAAACTTCAACTTCTGTTATGCAAGTTCTCATATATATGAACAAAATAAACGAGAAAAGTCATGCCAGTCGTGATCAAATGTTTGGTTTTTGACTATACACACAATAATGGGCTATCATTTAAATTTCAGACGCCCTAATTCTATCGAGAAATATTATGAAATTTAACTCTGATTTTGAAGTGCAAAGAAAAGAAAACTAAAATGGATCTCTTCACTATTTTCATTGTTGTATTTGTGTCCGTGGGAACAACCTGCTTCAATTTTCAGAGACGGCGGCGATCAGCGAAGCTTCCACCGGGGCCGTACCCTATTCCGATAATCGGAAACATTCTTCAACTGGGCACGAAACCACACCAATCACTGGCCAAACTCTCCAAAACTTATGGCCCTTTGATGTCTCTCCACCTCGGCAGAATATACACCGTCGTTGTTACCTCACCGGAAATAGCAAAAGAAATACTCCAGAAACACGATCAGGCCTTCTCTAGCAGAACCATCGCCGCCGCCGCTCAAGCGCAGGACCACCACAAGGTATCAATGGTCTATTTACCTATCGGAGACGAATGGCGTAAAATTCGCAAAATATGCAGAGAACAAATGTTCTCCAATCATCGTCTTGATGCCAGCCAAGGCCTTCGCCAAGACAAGTTGCAGAAACTGTGTGATTATGTGCAGAAATGTTGCGAAAACGGTAGAGTGGTGAATATAGCCGAAGCTACCCTGATAACCACGCTTAATCTCATGTCGGCCACTCTGTTCTCGATTCAGGTAACTGATTTTGACTCTGAGTCAACTCAGGAGTTCAAGAAATCCATGGAGAGTCTCACCAACATCGTAGCAGTTCCTAATCTGGGTGACTTCTTCCCCATCCTTAAACCACTGGATCTACAAGGCATTCAAAAGAAATCCGAGTTTTACTTCGCCAAGATGCTTGGATTTATCAATGATTTAATCAATGAGAGATTGGAAGTGAGAGGTTCTTCATCGGTAAAGAAAGATGATTTCCTGGAAACACTCCTTGATCTCAACCAAGATCGCGAATACGAGTTCAGCATCAACTTCATCAAGCACATGCTTCTGGTGATCATTTTTCCACTCGAGGATTGATATTCTTCTGTACCACTCAACTCACCAACTCTAAATATATTTTGGCAGGACTTGTTTTTCGCAGGATCAGACACAACAGCAAGCACGGCGGAGTGGGCGATGACAGAGTTATTAGTGAATCCGGAGAAACTGAAAAAGGCAAAGGAGGAGCTAAGAAGTGTGGTTGGAGAGAAGAAAGAGGTGGAAGAATCAGAGATAGCGAAACTGCCATACTTGCAAGCAGTGATCAAAGAAGTCCTTCGACTCCACCCTCCAGCGCCTCTTCTAGTTCCTCGTAAGTCCGATTACGAGGTACGAGTCAGTGGTTATGTGATCCCTAAGGATGCTCAGATATTTGTCAACGTGTGGGCATTCAGCAGAGACGAAAGCGTATGGCCTAATGCAGATTCATTTGAACCCGAACGATTTTTGGACAGAAAGCAGCTAGATTTCTGGGGCCGAGATTTCGAGTTCATTCCGTTTGGATCGGGGAGAAGAATATGTCCGGGCCTGGCATTGGCGGACCGTATGCTACCTATGTTGGTAGCGACTTTGATTCACAACTTTGATTGGAAATTTGAAGCAGGGGTAGAACCGGAATTAAGTGAAATGTTTGGGCTTGTACTACATAAGGCACTTCCTCTCAAGGCTATTCCATTCAAACCATGATGACGTCATGCCGTTACTAAGACTACAACGGTCATATAATCTTGGATTGGATTCTTCTCTCCTGCGGTTGTAATAAGCGGTGTTAACGCTATGTGCTTCAGATTTCTTGATTTTCAGAGAATGTTGTTTCACTTTCATGAACTTGAGAATTTGTTTGGAGCAATTTTGATGTGCTTTTGATGATGATGATAGTTTAATTCAAATAAATAAAAAAAGAGGGATCAACCTATGGCCCATTTGACTGAAAATTTGAAGCCCTTTTGGATTTTAAATTCTCGTCGCCTAATTTTCTGTAGAAAATAAGAACTTTCTTAAAGGTGCATTAGTGAAATTGGCAGATTTTTAATTTTGTAAAACTAGTTCTACTAATTTGAGATTTTTCAATTTTAGATCTAAATGCTTAAAACATGTCCGATTTGAATCTAATTTCAGGAAAGAATTAGAAATTAGTAACATTACTGTTATAATTATAAATATTTGGGAATTTTGCATATGATGTAAAATTGAAGTGACTAAATAAAAACATGGTCAAAATTCACAAAAATCAGTATTGAATTAAATACTAATTCCTTGAATATCGTAATTCCTGAAAAAAATATAAACATTGCCTGAACTGGTGCTTCTTTATTATTAATCTCCCAAACAAAATAACAATGATTGAGGTGTTACAGAAGTAGCGTTATATACCTATGGACACTAAATATGGTGTGGGTGCAAAATAATAAAGATTAGTGGCAGCATTAACAAATTAATATTGTTGGCAATTCGCCCATCACAATATTCACATGACTGGTTCGAAAAGTACTTTGAACATATGGATGTCCATGGTTTCATCAGCATTATAGGCTCTGTAGTAATATGTTTTTGCAACCGATAGAAATGTTTGCTTCAGTTTTCTGTTGTTTATGCCTTCACATCTCTCCAGGACTAATTTCACCAGTGACTGCATATCATGTTCCACTTCCTTGTCTTTGATGCTTGATTTTGCTTTAATTCCACTCTCCATTTCCTCAACCTATAACATATATAACATCAATTCATGAATAAACAATCCCAAAATAAAGATCAGAACAAATAAATGCCTGCCTTTATATCTTATGTTACCTTTTCATTTCGAATTTCAGAAAGCTTCTGGCAAATTTTGCTTGTAAGGCTGGAAAGAGTGGTGTAATCTTTGTTGGCCATTATGTTTTCGTCGAAAGCAATATGACCAGCACAGATGTTTAAGGTGGTTGTTAGAAGCTCCGCTTCTGCCCCGTAGATGGCCTCTTCTTCTTGCACTTTTCTGAACCACACACTCCACTGCACATGTATGACAAAAACAATAAGTATATGCCTTCAAATGTTATTTACATGTACATACATATATACAAAAGAGATATATGGGATTTGAAAACTTACAGCATCTTTCAATTGATGTCTGGTATATCTATCAAATCCTGCCAGGTATTGTTGGAGCGTTGCTACCAACATGTTCACAGCTTCACTTTCTCTCTGACCACTGTTGAAACAAAGTCAACTCTTAGAAATGTTCATCAATAAGATCTTTAAGTACTTGAGGATAAACTTTGTATGTAGCTACCTTTTTGTTTTGTTTGGGCCATTGATGTTTCTGAATCTGGTTAAAAGTGCATCTTTTTCATCGGCTGTTGTAGTTTCATTGTTGAAGAAAGAAGCTATCATCCTTGAAATAATTTGGGATTTGGCCCATCCTATTCTCTCTGTTGTCCTCTCGAGTTCAAATACACTTGAGCAGGCCAAAAAGTAAGCCTGAAGAAGCTCTTTTCTGCTTATCCCAAATTCTTCAATGTTGCAACTTTCATACCATCTGCACAGATTATAATCACGAATGCGAGTTAATTAGTAAGAAAGAAAGAGAGAATAAAAGTGTATCATGATTTAATATCTTCGAAATTGGCACATACTCTTGCATGGAAATCCATTCAGATTGATGCTGTGCTTGGCATCTCTTGAAATCCATTCTTGCTAACTCCAGATATGTATCGTTACTGATTTCCGGCATTCTATATTAATGATAAAATATATGTTAGGAAATGGATTATCTATTTTAGAAAAATTATGATGAAGTAATTCGCTTGATATTATTATTATTATAAACCTGTAGAGAGTCTTGCCAATCCAGACATCATCAGCACCAGCATAATACTGTAGGTAGTATTTAGCCTCCACTCGGGGTAGGGTGGCATACCATGGCATCTGCAATCCAAGCTTTATCTGTTTTTGTAGCAAATTTGAAAAATTAGACCTCATGAAATTAAGATCATAAATGAGATAAAGAGGGATGATTGATGAATCTGCAGGTAATGACCTCATCAGGCAAGTGCTTGGATATAACCCATTTGTCCAAAAGTTGATTGTTGGATAGCTGTTCTTGCAAGAACTCGTATGCGAATTTGTTGGCATCTTCAAGAATGTCTTCTCCTGGAAATCGGAGTTGAGAAGCCCTATAGAGATTGTATATCGGAGATGATGACTCTATCATTTGACCACCATAGCATGAAAATTTGTCACCCTGCTTGAAGTTCCTCAATACATCTGTGCACCCAAAATCAGACTAATAGTAAGGATTTTTGAATTGATTTTAGTTATAATATTGAAGGCAGTTGTTAATTTGTAAAGAAGCATACTTGGATCAACTTGATATCCGTGCATCCTTAGAAGCCTAACACCCATGGATGTGTCATCCACATCCACAAAATCTGATTCTCTTCCACTGAACACTCCTTTGTCTGTCCAATATCTGTCATCCAAATCAACATTATTCGATGAGTAATGCCCATCAAATTCCTTAAACCATATAACAGTAAAATGGTAATTTATGTAAATTCATACTTGTAGATGTGATCTAAGCAATCAGCAATCTCGGACTCAAAGAAGCGAGAGATTCCGAGGCGCTGCAGCCTGTCAATGGCCCACAGTCTTCCAAAAACATCCACCGGATAAGTATGAGGTGCTGCAGCAGCAGATTAATTCAAAAAATCAGAATTAATTATATAGTTCAATTAAAGTCTAAGAATAGATGAAATATTGAGTTGCACTACTTATAACAATTACCTCCTCCATTAAATGTTTCGACGGTGTTTTTGATGAATTCGAAGCATTTAGGGTCCTTAGTGTGCATGAAAGCATAGGCAGTTGAGGATGGAGAAGTGAGGAATGAACCATCAGAAGACTGAAGTTTGAGAAGCTTATCCCACTCCAAATTCTCCAATCCTTCCAAGCTGAACAATAGAGATGTTGGCACCTTGTGCATAACCTCCATTGGAATCCTGTCAACATATCATTTTCTCTTTTCAATAAAATTGTTTCAGATTAATGGACTAAAATAGATAGAGCTTTTGCCTGAATAATTAATATTACCTTTTCAATTTACTCTCCCTGGTATTGTAAATGTCTTGGATGACAGGAGCATCATAGGGAAGATCATGAATTCCCATACTTTGGGCTCTCTGAAGAAGGGAAGGAAACACAACTTCAAAACCACAGGTCATGTGCTCTGGATTCCCATCTTTCAGTTTATCCACGTTTTCTTTTATGTATCTTATTCCTTTCTCGCTCTTTTCAGCATCAATATTCCATGATCTCAATGCCACGACACATGCAAGTGTATTAACAAGGCGATCATACACACAGAAAAACTTCTCATCGCCCCACGACCCATCACTCAGTTGATTATTGGCAATCCATTCGAGACTAGATGGAAACTGGGGAGCATCACGTCCTTCCACGTCTTTAATAAGAGCGATCCAGGCTGTGTCGTATGGCGACACACTTATTCGGCCATCACCTGTTGTGTTCAACAGCATTCTAATATATTCGATAGGATCCTCTACTTCATCCACCTTCTCATAGCCTTGAGCAGTGGAGTAGTCTTCTTTTTCACGTATCTGGGGCGCATCCAAAGTGGCAACTGTAACGACAAAAAAAGTTGATCGATTATATAACTCAAATCTGTAACAAAAATATTACTAAATTAAGCATGATATCCGTAGAGATTAGCATACCTTGCAGCTCAGATACATTTGACGTTCTTTTGTGATTAGATTGGTGGTTCAAAGACAGTCTTTTACTGTTGTTCATGCATGAACCTGTCGTAACAAAAGAAAAATCCAAGTAAGAGTATGGTCTAATGTAATGTATAAGGTGAAATCTGAAAGAAATAAAAAGGTGCATGGAAATCATACTTATGGTGAAACAATGTCCCTGGAACTGAAGTTTTGCAGATGATTGCTGTATTTTGCGGTGAATTGCTGGGGAAAAGTTGAGGCTCAGAGTTGATAGAGAGGCCATTTTCTTGAAACACGAATTTGGTATGTGAAAGTTTTAGAAGAATGAAAGAATGGAGAATTTGGTAGGAGAGAGTTATTGAAGAATTAAAGAATTAATGGAGAGTTGGAGTGTTGTTGGAAGAGTGAATGGAGGGATTCATATATATAGCTAAATGAATTTGGGTTTAATTAATGCGTCAAAGAAGAACAAACTTTCTATGTTGACTGGAAATAATAATAGGACACCTATGGCGGACACTTTTCTTACCATTATCATTATTATTTGTTTAAATTTCGAAACACATAAAATCCATGAGCAACATTTCGTGGGACTTTCCTAGCTATTACTTGTCTACAAGATTTCAATTCCATAGAAATTTACCAAGGGGTGGTTTTATTTACAACTATTATTGAACAAAAAGTTGTTTTTTTATTTTATAAATCATTATCTTTCACTAACTATTATATAGTAGTTTTTGCCATTAAAACCTACATCGTATGACATTGTTTTATTTTCAATCGTCACCTCTGTATTTTCTGCAGTGACCGTTTAAAAAAGGGTTTTATACTTGCTTAGAATTGAAAATGCACTAACAGCTTTGTTAAAGAAATACGAAAGAAACATGAACATTTATGATTCAATATTCGATATATTGAAAAAATTAGAGGATCCATCAATCCCATTGTTGGGTGTAACTGTATTTAAATATAGTATATCTTACATCTATATTATGATTAATTCACTAGATATATAAAAGATAATCTACTAAAATCTGAGCATATCGTGTAAATGCATCTTAATTTTTACACTTGCCTAATTGATCGATATTTTTGTTACTTAAACAATGACGGGAAGAAAATACATTGTTTTCTTAAAAGTGATATTTGAGCTCATTTACATAAGTTAAGCAGTAACTTAGATTTTATAAAGGAATTAATGAAAATTTTGAAAAAAATAATTAGTAAATCAACGATTAAAATTAAAATAGTTTTATGATATGAATTAAAGATTAAAAAATGTTTAAACAAAAAAAAATATAAGAAAAGTTTAATTGGGCCCCTCAAGCTTGCATAAAATAATTAACAATAAATTAATTAAATTACTGTAGAAGCCACATATATACGCATTTCGTAAGCCATTGTTGACTACCTGGCTATCACTTGACTTGCATTTAAATGCTTTTCTTTGGACTCATAAATCATAGATATTCCAATTAATCATTCCAATAAACAATAGTCGTAGTAGATATTAATTCCAGTGCAGGCAGTGGCAAAGTCATACATAAAATACCAAGAAAAATAGTTGAATAATCCAGTACTGTTGAACCTTGAACATGCATGGTGTGCTATTTCCATATAATATTTCTTGTCCTCACATATGCAATTGATTAATTCTTCATAATGGGACGTCGATTAATATTTACATTGTTGGTCAATTATGGAGTCTAGGATTTTATTTCTATAATTGTCTTTGCCCTACTTTTGATTGACTTATAATGTACATGAACATGCATGGCGTCTACGATTGGTGGTATATCATATATGTATGTGGCATGTTTTATTCCACTAGTTTATTATTATTACTATTATTTTGAAAAAGAAAACAAATGTGTCTTGTGTGCCAGGGAGATTTTTCGGATTTTCAGAGATTTTTTAGAAAAAAAAAAATTGAACGAAAGAGAAAAAAATTAGAAAAGAAATTTATTTTAGATGAAATGCACCCAATTAGAAAAATAATAACTAAAACTAATTAAATTTAACTAATTTGAGGATAATAACTCAAACCTTTTAAATTATTAACATGTAATTACATAAAAGTTTCATCTTATATTTTACAATTAGTTATTATGTAAATCTCATTTAAATGTAAGATTAACAACATTTTCAAGTTTGTAAAAAATTAAGACTAATAATTATTATAGGATATGGTTCATTATTATTTAAAAAAGTAAAATATTAAGGGTCCATTGGTATAATTGAGTTTGATGAGGGATTTGAAATCCAACGTAGCAAATCCACCGGTAGTGTTTGTATTGACGTGGATTTGAAATCCATAGTTTTCATTGTGAACTAATTTTGGAGTCATTTTAATAGATCTCAAATCCACTCATTTCAAATTTTGAATTTCAAATCACTCTATCCAAATAGAGTCTAATAAACTTATATATATTATGTAATTATATCAGGATATATAAAAATAAATGACACACATATATATTCATATAAATAACTTTTTAAAATCGGTTCTTCGATTCAGTTCAATTCGATATGGTTCGACGGTTCAATTTCCGATTCGGATAATTGAAAATTCTCCAAAATTAAACCAAAAAGAAACTCGATTTAATTCTATTTGAAGAAACTCAAAAAATCAACGAAGATTTTATCGGTTCCAACTAGCGAGCAATAGCTTGAGATTTGAATTTTCATAAGACCACCAGTTTAAATATATTATTATATAATACTACCTCCGTCCCCCTTATCTTTGCCACCCTTGACTGACACGAATCATAAGAAAAAACTGTTGACTTTAATGTGATGTGTTATTTTAATGTTTTTGAGTGGCAGTTTTGTAATTAATGTGTGTTTTTTGAGTGTAAAGTAAGTAAATGAAAGAAATTGAGGGGTAAGATCGTAATTTTTTTGTTGCCATTTTTGGGCTGACAAAGTTAGTTGGGACAACAAAAAACGAAAAGTAGACAAAGATAGCGGATACGGAGGGAGTAATAACTAAAGTGCTATCGGCCGCTATTTTTGAACTTTGGTAGGTAACTTCTTAATATGCGGCGGCTCGGTTACTTTTCTTGACCAATCATAATTCATAACACAGTATGAATTTTCTTTAGTATATTGGGAAGGAGGTATGCACCTTTGAAATTTTATTTAAATTGAAAAATATATTTACTCTCAAATTGAATACTTATTTTAGTAATATTTTGATTACGCATGCCTTATTCGTTAAAGGTATTTCAATTGTTTTAAGTTTACTAAAACAATAAGTAAGATAAATTATATTTATAAATATTCATGTTTTTTTTTTTTAAAATAAGTCTTGCTTGTTTTTTGGTGATACGTCATCAAGGATGAAAACGAAAAAAGAAAAAAAGAAAGAAAGTGATGAAGTAAGAAATAAAAATAATAATGATAACAGTTAATTATAAATAGTTTATGAAGATATATTTATATATATGTCTTGGATGTACATAGCTAGCTATAATAATGCTATAAGATTACGTGGAACAATCATTAAAATATGAGTATTAACCTGATCATAAATTCACAAAATAAAAATAGCATTTAGTTGCATAAAGTATTAATTATCATATATATATATATATATATACTGAAAATACATAGTTACATGATGATGTTGGAAATTAATTCTCCCCACCTACCATTATCACGTAGGAAATTTATACTGGGGTTACTTATTTCCAAAACAAAACAATAAGAAATGTTAGATATAAACATTACAAGTTATTTCTAGAGATATCTAAGACAAAAAAAACATTCACATGACTGGTTCGAAAAGTACTTTAAACATATGAGCATCCATAGTTTCATCACCATAGTAGGCTCTGTAGTAGTAAGTTTTCACAACTGATAAAAATGTCTGCCTGCTTTTCCTGTTCAGCCCAACTGATTTCTCAAGCACTAATTTCACCAATGATTGCATCTCTTCTTCCAATTCTTTATTTTTTATGCTCGATTCTGCTTTGATCCCACACTCCATTTCCTGCACCTATATAATAGTAAACACATGATTAATTATGAGTTGATGAAAGAAATTAAAGACGAATTAAATGGTGTTTAGTTACATGTATATAAGCAGTTATATGTGTTACCTTTTCATCATGAATTTGAGAAAGCTGTTGGCAAATTTTATTAGTGAGGTTGGAGAGAGTCTTGTACTGATTGTGGGACAAAATGTCTTGCTTCAATGTAATATGTCCACCGCATATGTTTACGGTGGTTGTCAGAAGCTCCGCCTCTGCGCCGCCGTTGGCCTCTCCTTGCTCCAGTTTTGTCAACCACACGCTCCACTGTACACAACATAAAAATGATTGTTAGAAAACTATAATTGCTGGTGAAAAGTTTGAATTTTCCCCGGTGAAAATATTAATTGGGAAACCCTATAGAGGAAATTAATTACTTACAGTATTTTTCAGTTGATAACTTGTATATCTATCGAATCCCTGCAGGAATTGTTGGAGGGTTGCTACCATTGTGTTGACAACTCCTTGTTCTCTCTTACCACTGTACCAGAGAAAAATTAGGACAAACAAATGTTAATTAGAGTTTTAAAATTCTCCAATATCGGTGAATTATTTATTCTTGAATTTTGTTATTAATGCATTGCATACCTGTTTGTTTTGTGTAGGCCGTTAATGCCAGTAATCTTTCTGAGTTGTGTTAAAACTGCGTTTTTTTCCTCGGATGAAGTAGTTTCTTTGTTAAAGAAAGATACAATCATCCTGGAAATAATTTGGGATTTAGCCCATGCAATTCTCTCTCTTGTCTTCTCCAGTTCAAATATGCTTGCACTTGCCAAAAAGAAAGCACGAAGAAGCTCCTTTCTGCTTATCCCGAATTCTTCAATGTTGCAACTCTCATACCATCTGATCAAATCATGGAAATATAGTTAATATAAGTAACAACAATTTGAGAGAAGAAAACAGTATCAAGATTTAAGAAATTTAGGATATTAGGGCATACTCTTGCATGGAAATCCACTCAAATTGATGCTGTGCTTGGCATCTCTTGAAATCCATTCTTGCTAACTCCAGATATGTATCATTACTGATTTCCGGCATTCTATATTAATGATAAAACATATGTTAGGAAATGAATCATATATTATGGAAAAATATGATGTAGTAATTCATGTAATTTTATTATTACTATTAACCTGTAGAGAGTCTTGCCGATCCAGACATCATCAGCACCAGCATAATACTGTAGGTAGTATTTAGCCTCCACTCGGGGTAGGGTGGCATACCATGGCATCTGCAATCCAAGCTTTATCTGTTTTTGTAGCAAATTTGAAAAATTAGACCTCATGAAATTAAGATCATAAATGAGATAAAGAGGGATGATTGATGAATCTGCAGGTAATGACCTCATCAGGCAAGTGCTTGGATATAACCCATTTGTCCAAAAGTTGATTGTTGGATAGCTGTTCTTGCAAGAACTCGTATGCGAATTTGTTGGCATCTTCAAGAATGTCTTCTCCTGGAAATCGGAGTTGAGAAGCCCTATAGAGATTGTATATCGGAGATGATGACTCTATCATTTGACCACCATAGCATGAAAATTTGTCACCCTGCTTGAAGTTCCTCAATACATCTGTGCACCCAAAATCAGACTAATAGTAAGGATTTTTGAATTGATTTTAGTTATAATATTGAAGGCAGTTGTTAATTGGTAAAGAAGCATACTTGGATCAACTTGATATCCGTGCATCCTTAGAAGCCTAACACCCATGGATGTGTCATCCACATCCACAAAATCTGATTCTCTTCCACTGAACACTCCTTTGTCTGTCCAATATCTGTCATCCAATTCCAAACCAACATTATTGGATATTCATGTAAGATAACCATCAAATTCCTTAAACTATATATGCAGTAAAATATGAATTTATGTAAATTCATACTTATAGATGTGATCTAAGCAATCAGCAATCTCGGACTCAAAGAAGCGAGAGATTCCGAGGCGCTGCAGCCTGTCAATGGCCCACAGTCTTCCAAAAACATCCACCGGATAAGTATGAGGTGCTGCAGCAGCAGATTAATTCAAAAAATCAGAATTAATTATATAGTTCAATTAAAGTCTAAGAATAGATGAAATATTGAGTTGCACTACTTTTAAGTTACTCCACTAATACTGTATTAAGAATTACCTCCTCCATTAAATGTTTCGACGGTGTTTTTGATGAATTCGAAGCATTTAGGGTCCTTAGTGTGCATGAAAGCATAGGCAGTTGAGGATGGAGAAGTGAGGAATGAACCATCAGAAGACTGAAGTTTGAGGAGCTTATCCCACTCCAAATTCTCCAATCCTTCCAAGCTGAACAATAGAGATGTTGGCACCTTGTGCATAACCTCCATTGGAATCCTGTCAACATATCATTTTTCTCTTTTCAATAAAATTGTTTCAGATTAATGGACTAAAATAGATAGAGCTTTTGCCTGAATAATTAATATTACCTTTTCAATTTACTCTCCCTGGTATTGTAAATGTCTTGGATGACAGGAGCATCATAGGGAAGATCATGAATTCCCATACTTTGGGCTCTCTGAAGAAGGGAAGGAAACACCACCTCAAAACCACAGGTCATGTGCTCTGGATTCCCATCTTTCAGTTTATCCACGTTTTCTTTTATGTATCTTATTCCTTTCTCGCTCTTTTCAGCATCAATATTCCATGATCTCAATGCCACGACACATGCAAGTGTATTAACAAGGCGATCATACACACAGAAAAACTTCTCATCGCCCCACGACCCATCACTCAGTTGATTATTGGCAATCCATTCGAGACTAGATGGGAACTGGGGAGCATCACGTCCTTCCACGTCTTTAATAAGAGCGATCCAGGCTGTGTCGTATGGCGACACACTTATTCGCCCATCACCTGTTGTGTTCAACAGCATTCTAATATACTCGATAGGATCCTCTACTTCATCCATCTTCACAGAAAAATAAACGAACATAAATAAATAAAACTAGGTATACAGCGTAATGAATATTGCAACAAAACCTAATAATAATAATTCAAAAAATGTTACCGTTTCATAGCCTTGAGCGGTGGGGTAATCATCATTTTCACGTAGTTGGGGCGCATCCACAGTGGCAACTGTAATGACAAAAGTTAGACCAACTAATAAACTCAGATCCATTCAAAAAAAAAATCTCAATCTTAATATCCATGAAGATCAGCATACCTTGCAGTTCTGTTACGTTCGATGTTCTTTTTTGATTGGATTGGTAGTTCAGAGACAGGTTTTTACTGTTGTTCATGCATGAACCTGTAATATCAAAGTAAATTCCAATTAATTAAGAGAGTGCCCTAATATAATGTATAGATCTGAAAGAAATAAAAAGGTGGAAATCATACTGATGGTGAAACAATGTCCCTGGAACTGAAGTTTTGCAGATGATTTCTGTATTTTGCAGTGAACTGCTGTGGAAAAGTTGAGGCTTAGAGTTGATAAAGATGCCATTGTTTAAATCTGAGTGAGTGAAAAAATATGTATAGAGGTTTAGAAGAATGAAAGAATAAAGAGTCGAGTGTTGTTTGCAGTGGTGAATGGGGGACTCCTTATATATATAGTATACAACAATTTGATTTGACATTGCTGCCTATTTTTTTGACTGGCAACGTTAGGAGAACAACTTAATTTGTCTGCATAATTTGCAGTCAACATTTTCTTTTTCTTTTCCATTTTTTAATTCCAAATTCCAACTCCATGCCCGCACTCTTGCTATTACTTACATATGCAAAATCGTAATTAACACACCATAAACGATAATCGATATGTTTGAATTGACTGATATTGTTTATTAAATTCAATAATTGAATTGGATCCTACTGTATTTAGTTAATACTCCCTCCGTCCCAATCGAATTTGCCTACTTGTCATTTTCGTTTGTCCCAATCCAATTTACCAGCTCATAAATGACAAAGAAATTTTAAAGCAAAAAGTATAAAAAACATTTTTTAATCAAAAAGTAAGCAAAATATAAAACAAAAGGTATAAAAAAAATATTTTTTTAATCAAAAAGTAACCTAAAACAACAAGTCAATTGCATTTTCTTAAATTTCATGCCCGATCCAAGTAGATAAATTGGACCCGGACGGAGGTAGTATATTAACACATTAAATAAATGTAGCATGTAGTTGTCGGATCCAATTTATAGTTGTGAAATGGCGTTTTAGAATAAGATATAAATGGTGGAATTTATTGACACAATGTTTTTAATGATTAAATATATATCCAATAAATATAATAGAGAAACGGGGTTTATTCCACTTTTGAATAACTTATAATAATATTAATTTATTAAGAGGAAAGAGTAATTTCATAAAAAAAAGGATAAATAAGTTGGCCAGAAGATTCAAAAATTAAAAAATTGGAACTTTTATTATAATTTTTTATCATCAAACTCATAACTTCGATGAAACGAAATTCGTATATATTTTTGGAATTATATGGAGATGTTAGGGTTATATCTGACGGCTATAAATAATAGGGGAAGTTACGCAGCAAGGACGTGGCACCAACAGGTTACTCTCTTTGTACCCTCAAAATTGACTCACACTTCAACTTCAAATTCAACAAATTCGGAATTATTCTAATAGCCAACCCAACTGCCCAAATAGGCAAGTATATACCAACCCTTTTCTTAAATCTTATCAATTTTGAAAGCTGTGTAAACTATCAAATTATTATTTTAAAATAAAATATTTTTAACATTTTCAATCACGACATTTTTTTATTTTCATTTTTTTCAATCTTATCAATCAAGAATTTGAAAAATTGGAAATTATCAAATTAAGAAAGATTGAAATAATACAAACAACGTGATAGAAAGTGGTAACGAGGTTTCATTCTCAAATCTTAATTTGATAATTTTTAATCTTTCAAACCCTAAATAGATAAGATTTATCTTTCATAACCGACATTGATATATAACTTATCTTGGCACCTAAATCAACAAAATCTCCTTATTTTCTATCACATTAAACTTTACACAAACTTCATGTCCCTAAAAACTGATTTTATTTCATGTTTAAATTGTTCTTACAGAGAGTAAAATTACATTTAATTTGTATTATTATCGATGTATGAATTAACTACATTATCCAACATTTAATTGAGATATAATTAAGTATAAAAATGAATTAAAATAATTCGTTTTGAATTGTCCAAATTTGGACTTAAAGAGTTGCGCTTTGAGTTGATTATCTTCATACTTTAGCGAGTATGATATTATTAAAGATTGTTTCGTTAAAAAAAAAAGAAAAGAAAGATTGTTGGTCAATAATGGTGTCTACGGAATTCATTCCTACAAATTAATCACTCTTTTCCTATATTTTGTCGGTATTAATGGATTGACTTTAGCTACATATTCTATGATTCTTTTCAAGAAAAATGCATGGGAGCCGTGATAAAACATCGATTTTAATAAAATATTACAGAAGAACTTGGAATGAAATTGTAATAATTTGAAATTCTTCGTAACATAAAGTCATTTAATCACATTCACCAAATGTTATACAGTGATGAAGACAGAAATTTTATCCAGGGGACCCAATTTTAAGTTATTTTTGTATAAGGGGAAACATATATATGTTTTAAGCATTTTATAGAAAGATCATTTTTAAGAATAAATGTATTGTAGTAAAGTTAAGATATTAAAAATAATATATTAAGTTAAAGCAATTACTAACAAAATTTCTAAATTGAGTGGCATTAAAAGTGTGGATTAAAAACTGCATTGAATAAAAATATTGAATAACAATGTAGATGATTGTACAAGATTGTAGATGAGATCTAATAATGTAAATGAAAGGTTTTCAGTTGAAATTTATGATATTTCCGTGTTTGAAAATTTTAATATTTTATATTTTTTGAATGAAGAGTGAAATAAATTTCAACTATATTTTTTGAATGAATGGTGATTTTTTTTAGTTTTATGAATTAATGAGGGTGAATAAGATTGTAAATGAAATCTAACCATGTAAATAGGAGTAAGTCTTGCGTACCCCGGGGCACCGTGCCCCCAAACATTTATTGTAATACCTTTAAGTAGTATGATTAATACCTTAACATGTAACAAATAATACCTTGAATAATACATTCACTAAAACATGTGTTTTAGTTATACACGTAATACCTTATGAATATGCAACTAATACCTTATGAGTATATCATCAATACATTCAAGGATATATCACTAATACCTTATGAATACACCAATACCTCATGAGTATATAACTAATATCAAACTAATAATACCTTTGGGGGTACGGTGCACCGGGGGTACGCAAGTTTTTGCCTGTAAATAGAAGGTTTGCAGGGTGAAAGATTTTCAGTTGAGATAATGACGGGTAAATAAAATTGAATATGAGATAGTGATCAGTAAATGAGAATATAGATAAGATTTGATGTGATATGTTTTTATCTGATATATATAAAATATTATTTTACATTTGAAATGTGATATTTTTTATCTAATATACACAAAATATTATATCACAAAAAAATTGAGATTTGAGGGGGCCCAGTGACCCCCTTGGCCCCTATGTAGCTACATCCCCGATTATAGAAATGAATTAGAAATTTGGACTTCAAATACGTCGTCAAATGAGATCATCTAGAGTAACAGGAGGAAAGAAGTGAATAAACGATGGATTTGATATTAATTAGGACGTGTTTGGATAAAGAGATTTGATGAATTTATTCACCGCTAGTGAATATATTGATATGAATTTAAAATTAATTATTTTCATTTTGAACATATTTTTGGTAATATGTGTGAATTTTTGAATTCACTCTAGTCTAATTGAGTGAATTTGGAATCAATTTATTTTAAATCTTATATTTCATTAAGTCTCTCAATTTAAAAATAACAAGAAAATTACTACGAACCTTATAACTTAAGTGGTATACCACCACGAGCCCTATAACTTAAGTGATATTGCACCTTTATAAATGTGCAAATTAATTATATGACCTCCAAGGTTTGAACATGATCACACAATTTTTCTATTATTTATTGTCCCCTCCTAATTTCCAATCTCCCGAACTCATTAAATGAAAAAATACAACTAGAGAATCATAACTAGTTTAGCAGTGCATTATTTATTGCTAACAATGACTAAAATTAAGACGAAACATATTAGTCTAATGGTAAATACTTAGAGTGTCTGTTATTTAAACTAATTAAGTCTTTAATTCAAGTCACTAGAGTAGGAGTCAAATTCTTTGATTATTTAGAATTTAAAAACAAAACAATAACTAAACTACAATCATACAATTTTCATCAATTACCTTTAAAAAAATTGTCTTGTGAATGAGTTAATTAATTGGTAGTAAAAATTCTTACTATAAAGATATTGATTTGTGAAAATGAGTTTAATTGGCAGTAATCTTTTGTATAAAAGTGGAATTATGAAACAATTTAATTATCTTATATGAAATTTTGTATTTTATTTAATATTGGAACTATAAAATAATTAGTTAGCTAAAAATTAATTTTGAAGCAGACTTACAAACTTGACTTGACCATACTACTTAGAAGTTATTAGAAGTTAATTGAGGAAACCGACAAATAAACATATTATGTTGCTTTCGATCATCCCAATTCAGTCCTCAAAAATATTTTGCTGCACAATTTTAAAGAGTAGAGTAAATATTGGACTAATCTCATTATTCTCATCCAATGCAAAAATTGAAAATTCTACCACCACGTGCATGGAAATATTCACACAAAATTAATGCAATTTCTTTTTCTTTTTTTAACAATTTAATTGAACAAGTAGAAAAAATAGTATCGCCGCCATAAGAGAATGTTAGTATTTTTAAGTATTTTCTGGGTTGAATATTTGACCAAGCATGACAATGTCCAAATAATTATTCAGGCCAGGTCTTATATTTAAATATTATATTAATAAGCTTATAAAATAGTATTCAATATTCTAGTTTACAAGATAATTTTGTTAGATTTCAATTCCGAACTTTTATTTATATTACTGTTGATTACAAACTATGAATACTTTTTAATTATAATTATCACCAACGTTTAATTGTGACACTACCATCACAAAATAGTTTGTGTTCCAACAAAACATACAAACAAAAACTCACCATCATTATATTTTTTGATTCGATGCTAATAACCTACTGCAGTTGTGAATCGAGGGTGAAAGTTAAGTTTTCAATACCTTCCTCCCTGATTAATACCGGTGGAGGATGACAAAATTGATGATGCATTTGAGCTGATCTCATTTACGCGATAGTAAAAATTTAATAACAAACATATAGTTACAAGTAAAAGTTTATGTTACAACACAATAAATAAAACTAAATACAAGTTTTTATTTAATTAAACTTTTTTTTATGTAAGAAACTCATATTTCAAATGTAACTATTATCTCATAACAATATCTAACACGAACGTCTCCTTATTTCTTTTTAAACGGAAATCCAAAAGAGGGTGACATTTAAGATGATCTGGCAAATACTCAGTTAAAATGAATAAAGTGATCATGACTTTCGTAATTAATAAACTAGCATTAATTACAATCCTCCAAATCTGATAGTCCTGATAAGATTATTGTTAATTATTTGTTGAGATGATCTTTGTCTTTGCATGAAATCATATATAATTAAATGCTAATTTGTTGCCGTGAATATGACATCCTGTCTTGATTAAATACAGTAATTTGATGCTGAAATAAATATTTTTCTAATGCTGTGCATTAATTAGTTATGATAAATATGTGGAATTAAACATTCTCTTAAAGATCCACGGTCAAAAGAAATACTCCCTCCGTCCCAGCAATTCTAGCCTACTTTGACCGGCACACATATTAAGAAAATACAGTTGACTGTGATTGGAGAGAGAAAATCTTTGTATTTTTCACTTTAATTAGGAATGTAATTAGTTGTTAATTGCAAAAGCTGTAAATGAATATAAAATTAAAAAAAACAACACTACAGAATTAAAAAAAGATGGCGCATCATTAAATTAAGTTGGTGGGAAAACTTCCCACCAAATCCAAAATGAGTACAGCAAATTCAAATCCTATTGTGCTATAAATACACTAAAAGATGCATTGAATGCATTTACAACAACCAACAACAAATTTTACAAGGGAAAATGGAAGATTCAATGCAAGTTACAAATAGCAGAAAAGGACCCACACATTTATCTCCATCAGCACGACTTCACATAGCTCAGCGGCTTCTTGTAAACAACAACAACGGCGTTTTGAAAAATGGCATCACGGCAGAAGTCGCTGCATCATTTGGAGTGTCCGTTCGTACCGTCCGAGTCATATGGCAAGCTTCAAGGAAACAAATTTCAGAGGGACTGCCTATTTCTTTCGAGGAAATAAGGCCACGTCAACCTTCATCAAATGCCAAAAAGTTTGATGAGGAAGCCATTAAAGGCATTCCCTTCTCTAAGAGAGGCACAATCAGGAGGTTAGCAAGATAGCTTGAGATCAGTAAATCATGTGTGGGCAGGTGGGTAAAAGATGGCAGACTTTAACCACACACAAATGCAATCAAACCACAGTTGACAGCAGCAAACAAATTGAATAGAATGAAGTACATCATTTGTTTCTTGCACAAACAACCATCCAACAACAAGATAACTTTTGAAAGCATGCATAATGTAGTTCATATAGATGAGAAGTGGTTCTATATGCAACGGGCAAGTGAAAGAGCTTATAAACTGAGTTCAGAGGAAGAACCTTACAGAGCATGCAAAAGTAAGAGATTCATAGTTAAGGTTATGTTCATGGCTGCTATGGCAAGGCCACAATACTCAGAATCAGGGGAATTGTTGTTTGATGGGAAGATTGGCATCTTCCCATTCACACAACAACTCCCAGCCATCAGAAATTCTGCAAACAGACCAAGGGGTACAATGGTTACAAAACCAATTGACTCCATAACTAAAGATGTGATTAAGAGCTGCCTTTTGGAAAAGGTAACTCACAACACTCAGATTTTTCATCATTTAATGTGTTTAGTAAGTCTCCTAAAACTGCCCTAATGTTATTAATAACTGTTGGGCTAATTTGGTGGCATTACTAACACATTTGTGGTGAATTGTTTGCTGTTTGTTTCATCACATGGCTACACATAGATAATCCCAGCAATAAAGGCAAAATGGCCAGCAAATGCAAGCAAACAAATAATCATTCAACAAGACAATGCTAGACCGCATTTAAGCAACATGGATCCAGAATTTAGGAGGGCTGCCACAGAAGATGGATTTGATATTAAGTTGATGTGTCAACCACCAAATTCACCAGACACAAATGTCTTGGATTTAGGGTATTTCAGGGCTATACAATCATTGCAGATTGAAACTCAATCCTACAATGTTGAAGACTTGGTTGCTAATGTTCTTCAATCATTTGAAGAACTAGAGCATCCCAAGTTGAACAACATTTTCCTAAGTCTACAAGCATGCATGGTTGAGATATTAAAGGTAAATGGAGGTAACAATTACAAGCTGCCACATATTTCAAAGGGAGCACAAGCAAGGCAGCACACATTACCAATGGCAATTGATGAGGCACTTGTAAGGCAAGCAATTAACTTTATAAAAGCAAATGAAGATGCCACAGAATGTTATGACATTCAAGGCATTCTAACAGATTTAGGTTACATGTAGATATGTTAGAAATCTTTTGTCCTTTTGGTCATTTGTTTACAGTGTAATCATGCATGTAAGTGTTCATTTTGCTTAAACTGTAAACAAAGACAGATTTGTTACTTTTGAATCGATGTTTTATTTCCCTCAGAATATACTTCATCACAGGGGTATACCTAGAGCCACATTTAGGGTGAGATGGCAGCTTTAATACATGAGTATATCAAGCCACTACATGATTCACCCTATTTCAGAATCAACATTGAATGAGATCATAGCCAGACAGCATCACAAATGAGCTACCATGCAACTAATCATCACATTGCAATTAAGTAATCATCATGCATCATCAAATAGAAATCCAGCAAGCAAAACATCATGCATCACAAAATCAGCACCTTTGTCCTCAATCAACAGAATAAAGCTGGACAGACTCCAGTAGTCATCAAGCAAGAGAATAAAGCTGGACAGACTCCAGTAGTCATGACACAAGATTAAGCTGGACAGACTCCAGTAGTCATGTAAGGGTAAAAATGAGCTTACCTCAGACTCCAGTAGTGCAACAACCAACATAAGCAATGTTCAGCATCACCAGATCAGTAGTCATCAGATTGCATTTCAGAATAATATCAGATTGAACATAAACATTGAACATAAACATTTCAGAATAATATCAGTAGTCATCAGTGCAACAACCAACATAAACATTGAACATAATATCAGATTGCATTTGAGAATAACATATGAGACATAATATCACCTCAGAATAACACAATCACAGATGGATTGGCCTCAGAAATTGTTTGATGGGATTTCAT
The DNA here is from genome assembly GCA_005771605.1 of Scutellaria baicalensis. NCBI lineage: Eukaryota > Viridiplantae > Streptophyta > Magnoliopsida > Lamiales > Lamiaceae > Scutellaria > Scutellaria baicalensis. Next base: position 23,265,546 of record CM016726.1, read on the forward strand.
CATCGGCCTCACTCCAGTAGTCATCAAAACAGGACATAATATACAGGCCTCAGAATCCAGAAAAATCAGAGACAGAAAGATCACAAAAACATCAAGGATCAGAATGTCAAACACATCATTGGCCTCAGAAATCACAGTCGGATTTCATCATTGGCCTCAGAATACTCAAACCCACATAAATCTTACATGCAATGTTCAAAAGGAAGAGAAAAATAACCTTTCGAACACTGGGAACCCAGATCACCAAGCATTCGTATATCCACCGTTGCATTTCCGGATCCAGCAGCGCCGATCTGGAGGGGGGTCCCTCAATCCCGAAAGGGAGAGCATCCCCACCCTCTGTGAACTCACTCTCCGGGACGAATGAGTCCTCCGAATCAGGAATCACAGCCGCCTGAGACTCAGAATCATCAAAGTCCATCCGGAGTTGACTGAAGATGGGAAAGGGTAAAGATGGGAAAGGGTAAAGATGGGATAGGGTTCAACAACGGCGAGGGTGACAGAATCGGCTAGGGTACAGAAATGGCGAGGGTTACAGAACCGGCGAGGGTTCCATCCAGGCTAGGGTTCAACAACGACGAGGGTTTCAACAACGGCGAGGGTAAAGATGGGCTAGGGTACAGAAACGGCGAGGGTTCAAGATCGGCTAGGGTACAGAACCCATAGGGTTCAAGATCGGCGAGGTTTCAGATCGGCGATGTTTCATACAGAAACGGAGAGGATCTCGGCGAGGGTTCCAGATCGGCGAGGGTTCCAGAAAATGAGAGAGAAAGGGAGAGCAAGGGTCTGGATTCAGAGAGTGAGAGAGTTTGATCTCGAAAGATCGAAGACGGCGATCGATTAGGGTTTGAGGATGAGGGAGAGCAGAAGATGAACATTCTAGAGCATCGAAAGAGCCTTCGATTAGGGTTGGGGGTATTGGGTGGGGTAGATTATTGTGTGTGTAATTAGTGTTAGGGATTTAATTAAGGATTTAATTGTTGTTTTAATTAAGAATCATTAATGGCAATTTTGTAAATCTGTTGAAATTAAAGGGTATTTTGGTAAAAAATTTTTTGCCATTTTGGGGCTGGCAAATTTAAGTGGGACGGACGAAAATGGCAAGTAGGCTAAAAATGCTGGGACGGAGGGAGTATCTGTTCTGATGATATCGAGTGTCAGAAGATCATTGAGATAAATTGTGGCTGAACTCTAATGTCAATCCTGGCGAGCTCTTACAAATTTCTTTTTCTTTAATTAGTCTCATATCACTATTAATCTAAATGAGATGTTTCTTTTCTCTATGCCTTTATTCATATGAAGAAAATATTATCTATATGAATATTGATATAATTCAATATGTGTAATGTGGGTTGATAAGTTAGAACCTGAGAGAGGTAACATGATTTATTGATGTGAATATTGTTAATCATAATATTGGTTTGGTTATTAATTAGTGAAAATATTAATAAAATACCCATGATCGACAATTTTTAATATGTAAATTGTTGATGTGTAATGATCTCATTCTCTAGTTGTATGAAAAGTGAAATTAATTAATATGTAAGTTATTAATTTAACATATGTTAAGGATGAATACATATTAATGTGTCCATTGGATAAAGTAGTAGGACTTTGATTATTAGACCAAGAATATATATCAAATCGTTTTTTATATCATTGAGGTTGTAATAAACTTAGAACGTCCATAATGAGCCGTTACTTATCAAAGACACATTTGACGTGCAACGTTCAAAGTGCGTCAGATCAAGTTGGTGACATTTGAATTACAATAAATACTTTATTTTATGATCTATTACATATGTTGCTCTTAAATTCATTAAATAGTCATATAACTTCTTTAAAGTGTGTGTATATATATATATATATATATATTGTTAAATAATAAATAATACCTTTTAAATTTAACGTACAATAAATTATTCTAAAAAAAAAAAAAAAGGATTCAGTTAGCTATATATGTCAGCCAAAATAGGAGTTTTTCCTTCCATGCACCAAGTTATATGAGTACTTATTACTGATTACCGAGTATAAACAATTTTTAGTGTGTTTTACATAAGACATTATTACGTGAAATTTTATGTAGAACGAAGTTTATATATATGACTTAATAAAAGCGGATCAATCTATTCACTACAGTCGAATCTGTCTCACATAATATTATATAAAAACTCTATTTCACGTATGATCTTATATATGTGAGATAGTATCATGATATAAAGTTTTTGCGATCAATTAGATCACACAAGAAAAGTTAGTTTGTGTTATTTTTTAAATATTTGATCAATTGTATCCTTAACATATAAGGTCATGAAACATGAAAAACATCAACGTGATTATATTTCTAGATTTAAAATGTTATGATGCAATTCTATCGAAACAAAGATAGAGCGGTGTAAACTCGATTTTTAAGTTATATTGTAGGTGGTATATATAAGTGAGTTAGTATATGTTTAAGTGGAGTGGACCAGTATGGCAGTATCTCAACTATATTAGTCGAAGTTGATCGACCATTGATGTTTGGTTTAGCTGTGAGAAATTCAATTTTGACTGTTGAAGTTACGCTTATTGACCAAATTAAGCCATGCGAATGAACCCAATTTCCTCCAAACTGAACTCAATTTCCTTCCAACTTTTCATTTCTATTTTTTTAGGGCTTTTATGTCACTAATTAATTTAATTTAGGGATAATATTAGAAACTATCGTGTAGCTGTAGTATATTTGCCCATATTTTCTTAGTAAATGAAGAAGCAGTTTCAACAGTAAGCAGAGGCTTGTATACTTCTTTAACATAATTCATATGGAGGAGGAATTATGTCATTTTACAAGGACTTCATAGTAAATATACATAGATATTCCACTAGCAAAAAATTGCCGACCTCATTGTTTATACTTTATATTATCTCACATAACTTGTGGACAAAATTCTTAATTAAAGATGAGAATCATCAGATGCAATTATTTGCTGAAATTTCTTCCATTATAAATATATAAATATATATATATATGTATATATCCGGTCAAATAAAACGGCAGTTTTTTATTGATTAAGAATTGATTAGATTTGTTAATGGGAAAATTTTCTAATAAGGCACAGACAAAGTTACACATGCCATATGAGTTACCCACCTTGTCCACTTCATTAACTAAGCAGTCTGCTTGCCTTCAACTACTATAAAGAAGGCAGACTCCACCATTTTTAAGACAGAAAACAGAGTGAAAAAAGAGAGAGAGAAACATGGAAGTGTTTACGTTTCTGATAGTCGCAATTTCAATCAGTTTGACATATTTGGTGTTCTTCAGATCATCGAGTTCAAAGCTCCCTAAAGGTGCGAGGCTCCCACCTGGGCCTCGCCCTTTACCCATCGTGGGAAACATATTTCAACTGGGCACCAAACCCCATCAATCATTGGCCAAGCTCGCCAAAATCCATGGCCCTTTGATGGGTCTCCACTTCGGAAGTGTGTACACAGTGATCGTGACCTCACCGGAGATGGCGAAGGAGGTATTCATAAAAAACGACAATGCTTTCCGGAACAGAACAGTGGTGGAAGCGGTGCACGCAACGGACCACGACAAGATCTCAGTGGCGTTCATGGACGTGGGGAATGAATGGAGGAGTCTGCGTAAAATCTGCAAAGAGAAAATGTTTTCGACCCAGAGCCTGGAAGGGAGTCAAGGGCTCCGGCAGGAGAAGTTGCAGGAGCTGAGAGAGTACGTGGAGAAATGCAGCAAGAGTGGGAAATTGGTGGATATTCGAGAGGCTTCCTTCATAACCACCCTCAATCTCATGGCCGCCACTCTCTTTTCCATTCAAGCCGCAGATTTTGAATCCAACGCGTCACAGGAATTCAAGGAAATCATGGACGGCGTGGCGAGTATTGTTGGTGATCCTAACTTCGCAGACTACTTCCCCATCCTCAAACCATTCGACCTGCAAGGCGTTAAGAAGAAGGCTGAGCTGTACTTTGGAAAAATGCTGGCCATTGTGGGAGATCTGCTGAAGAAGAGACAGGATGAAAGAAAGGCATCGCCAAATTCTCCGAAGAAGAAAGATCTGTTGGAAGAACTGGTCGATGTTCTCGAACAGAAAGCAGAGTATCAGCTCAACACCAAACACATCACTCATTTACTCTTGGTACGGATGTCATGAATATGATCAATTCAATTCAATTCAATTCTTTTATGTTGGGACTAATTCATGGATATCCATCCATCCTGAATGAATTCAGGACTTATTCGTTGGAGGATCAGAGACAACTACAACCTCGGTGGAGTGGATAATGTCAGAACTACTGGTGAATCCAGATAAACTGGGAAAGCTGAAGCATGAACTGAAGAGTGTGGTTGGAGAGACGAGACAGGTGGAGGAATCAGACATCCCAAGACTGCCCTACTTCGAAGCAGTGCTGAAAGAAGTGTTCAGACTGCATCCACCGGGGCCTCTTCTGCTTCCACGAAAGGCGGAACACGACGTCCAAGTCGGAGACTACACCATCCCTCAAGGAACACAGATACTGGTGAACGTGTGGGCCATGGGGAGAGATCCAACCATTTGGACCAACCCTGAAGCATTTGAGCCCGAAAGGTTCCTAGTGAACAAGATAGACTACAAAGGACAAGACTTCCAGCTCATTCCCTTTGGATCGGGAAGAAGAATATGCCCCGGATTGACATTCGCAAACAGGATGCTGCCAATGACAGTGGCAACCTTAATTCATAACTTCGAATGGAGGCTGGAAGTCGAAGGAGAAACCGCCGATGTTCACAGAGGAGAGCAGTTCGGGATTGCAGTTCGCAGGGCCGTTCCCCTCAAGGCTTACCCTATCAATACCTGATTTTATCAATTATGATTATAATCACAGCTGTTCTATGGTAGACGAATAAACTGTGCCACTCCTTTTTTCCCCCTGTTTTTTTTTTTTTGTCGCATCATCCTTTTTACCAATGACGTTATGTAATGAACTTCAGTATTCTCTTATATTTATGACAAGTCTCCAAACTACGTTTCGTAAATGTTTACTTGCATATGTTGACTTGATTGTTACTAGAAATTTTGATGTTAATTTCTAGCAAGGCGTAGTTATGCTAGTGTAGAAGTTCATAGTATTATTCAGTGAATAGGCAAAAGACTGAATGTGTGTTAATAGGGGAAAAATTATATTAATAAATAATATTTGATCTTGACATATATCAATAAATTTTAATGTCCTGTTGTTTTACAGTTACATTAAAAAATTAGTATTTAATGTCCTGTTGGTTTATTTGGATCTGGATTTGATTCAAATAATTAGGCAGTAATCTCAGATCCGTTTTATTGTCTCTCTGAATTTATTATCGGGAGTTTATTATAAAATAAATTGATGTTTATTAGGCAATTTTTTTTTAAAATTTTCCTGCAAATGTAAAAAATTCGTTTATGGCTTTCATATTAATGTTACTATTAAAATAGAGGAAATAAATAAATAAAAACGACAGATATCCTCCATCTTATCCATGCCCAAATCTTAATCAAACCCTAAATCCGAAATCAAGAAACATTTTATTTTGCGTAATAGAAAAGATATAACTGTTGTAACCCCACTTTCCATTAATACAAATCACAATCATTACGAATGTATTTTCATAAATGCCTCCCTCAACGAATTAGTTTAATAAAGTTTGTATTATTTTTAAATAAAAAATTAATTAAAAATTCAACAAAGATATCATCCCTCTCTCCTTCCTTCTCTCTCATTTTTTCACCTCTCTAAGACCATCTCCAACAGTGCACAAGATTTTCCTGTTAATCTTACACAATTTTTATGTAATAACTGTCAATGATCTCCAACAGTTTATATTAATCTCTGCACCAAAAAAGAATATTCCATTATATTCTTTAGTAATTAATTAATTTAACATTTTATTTATTATAAATATTTGTTATTATTGTTAAATAATCTATTTTTCATGTTTATTATTTTCGTAAATCTAGTTCAGATATATCCTCATCCTTAATAATATTTATAATAATATTCAATATGGATATTTTACAAATATTTTCGTAAATCTAGTTCAGATATATCCTCATCCTTAATAATATTTATAATAATATTCAATATGGATATTTTACAAATATTTTCGTAAATCTAGTTCAGATATATTCTTATATCCTTAATAAGTTCTATAATATTCAATATGGATATTTTACAAATATTTTCGTAAATCTAGTTCATATATATCCTCATCCTCAATAATATCAATAAATTTGTAGCAATCTTATTATTAATAAATCTTTATCAATTACTTACCTAATATCTATATATAGGTCATAGATCATACATTCATTTGCACTCCTAATTTCTTTTTATACATATTCTTTGTAATGTCTATATATCGTGGTCAAAGTTACAAGGCAATTGAAGATCGACATTTGTGTCGTATTTATTTACATATTACACAAGATCCTATTTGTGTCGTATTTATTTACATATTACACAAGATCCAATTGTAGGGCGGAATCAATTGATTGCATTTATTTAGATATTACACAAGACGGAATCAAACCATGAAAAATCAAACCATGAAAAAACCATGAAAATGTATGTTGTATTGTATTTTTTTTTTTCCAAAATCGGAATGATTATAATAGCACTTAATATAAAAAATGAGGAAAAAATGAATACAAAGTAAAAATAATAAAAAAGAACTTAAAAAAATAAGAAAAGAAAAAGAATAAAATAAATAATAAATAATGATAAGAAAAAAATGAATACAAAGTAAGAATATAGAAAAAGAAATTAAAAATAAAATAAAATAAGAAAATAAAATGAACAAAATAAATAAATAAATAAATAAGAAAAGAAAAAAAAAGATGGCGCAAGGTTTGACCTGTGGATAGTTGGCGCAAAACCAGCGGTTAATATGAGATGGCGCAGAGAAAAAATTTATTGTTGGAGATTAAAATAGGCGCCATCAAATTGTGTTCAATAATCTTGTCAAAACATCAAATTCCTCTACCTGCTATAATCCTTACAAATGTTTTATAATAAAATACTATTTATTTGTCTAAAAACTTGTGTCAACCACAATTGATGCAAATGCTCTAACGGCTACTAATTCTTCTTTAACACGTTCCAATTAGATTTTTCTTGACGTCGTTAGGGACTTGGTTTTTATCATTCTGTGTTGATGCTTCTAAATTCACGTCGTTGTCACGTCAGCCCAGTAACCACGTTATTTACCACCCGAATCGGATCCTCATAGGATATTGGACTAATTTAATTAATTCTAAATTTTCTCCTGTGAGAAGAAAAGTCCTATTCAATAAAGGCAAACATTTTTTCCAAAAAAAAAAAAAAGTCATATTTTAAAAATTATAATTAGTTTTTAATTAAATTTTCTAAATTTATGTTTAATTAGATAAAAGAAATGGGATGATGTACTTGATAAGTAAATGACTAGGTATAAATGGCCCTTGTAAAAAAGTTGATAAATTGATTGACAAAAGAAAAGTATAAAATAAGACATCTTTTGGAACAGAGTTATTACTTCTTTTGTTGTTGTTATCAGCACACAACAAATAATGTTCAATAATCTTGTCAAAACAAACGTTGAATGATAACATTATCATATATGCATGCATGTATATGTTATTGTAAATAAACTCAAATTAATATAATAATAGAATTATATGCCAATATCTCAATAAAAATACTATTATGGGCACACCATTCCAATTATATCAAATTGATCGATCATGGCCGATTTGGTTAGATGGCTTTGTTTGGCTACAATATATTTTTTTTTTGCTTTGTTGACTGCAATTTCTATGAGCATCGGTCTTTCCCCTTTATAGAAATTTACAATTTTATCGTGACAATTATCAATCTTTCTTATTATTATTTTCGTTTCACTATATCAAATTATATACTACAATCGATTGTCTCATGAAAATTGTTATTTTTCTTTTCTCATTTGTTCAAAAATTATAGTTAGATCAGCAATTGATATTTATCATCTTTCAATCAACAATATAAATAAAGATGTGGTTAGAATTGCCCTCAAAGGTATGATCAAGTGATAAGGATCGGGGTGATGTGGGAAGAAATTTACAGCAACATCTCAATTTATATTTCCTTCAATTGAGGGTGTTCAATTAGGTGGACATATTTATAATTATTAAAATAATTATATATAGCATTCATTGATATTGGGCTTGACTACAAGTTGCATATGATGCAATTTCTCAAATTCAACACTACTGTTAGATTAATTGGCCAAAATAGTCCCACCTGAGTGCCCTCTCTCACCACCTTCATTAATTTTGATGATTGCAGCACGGCCTCTTTGAGCAAAATTCCCAACTCATGTTTTATTTTAAAAAATAATATGAGATTATTGTATAAATATAATTTCACGTGACCAACTTTATCATTCATGACTCAAATCCATTATTTGCAAGTTAATCTCTTTAGAATAGTCAAATAAATTCTGCCTAGCATCTTCAACAAGTGGTGATGCGATAAATAGTATGTGCTTGGCTATTCATATTAACTAGGTTTGAACAAGTGCGATGCACGAACTTTATTTAATACTTATCTTATTTTTATGTTAAAATAATATTCTTTTTTATATGTTAACAGATTTTTTTATAAGTGTGACATTTTTTATTTATCCTTAAAATAATCTTTTTTATTGTTCTTTTTTTCATTTGTTCTTAATTAGCACAGACTTGTTAATATGATTTTTTTTTATATATGTTTTAACTGTAACATTAAATATTTTCATATCTTTCTGTAAAAGGTGTAGAATACATCTCATTTTTATAGCTCGAAGACATCTATTTTGTTCAAATTTTATCTTTAATTGCACTCATTAATTGTTTTACATATTGGTTTCCTTTGTAATTTTTTTTTTGTTGTTTTGTTTTTATTAATTTTAACCAATTGTTATATTTGTTGTTATAAAGTTTTAATATAATTTCCCAATTGTTTAAGGGGTGTTTCGACTGGATGTGCACATCTGGATTTTGGATGATCAATATCCTAATTATGTTATTTATTTTGTTAAATTCTATAATTCTAATTTTTTTCTACTTTATCCATTTTCTTGAAATTTTAAAACATTTGTTTTTTTTCATCAAAATAAAATAATAGGACATCATCTATTTTTCCTATAGTTCCCGATATGATATGATAAATTAATTATAATCTTACTTTATAAAATCTCTTAACAAACCCAAACTTATCAAATTCCATCATTTTCACAATCCACTTTCAAACTTGCAAAATCTACTTATGTCTCAACTCAAACATATCCTAATTTTTTTAACACCTATTTTTGTTAATGTTAGAGTTTGAACTATCATAAATGCTCTCATTATAAAATATTAGTAATTTCAATATTTCTATATTATCTTTTTGTTAAATTCTATAATTCTAATTTTTTTCTACTTTATCCATTTTCTTGAAATTTTAAAAACATTTGTTTTTTTTCATCAAAATAAAATAATAGGATATCATCTATTTTTCCTATAGTTCCCGATATAATATGATAAATTAATTATAATCTTACTTTATAAAATCTCTTAACAAACCCAAACTTATCAAATTTCATCATTTTCACAATCAACTTTCAAACTTGCAAAATCTACTTATGTCTCAACCCAAACATATTCTAATTTTTTTAGCAACTACTTTTGTTAATGTCAGAGTTTGAACTATCATAAATGCTCTTTTGTAAAATATTAGTAATTTCAATATTTCAATATTATCTTTTTTTTTTCTTGAATCCTACAAATAAATTTATTTCTAAAGTTATTTTTTAATCTGAACTATCCTAAATGTTCTTTTGTAAGGTATTACTATCTTCAAACATCTTTTTTATTTATTTGTTTTAATTCAATGAAAAATAGTATAGTATATTTACTATTCAAATTTTGTTTTTTTTTGTTTTTTTGTTTTTGCATAAGAATTTCATTTTATAAAAGTTTATGTAACATTGTCGTGTACTTTTTGTTTTCTTTTTATAAGAATTTCATATTATATAGGTTTATGTAACATTGTTGTTTACTTTTTTTTCCTTTCAAATTGAAATGTTGGACAAATAATTATTCAAATATGGAAGCAAAGATTTCATGTAGTGAAAAATAATACAACATTAGCAAACATTAGTAATTTACATATTTATTTTTTGTTGAGTAGTGAGGTGATTATATAATTAATATTAATGTTTTTATATTTGACAAATAAAATATGTTTTAAGAAGGGACACTTAACTTGCTTATAGAGCTCCAAGTGTCATCACTTGAGAGTGTCAAACCACACTTTTATATATATATATAATTGATGCATATTTTCTTAGAAGTACTTTTTGATTTTTGTTATATGCCGTATCCTAACCGTTGTTTAAATCTTCAAACATGATTGCTTACGAGTCAATAATAATATTGTTACTTAATTCTCTATTTTCAATGAAAAACAAATAAATATTTATACAAGTTCCTTTTCTCTAATTGAAAAAAAGTGCAGTATTAAATAAAAGAAGAAGAAGGAAAAATCATTGTAGTAGTTCAGACAAGATCAGCCCACAGAGATTGACTAGGGAGTGTGTTTATTTTGTAAGTCATCATGGTGCACTACATTATATGCTGATCACGACTTATTAAGTTATATAGAGAGTCAAGAATGGTCAGTATTAAGTTATTATTGATTTGTCACCATTATCAATCAATATTTTCACTTGACTGCAAATTTTAGTTATGCTAGTCTAACACGACACAAACAGTACAACTTTGAATACTTGATTTTTTTTAAACCAAAAAAATTCATACATGTTTTTTTTTTTTTGGCCAAATTAAAAATCGGAAAATGGGTTTAGATACATTTAGAAAAACTTTTTAGTTCTGAAATGCAACTAGATAAAAGGAAAAAAAGAATAAGTTGCAAATAGCAAAATGATCATATTTAAAATTATCTTTAATATATGTTACGGGATATGTGTTTTTCATAGGGTGATGCGATATGAATCGTGTAAAGTTACTGAGTGCGTGTTGACTTTTGTTTTTTTTTTCTTTCTATTAAAGGTCGGCCTTGTTAATTTTCCTAATTTTAAACATTATTTTTTTACTAAGAAAATATTATTTCGGACGATTGTATCTTTAAATTTTAACCTCGTACTAGCCCGTACAATATTTCACTTTATATCAGCTCATACCAACATTGTACATCCTTGCACCATCAAGTACCATTATTACATATTTATACCATTACTAATGCAGTTCATACCACCATATTACACCTCTCATAACAATATTAATGTGGTCCATACCATCATATTACATCCTAAATGTTAGAAGTCTATAATTGGACAAAAATCATTTCTTTTGTAAAAAAGAACAAACTTTAATAACTTAGCAAAAAAAAAAAAAAAATTTGTTTATAAGTACTGACGGTTAAAAATTGGGGTTCTCACAAAGTATTTCTTTCTTTTTATCACCGAATTTTATATTTTTTAATAAATGTATCAATATTCAAAAGTTTAAACTATTACCTTGAATTCTTTATTTATTAATAGCTTTGTAAACAAATACATAAGATCTTACTTTTTTACTACATATATATTACATGTTTCATTTTGATTTGATCTTGTAGATATTAAAAAAGTTCATTTTTAATTTGATTTTGCAATTTTTTTTGACTATTGTTTATAGAGACATCGAAAATTGCTGGAGTGGAATTTTTAACTTCATTCTTGTAAGTAATAATTTACATTGCAAATAAAATCAGATCAAAAATTGAGAAATATATGATAGTTAAATAATAAAATATAAACACCATGAAATTGATAATAAAAAAGTAGATAATACCTATATCATAGATTCAAAATTGAGATTTTTCAAAATTATTTAGTATAAATTAAGATCTTAAGTTCGACAATCAGATCAACTTGAGCCGAGTTATTTATTAAATATTCAACGAGTGTAGTATTCGTTGGCAATCCTATCATTTGTTTCTTGTTTTACTCTAAACTGCACCTAAACATAAACTTAATAAAATAATACTAGGAAATATAATTAAACATTATTTGTATTTTGTAATGAGTCACGTATCAAAACAAAAGGATCAATCACGAGATAGGGACCGCATGCCAATTAAGAATAATTTGTTACGGTCAATTTTCAAGTATACTAAGAGAACCCAATGTTGACTATACATTTTATATTACAAACATTGAAGACAATATTCCCTCAAAGATACGAAAATTTGTAGACGAAATGAATAAATAAAGTAAAAATGATAGAGTGTCGAAATGGGAAAATGGTAAGTAATTTTATAATATGAGTTTTATATGAGTCCGCTAATATATCTTTTTGTGCAAGAGAAAATGTCATAAAAATTAATTAAAAAAGTTCAATCAATTCAGTCAACATTGGTTAACATCTGTCAATGTCAAATGTTATTAATTTACAAGTTTATAAAAGTAATAGCGCACATGTATAAGTATATTAGTTTTACGATTAAAAATATTGCGTCTCAAACAATTACTTTTATGCATAAAAATAATAATTCCAAAGATAATACTTCTAATAAACTTATATATATATCACTAATTCTTTTAATAACCATAAAAAATTGATGATATATTTAGCAATAGAAAACTATTACTTTTAACCATAAAACAAATATTTATACATATATTCCTAATACTTTTATGACTGATTCTAAATTCTAAGTATCAATTATATAAATAGAAATTGAAAATATATAAATTTGAAGCCAGTAAATAACAGTGGGTAATAATAACCTGTTATATAATGGTTATTAGGACTGATAATCATAAGTATTAGAATGTCAAGACTAATATATAAAGAGTGACATTTGTGTGCATCATCATATGGTGTTAAATATATACTCTATATGTATCATGTATATACTCTTCAGGTATCATATGTATATAAGAATATATATGTGATACCTGAAAAATATATTTATAACACCAAGAAACATAACACCTATAGAGTATCTATATAATACCTGAAGAGTATATATATAATACTTAAATTCATATCCCTATATGCCCCAGAGGTATATAAATTTTTGTCATATATAAAAGTGAATATATAAAAAGCTTAGAATCGAAAAGGAAAAATTAGAGACTAAAAAACTAATTTTGCCTTAAGTTTAACTCGTGTTCAGTTGTGACGGTTGGATTACTATCATCATAATACACATTCGAAACAGTGTTATTAGTCCAAATAAACAAAATGAAACATAATTTGACAACAATTCAAAAAAGATTACAAAATATTTATTTTGTCTATGAATTGGATCAAAGAGCGATTCGCATTTCAAGGCCCCGGCAGAAAACGCCGCCTTCACCACCCTTATCTTCTTCTTTTATGAATATGAATATAAAAATAAGAAAATTGAAAGAAAAATGGAATAAACTAAAAACTGAACAAAGGAGTGGTATCTGTTAAAATAATTCACTATGTTTTTATTTATTTTTAAATTGGCAGAGGCATACTTGACTAAAGAAAATTGAGTCAAATAAAGTTCCCATATCTTATTGCAATCATTTATCGGAGGCTATAAAAGGACGCAAACTCCCCTGCCAATAATAAACACAGAGCGAGTGAACAAATACAGAAAAGAAAACGAACACCACTTCAAGAAACTAAAAAAAAAAAAAGAAAAATGGATACTTATGCAATAGTGATTGCAGTGTTGTTCGTGGGGTGGACATGTTTCCTTTGGTTGCGATCGGGTTTAAGGCGGGCTAAGCTTCCTCCGGGGCCTAGGCCTTATCCGATCGTCGGAAACATGCTCCAGCTTGGTAACAAACCCCACCAGACATTCGCCAAACTCGCCAAAACATACGGCCCTCTCATGTCCATCCACCTTGGTAGTGTATACACCGTGATCGTGTCTTCACCCGACATGGCCAGAGAAATCATGTTGAAATTCGGGCAATCCTTCTCCAGCAGACACATTGCCCAGGCTGTGCACGCCTGTGACCACGACAAGATCTCCATGGGCTTTCTCCCAGTTGCCAACACCAAATGGAGAGATCTTCGTAAAATCTGCAAAGAACAGATGTTTGCAAATCACAGCCTGGAGGCCAGCCAAGGGCTTCGTGAGCAGAAGTTGGAGCAGTTGTTGGAGTATGTCCAGAAATGCTGCGATAGTGGTCGAGCTGTTGATATTCGTGAGGCCGGTTTCATTACAACCCTCAATCTCATGTCCGCCACACTCTTCTCCCTTCAGGCCACTGAGTTTGAATCCCAAGTGACTCAGGAGTTCAAGGAGATCATCGAGGGTGTCGCCACCATTGTTGGGGTTCCTAATTTCGCCGATTACTTCCCAATCCTTAAGCCTTTTGATCCCCAGGGTGTTATGCGCAGGGCTGAGTATTACTTTGGGAAACTGCTTGCCAAAATAGATTCTTACCTTGTTGAAAGATTGGAATCAAGAAAAAGATTCCCTGATGCTCCCAAGAAGACCGATTTGCTGGAGACGCTGGTTGATATCAGTCAAGGAAAAGAGTACGACATCACCAACGATGACATCAAGCATCTTCTTCTGGTTAGTTTAATGAATCCATCAATTAATTCATTCACTAATGTAGCCTGTTCCATAACTGATTTATTTATATGCTTGATGATTATCAGGACTTATTTGTTGGAGGATCAGAAACAAACACCACTTCAATCGAGTGGATAATGTCAGAACTGATTCTGAATCCCGATAAACTGGCAAAATTGAAACACGAGCTTAATAGTGTTGTTGGAGAGAAGAATCAAGTCCAGGAATCAGACATGGCAAGGCTCCCATATCTGCAAGCAGTAATCAAAGAAGTCCTACGCTATCACCCTCCCGGTCCTCTGTTGCTCCCTCGTGCGGCAACAGTAGATCAAGAAATCAATGGGTATATGATCCCCAAAGGAACGCAGATACTCATAAACGCGTGGGCCATGGGCAGAGATCCAAGCATTTGGGAGAAGCCAGAATCATTTGAGCCAGAGCGATTTCTGAACAAAAGAACGGACTTCAAAGGTCAAGATTTTGAGCTGATTCCATTCGGGGCAGGAAGAAGAGTATGCCCGGGTATGCCATTGGCGAACCGGATCCTACATCAGATAACAGCAACATTAGTTCATAACTTTGATTGGAAACTTGACCCCACTTCGGTTGAGGGAGACCACACTGCAGAGCTGTTTGGGTTGGCAGTACGAAGGGCTGTTCCACTCAAGCTCATCCCAATCAAGGCCTGAGGGATGTTATAATATATGCAATAAACTTGAATAATTGGTTTCTTTTTATTACCAGAGTAACATATTTATGGTTTTTTTTTTTGGTTAATTACATGCAAATGTTTTCAGCTCAATGTTGAACTATCAATTGAACGATTATTTCGGTTGTTGAGAATTTTGAGTTATATATTTATTATTGTTTTATCATAGAAATTAAAAGGTAAATTATTGTTGATTCTTATTGAGCATGGTGAATGTTGTTGGTACATTGATTATTGATTGATTTCAGCAGAGAGAGGATTCTGACCTGGGCTGTATCTGAGATCGAATTAGGATTATTGATTGATTTCAGCACAATGGATGTTGATCACGATTTACAGTCCCTCATTTCTATTTAGGTTCACATCCGATTTTGGCAACAAAGAAAACCTCAAAAATCCATCCAATCGAAGAAACCAAAAAACCCTAAAAGTTTACGCGCATTTGAGCGAGGTGGTCATATTTGGTTAAATCCTTATGAGAAAAGGGACTTATTTGTTAATTTCAAATAAAAAGAAATGGTTTAAATGTAATTGGGGGAAGAATATTTAAGTTAAGGGTCCTAATTCCTAAATATAAATACGAGGAGGCATAGAAGATATGATAGCAATTCAATTATACATGGTAAGTTGAAATATTTTCCTAAAATAAATATAAGTAAATATGGATATTTCCCTAAGATACATATGAGAACATGGAAAAATTGGTCTTTTTTGGGATAAAATGTAAAAGAATTTATATAGAATGAGTAGAATATAAAAGTGCCTTGTACTAAAGCACAGTGAAGACAAAGGTCCACATAAGTAACAAAAAAGGGTGCACACCAAGAAAATACTTATAGAAGGGGTATCCCCTGTCCTGTATAAAGGTGAAAAACAAGAGAGTTATTATCTTGGGCAGCAAAAGGTGAAGTGTATTTGGTGCAGCAGCAACAGCAAAGCTGTTCCATGTGTTTGCGACGTAAAATAAAGTGCTTATATGGATGAGGATGGGCATTTTAGAATCAAGAGTCCACAGCCTCTACTACGGTTGATTCTTATACACACAGCAACAGGCAGATAGATAGAAGCCAATGCTTTAGACATGTCTATACAGAAAAACATGGGATTAATAGAAGCATGCGTAAAAAGGGTTTGGGGCAGAGAGTGGGCTGATGTTAAAAATTAAGGCCCAAAGCCTATTAACGTCAGCCCACCCTTCATAAGCAACAAGTATCACACACATAGGAAAACAGAACCGCCGTATTATAAGAAGCGAAATAAGGCTGTTAATTTTAAAATGTGAGCCCTCTCAAACACAACAAGGTCCAAGGCCAAGTCAATTATGCAAAGGGACAGACGGAGAAGAAACGCCAGCCCCAAAGGGCCAGAGCATGGCCCAAGAGCACCTGTAAGGTTCAAGATCGGCCAGCAAACAAGATTTACTAGATAAAGCACAACCTATTACTATTAGCAAGAGAAAAGAACCACCAAAACTCATCTAGTCAAGCAAAAGAAGCATCTGCAGGCAGATTGGAGAGGAGTAAAAGCATATATATCATGAAGAATGGAGCAAGCATGGGGGGTGGGATGGACCATCAGAGAAGCAAGGGAAATGAGATAAAAGAAGGGGGTGAAATCAGAGGGTACTGTTTTTGCCATAAAACCAATAACATATAGTAAGTATAGTCTTTTCCTCATCCTATGCTTCATTTTTGGCCCTCTTCTCTCATTCATATAACGCTGCAAAAACCTTCACCTTTAAACTTATATGAAAAGGTGAACATTAATTCTACAAAACTGCATAAAATACTCAACATTCATCCAATTAATCTCTACTTCATTAATAGAACCATTATCAAAATAAGGATATTCATGTATTGTGTTTAACTAAAATATTGATCATGAACTGTTGTCCAGTATAGAAAAACGAATCTTAAGGCATAGAATTAAGGAGTTAAAATATTGAATATGCATGGATTCTCATCCTATTTCTCTATTACGAAGCAGAGTATATTACTTTTTTTGCCCCCCAAATTAGGGTTCTGGCATTTTCGGACACCATTTTTTCGGGCTGGCAATTTTGCCCCGTAAATTCTCAAAATCTGCCAATTTTGCCCAAATTAATCCCGAATTCCTTATTTGGGCTGAAATCTCACGTGCAGCGCACGTGTTGCGTTTAATTCGGGCTATACGGGGCCCAATCGGCCACGTGGAATTTTTTGAAGATATGTGGCATATATTTAAAAACAAATCCACATGGAAATTGCAGTTCATCAAAACGGGCATGAAATAATTTTTCCCCCAAATCACATGAACCCTAGCCCCCGAATAACTTGAACCGCATACGATTTTCCCCACGAGATCGAGCAGTCGCCAAACGTTGCCGACGTTCCCGAACCCAATCCCGGTGATTTGACCAAGCTATTCCAGGTAATCTCTCATTCTCACTTCGCATATCGAGCTCCAAGTCCTTGAACATCAAATTAATTATGGGCTGTGTTTTAGGATTTGAGGAAGGAAAAAGCTAGGTTTGTTGAGTTGATTGTGAGTTGACACAGCTTGACCATCAAAATTTGTGTGAGAATGATTTGCAATTGTGGGAGAAATAGGATGAGAGCTGTAATTGTGGGAGACATGATTTGCAATTGTGGAATAAGAGCTGTAATTCGCACTTCTTGGAGTAATGAGAACCCAAAACGAAGGTTCAATTTTTGCCTCCACTATAATGTAAGTAAACATGGTTTGAGGCTGAACTTTTGATTATTTTGTGGTGTATGATTGAAGCCCTATTTTTGTTGTCTTGTAGAGAGGTGGTTGTGGTTTCTTTGCTTGGGAAGACCCCCCTATATGTGTTAGATCAAGAGCTCTGATACCTGGTTTGTTGAGAAGAATCAATGCAATGGAAGTGGAGAACACTAGGTTGAAAAATGAAGTGAGCAGCATGGTTGATGAGACCACCAAACTGAAAATGCAAAATAGAATGCTACTGAAATTCTTGGTTACAATTCCTGTAATTTCTAGTATTTGTTGTTGGGTTTGGTTTAGGGTGTAAGATAGATTGCAAGATGGTTTTTGGTATTGTGTTGGGTTTGGACTAGGATGGTTAATGGTGTAAGAGAGTGTTGTTATTTCAATTTTCTTTTCCAACTTTTGACAACTTCATATGAACTTCTTTTACTTGCATCAATTGTGGAAATTATGAGGCGGACTTAAATTTTATTGGATTCTCTGTTACATTAGATGTTTCATCTTTATATATATAAAAACACAAATATTGCTAAAAATAGAAATGCAATATTTTCCAGCCAAAAAACTCTATCCTATATATAGAAATAAATAAAATTACATTATATATTTATTAATTATTTAAAATATTTAATTTTATATATACACACATGTAATACGCCCATATATAAGTCAAATATTAACCTTAAATAGGATTAACAAATTATATTATATTAGGAAATCTATTACTCATTATATATGTATAAATCAAATTTGAAATTTATGGTATGTTCATAATGGAATTAATTAGATGACACAATCAATTCAAGAAATTACAAAAATTTGACTTCAAATATCATTACCTTCCTTTATAACCGTGAGTTAAGTTTTAAGGGACTTTAATCTTTATATATATAAAAACACAAACATTTCCTGAAATAGTAATATGAAAATTTTCCCGTCAAAAACACCATGCTAAAATTGGAAATGATTTTTTTAAAAATAAATAATAAATTATATTTATTTTCTATTAACATATAAATAGATACTATATATATATATATATATATATATGAATGTGAATAAAAATGGGATATTGTTTGATGATGTATACATATAAGGAAGTGATATGAAAATAAACATTCATACATATTTATCTATATAGTAAGTCAACTTTAATTATTAAATTTCAATTGATATAATTAATATATTTTATGTAATGTTAATTGGTAAAATCAATAAAAACAATATAAAAATATTTAATTTATTCACTATTAGCCAATGTATGAATAATATATATATATATAATAAAATTTACGTCACTATGCAATGATAAAATATATGATATAATATGGATATAAATAATATATATTTATATGATTCACTCCAATATAAAATGATATAATATTTTTATCTTTATATATATAAAACCAAAAACGTTTCCTAAAATAATTTTTCCGGCCAACCCCCTCCCCACTAAATTTGGAAAACAATGCTAGCATGATATTATATATATGGAAAGATAATATATTATGGTAACACATATATTATATGTTTTAGTTGATTGACATTTATTTCACATTTATCCCATGCATTCTGAATATAGAAAATTAAAGTATTAGTTAATTTATAATATAAATATAGTATGAGATTTTATGATAATTTAAATCCTATACTAAAATATTACATATATTGTCGTAAAAACAATTGTATTTGTATTAAAGATCATATAATTAAACATATTCATAAATATGGAATGCAAATAAGTTGAAATAGTCAAGTCCATTAATTTGGTCATCAATTATGTGAATTTTTGCATGAACAATTAATAGACTTTCCAACAATAATTAAATCTGTGTGTTTTTTAATTTAAAATTGGGTGACATATACATATTTCTTGAAAACAAAAAAAGTATAGTAGCATTACACGTCTCTCATTTGGAAAAATTAGACTTACATATTTTTTAAAAAACAAAAAAAGAAAACGAAAAAATCAATTTCATTCCCTGATTTTTGGCATAAATATCCAATTTGATTCATTGATTTTTTTTATTATCCTTTATTCATCTCAAAGAATTTAACAAGTCTTATGACCGAAAAATAGTAAAAATGATAAGACCAATAAAATACTAAAAAGATTCATCATTATAATTCTTAAGAAAAAAAATCATCATATGAATTTTTTTCTTACGTTTCTAGAATTAATCTTATTTAAACATCACAAATGTCATTATATATGGAAGACTATTAATTTATGAGAATCAATTTATTATGTCATGTTTTGGATGTGAAATATTTATTAATTTTTAAGATGATATAATATTGTATTCAGTCGAATAAATGTATATTTTTTTAACTTATATAAAAGATCTAAAATTTGATATTTTTCAAAAGGCAACCTAAAATTATGTAATCACAATATCAATCAATTATGATCATATCATAAATAGTGCACTAATTTCATATTTAATAAGCATATCATCCACTATAAATATGAGAACAGAATAAACTTGGAATTCATTCACACATTTTCCATTCACAATTTCTCAAATTCTGCATTCCAAACATTATGTTTTCTTGGATTAGTGGATCGTTTCTTCTTCTTCTTTATGTATATTTATTTGGTTGCGAATTGATTTCCGAGATATTTGTAGTTTGGATCAATAATTAATGACCATATTGTTCATTTTTTAATGATTTAAGTTATTGTTATGTGTAATTTGAAGAAGAACAATTCATAATGTATTATTTTATTAGTATTGTATATTGGTTATTCTTATTGCTATATAATATTATATTATTTCGCCAATTCAAATTATTTTGTGTAGAAATTTGGGTCGAGAGTCTCTAATTTTGGATTAGAGATTTTATAGATTTAAAATTAATACACTACAAGATAAATTTCATTTTTGTTTTTGTTTTTTTAAGACCATTGTCAAAAATACTAATTTTATATTTCAAACATTATCAAGAATAAATTTCATTATTCTTGGAAACAAGTTTTTGAAATAAGGTGCTAAAAAGGTTATACATAGATTGCATCAAATCCAATGTTTAATTCCACTAAAATACAACATTGTCAAGAATAAATTTCATTATTCTTGGAAATAGGTTTTTGAAATAAGGTTCTAGAAAGGTTATACATAGATTGCATCAAAATACAACATTTATATATATTTATTGTTAATTGAATACTTTGAATTGTGAAGAACACGATTCAAGAAAATTGTTTTCCATAGTAAAATTGACTTTGATATTTCACAATATTTTATACTCCCTCCGTCCCGGTTAATTCAGCCTACTTGCAGTGCAATTGCACTGCAAGTAGGCAGATTTAACTGGGACGGAGGTAGTATTTTTTTCCATCATTATTTTATATTGTGATGGTTGCTCTATAATTTATGAAAATCATTTTCCATAATAAAATTATTTTATTAAATTCACAAGTTTTTTTAATAGTGGAATATTGTAAAAATTATTCTGAAAAATTCAAATATATATATATATATGTAAAATATATAAATATATCACTTAAATTTATTCTATTAAATTTATATATTATTATTTTAAATTACAAATATTTATACTTATATTTTAAAAAAGTTTAATCACGTGCATCGCACGGGCACAAAACTAGTTACATTTAATACGCCTCAAGTCGTGATTGTTCTAAAATAAAAGATGTAGTTCAAAATGTAATACAACTATCCCGTGTGGCAAATTTGTTAGTTTGGATTTATCATTCCTCATGGCGGATGTGTTGCCAATAAAGCTATGTAGTGTTCTTCAATTTTTGTATTTTTTTATGCCAAGTATAAGGATTATGTTTTTCCAATGGATTTTGTGTCCTGAACCAGTTGTTGGCTCTATTGGTATTTGGTAGTATGTCAACGAAAAATGACAGAAAAGACTTCAAATTCTAAAATATTAAAATGGTCATGTTTGAAATTTAAAAAAAATAATAATTCCCAATAAGATCCTTCTTGAATGAACGTCCCAATAACGTTTAATTTGTAAGCTCATTTAAATTATTAAAATTAGTTAAAACTTAATTGCTAATTTTTTAAGTGATAAAATATAATTTTATATCTATCAAATTAAATAGTATTAGATATAAAATTAATAAATTTAAATATTAAATTGCATGTATATGGTTATTAGGATTTTATTGGATTTAGGATTAAGATTATTAGGTATGGATGAATTTGATTGGAAAAAGTCCATATGAAGCAAAATGTACTAAATTGTATGTATAATTCTAATATAAAATTATAGGGTTATTATGAAGATCAGTTTATAGGATTTAGGATTAGGAAAATTTGGTGTAGGATTTTTATTTAAATCACATGTATTTAGTATTATTAATTACTAAATTATTATGATTATAATTTTAAATAATAATATTTAATTACAAGGCAGGGATTCGTTTCTTCTCTCCAGTATCATAACCAAATTATAACCAAATCCAATTAAAATCCTTCTAGAATGAAAATGCCCCAATTAAGAACGTTTTATAAGCACCTTTAGATTGTTCAAATTAGTTGAAACCTAATTGCTAATTTTATGTGCCTTTTAATGAAGAACAATTAATGACTTAATATTATTATAAGTATGTACGCATATGTTAATAAGTTCATTTAGAAATTAATATAATAATTAGCTGAATCTTATTTGCTAACTCTATGTGATATAAAATTAATTAGATAAAATATAGTTATTTAAGTGAAAATATAGTTTAGTATCTATAAAATTAAATAGTATTAAATATAAATTACTAAATTAAAATATTAAAATACATGTCTATGGTTATTAAGATTTTATAGGATTCAGGACTAGGATTATTTGGTGTGGTGGATTAGATTGGAAGAGTCAATACATTACAAAATATATTAATCTATATTTATATCTATATCTATATATAATAATAATTACACGCCCAACACACGTTTCATGTGTCCACACACGTACCCAAGGAACCCACCCGTTTTTTTAGTTTTGTTCGCATCACCTTTATATTATACTAGTTTAATATTTTACAGTGTATTACAAACTTATAATATCTTTTAAACCTGTTATATTATAATAACAAAATGATTATGTTATAATAATATAATTATTATGTTATTTTTTAAGTACATAACGACTATGATATTTATACATAAAGTTATACTAATATAATATAAATGTTAAATCACTACAAGAAATTCTCTCATAGACTACACCCCTAAGACATGTGTTTTACCAAAAAACCCTTGTCGTAGATTAAATTGACGTTGTCGTAGATAAAACCGTTGTTGTAGAGTGCAAAAATGCTCTCATAGACAAGGGTTATTTCCTGGCGTTGTCGTAGAGGTATAGTCGTAGGGTGAAATTGAGGCCTAAGACAACGGTGGTGACTTGAGGTTGTCGTAGAGGCGTAGTCTTAGGTTAAAATTGAGCCCTAAGACAACGCTTATAATATGAGGTTGTCGTAAATACGTAGTCATTGATTTCTAAGACAACGGTAACTTTCCAATGTTGTCTTAGCCTGCCTCATGTGGCGTTGTCGTAGAGTAAATTAAATTGATTTTTTTAATTATAATATTATTCCATGTAAAAAAAAAAAAACCAAAGTATGAAACTAAATCCCAAATTCATATTCCAATTGAAAACCCCAGCTATCTCTCCCTCCTCTCCTTACCACCGCTGCCCCCCGGCGCCACTGCTATCTCTCCCTCCTCCCCACGCCGTCGCTTCCCCTTTTCTCTCATTGTCGTCGCTTTGAAAACCCTAGCTATCTCTTCATCCTCTCCACGCCGCCGCTTCCCCTTCTGTCTCCCATTGCCGCCGCTACCCGCCGCCGCCGTTGCTTTAAAACCCTAGCTATCTCTCGCTCCTCCCATCGCCGCTGCTTCCCCTTCTCTCTCTCATCGCCGCCGCTTCCCCTTCTCTCTCTCATCGCCGCCGCTGCCCCGTCTCTCTTTCATCGCCGCCGCTGCCCCAGTTGCTGCCCCAATTGGAAATACTATCATCACAGGTTAATTTATAGTCCTCATCTGCTGTCTTCTTTCAAGTGAAATTTCAGAGAACTCATTTATGATGTTTATTGGACTCCGATGAGCTTTTCTTACCGACATTGCAAAGAGTATATCCTAATGTTAGGTTCAGATAATATTGCTTAAATCATTGATCCCAGTATCCTTGTTATCTATCTCATCAGTTCTCATTCATTGAATTTTCACATCCTTTCTAATTTCTCAATGTTGTCCTGGGAGTTCTTATGGTCGAAGTAGGGATTTTCATGGCCCTTCTTTTTTGGGAGATATTCATTAATTAATGTTAATTATAGTTCGATTAATTTGCAGTATTGGCAGCATGGTTCAGATTGAAGTATCCACATATTTTTCTAGAGGGCATTGTCATCTTCTGCTCCCATTCTGCTCTAGTGGCATTTCCTTTTCTTAATTTTAGTTTCTGAATTGCATATCTATTATCTCTGTTGATCAATGTGCTATTTTGCACTCAATTGCAGTACTGATTCTTGAATAAAATGTTACTTATGAAGTTTGTAATCCTTGCAGATTGCAGTGCTTCCTTCTTTTAAGCTGTGAATTTTCTCTATATTACAAGTGTAGATTCATATATGCCATAAACAAGGGGAAAATCAAGATTTTGGAAACTACTTTTTACAGGCGATTGAGGTGAGATTCAGGTGTTATTGAAGTGTTTGATTTTATGTTTATGTGGAGAATTTTGTGTAAATGGAGGTTTGGAAGAAATTATAATTAAATATCTCATTTTAATTGTAAATGATACAAGCAAAAATTGAGTAGTTTAATATGATATCAATAAACAATGAGTTAGTTGGAATCAAATATGACTGTCATTGAATTGAAGACTTTTTCTATACTTATCAATACTCAATTTTCTAAAAAAATTATGATAAGAGCCCATGTTATTTAACCATTTTAGCTTCATTTAAGTTCATATACTTTCTGTACAGATGTTTTTATTGCTGAGATATGCAGAATGTGTTGTTCCTTACATCATGGTGCTCTTCTCATAATTGTATGTTTTATCTGTTAACAGCACATTACTTAAACATTATGATGCAGCAATGTAACGTTAATTTTCTTTCATGTTATGTTGTTTTGCCATGAGAAAAGATGTTGAGATAACAAGCTTCATCTAAAGCTTTAATCCGTATGCCAGCACTTATTTTGGTTTGAAGAAGTATAATTAATTTTCTTGATGTGCGCATAGTAGGTCTAAGAGAGTTGTTCACACTCACTAATTACACATTCTAATTTTCGAGAGTTATGTTTGTATATCTTTGCATGCACTTGATTCCTAAAAGATTGGGCCTTGAAGCGGTACACTTTCCATCCCAGACAATAATAAACTCATTCAATAGCTATGCAGCTTTTATGATGAACTGATTTTGGTTTTCTGGTATGATGATTGTTTTGTTCTCAAGGTAAGAACTGTTTACTCTGTTTTCAGATTTAACATTATGAACTTTTTTGTCTTCTGTTATTATTTCTTTGTTGAAGAAAACTTTCTTCCTTTCTTTCTGAACCATATAAAATCTTATTCAAGGATTGCAATATTTACAGTTATTATACTGTATTTTGTCACTCTGATAACTATGGATAACATTTTTCTCTGCCTTGTTGGTTCTGGAATTTAGCTGCACTTTTATCAAATTTCATGATCATCTGTTCATCAAGCAATTAATGTTGTATTCTCCGTGAACTTTCTTGCCTGGGATTGCGTCATTTTGTTCTGATGCTCTTGAATCTATGCCCACGAGATCAAACAACAATGTTATCAGATGGTGACTTATTCTTGATGTTTGCCTAAACTGAACATCATTTATAATCTATTGTCTTTATATATGAATTTGATTTATGAAGAGTAGCCGAAACTACTGCAGAAAGATTGCAACTTGTTTAAGTAGATGAGTTTATATTTGGTTGAAAAAGTAATATATTTTTAGGCTTTTCTGGTAATGTGCTCTCAATGTTTATTCATTAGAATATCATGTGAAATTTTGGGTTTTATGCTGTGATTTTGGGTTGCTTTCAGCTGTATAGGTCTCGAGTTTGTTTGTATTGTGGCGTCAAATAAAGTTTTTTTTCTGGACTCTTATGAAGTTGGTGAGCTTTGTTATGCTGCTGAGGACATTTTCATGAATGAACAAACAATTCTTCAATTGAAGGCTCCTGTCAAAGTTTTAGGTGACCTTCATGGACAGTGTGGTGATTTGATGCTCAAGAGCACTTGTGAAAAATGGGCTATGTTGATGAGGAAATTAAGAGAGGTGATGATAAAGCTGGAAATAAGCCATTTTCATGGCTTCTTTTTTCTCATCTTCTTTTTCTTCTAATTATGTAAATGACATTAATTGAACGTTAAGTATTTGTATATTTGTATATTTACAAGAATATTCATACCCGTTCACAAATTTGATTTAGAGAATCTGTGTATCTTAGAATTGCAATATTAAGTAATTGAAAACTCCATGATAGTAATTTTGTTAAAAACTGTTGTCAAAGACCGTTATCAAAGCGTTGTGGTAGATAGCAAGGACAACAGTTATTTGGAAACAACTAACCTACGACAACGATTCAATATGTGTGAAAACCGTTGTTGTATCTGTCAAAAAAATGTGGTTAAATGTGAAAACTGTTGTCATAACCGTTGTCTTTGCACTGAAACCGTTGTCGTAGACATCTAAGACAACGGTTAAAAACCGTTGTCTATGTGCGAAAACCGTTGTCATAGCTGTTTAAGACAACGGTTAAAAACCGTTGTCTATGTGCGAAAACCGTTGTCATAGCTGTCTAAGACAACGGTTAAAAACCCTTGTCTATGTGCGAAATTTTTTGGGACCCTACGACAACACCACCTACGATAAGGGTTGATTTAGGCTACAACAAGGGTTTTTAACCCTTGTCTATGTGCATTTTTCTTGTAGTGAATGTATTCTAACATGATGAATTAATTTAACTAAAGAAGAAGGTTCATGATACCTTTTTGAAGCGTGTCTAAGAACACAACACTTCGATCTCAACCCTTCAATCGATCTGCCTAAGAATGCACTGCTTCACACCCTCGTGCCTTCTCCAGTGTTCTCTAGAACTTCCTCTCCTTCAATCGATCTGCCTAAGAATGCACTGCTTCACACCCTCGTGCCTTCTCCAGTGTTCTCTAGAACTTCCTCTGTCGTATTCACGTGAGTGGGCACGCCCGTTGTGAACCTTGTTATAAGCAGAAAAGTAACCACTTTTCCACGTTCTATTCCTGCGCTTTCCACGTTCTCTTCCGGATAGGAACATAATCACGGATATGAACAAAATCAGATAAAAATACTTATCAGTTAAATATTTATCTCATAAATATCTTTTAACTGATATTTTTATCCGGATAGTCCAACAACCTCAAATATACTGTTGTATATATCAAAATATATTAAGTTTATATTAGAGCCACCGAAGAGACCCAATCGGACCCAATTAAATTAAGCTCCAATAAATTAATTTAGACTCAATTAACTCTTAATCAGTCAAATTAATTTATTAATCTCGTTCAACTCCATTATAAGTACGAGATTGCACTCTTAATTCAATTGAAATTATTGAAACAATTAATCAATAATATATATATATATATATCCATCCTCCGATTGATCGATCCATCAAAGATCCACCCTGGGCTTTGTTTTTATTTTGGGCAAGTTTTCGTGTATGCATATGAAGGGTGGGCTGACGTTAATAGGCTTTGGGCCTTAATTCTTAATATCCCATGCATGACAATATCTACCTGCTTTTACGCATGCTTCTATTAATCCCATGTTTTTCTGACTGTATAGACATGTCAAAAGTATGTGCCTGTTGCTGTGTATATAACCTTAGTGCAGGCTGTGGACTCTTGATTCTAAAATGCCCATCCTCATCCATCCATTTTGTTCGCTTAAGGATCACACATCTAAGCACTTTATTTTAGGTCGCAAAGCAAACACATCACCTTTTGCTGCCCAAGATAAGACTCTCTTGTTTTTCACCTTTATACCCGTTCTATAAGTATTTTCTTCCTTTTTGTTACTTATGTGGACGGACCTTTGTCTTCACTGTGCTTTAGTACAAGGCACTTTTATATTCTACTCATTCTATATAAATTCTTTTACATTTTATCCCAAAAAGACCAATTTTTCCATATTCTCATATGTATCTTAGGGAAATATCCATATTTACTTATATTTATTTTAGGAAAATATTTCAACTTACCATGTATAATTGAATTGCTATCATATCTTCTATGCCTCCTCGTATTTATATTTAGGAATTAGGACCCTTAACTTAAATATTCTTCCCCCAATTACATTTAAACCATTTCTTTTTATTTGAAACAAATAAGTCCCTTTTCTGATAAGGATTTAACCAAATATGAACACCTCGCTCAAATGCGCTTAAACTTTTAGGGTTTCCTTCGATTGGATGGATTTTTGAGGTTTTCTTTGTTGCCAAAATCGGATGTGAACCTAAATAGAAATTAGGGACTGTAAATCATGATCAACATCCATTGTGTTTGTGCTGAAATCAATCAATAATCTGAATTCGATCTCATATACAGGCCAGGTCAGAATCCTCTCTCTCTCTTTCTGTTCTTCCCTGTCTGCCAAGTACTCAACAAGTAATGTTGTGGAGCAAAATCTTGCAATTCTATAATCTTTAATTGAAAGGAAGTCCAACCATAATTTCTTCCAATCGCCGCCGACGACGCATTTCGCGGAAACAATGCGGCGATAAAGGTTAGAATTCCAACAACAACAAAATTGAAGGCTGGACTTTAGATCCTCATTTTCTTGAAAAAGAAGCACACAAAAAAAAAAAAGGATTTTAGATTCTCAATTTGTTATTTTTAAAAAAAATTCTCATTTAATAATTTCATTTTCAATTTATTTCAAAAATACTTACATTGTGGCAAAAAGATTTGATCAAAATTTTATCAGATAATCCCGATAATAATTAGTTGTAGTTTTACCACATGGTTAAGTTTAATGTCTTGAAATAATCAATACAATGCACTTGTTGAAAGCCTTAACCCCTAGTTTATGATACATAATATTTATTATACTTGATATTACATCTTGTACTTTAAAATAATCAATGTTACATCTCATATTTAAAAAAAATCAAATGTCATGATAATCAAATTAAGATTTATGATGGCTTGACATTAATAAAATATATACTGAGAATCTTCAATTATTAACGTCACGATACCAAAGGGTATCATTAAGAAATATATGATTCTATCCAACAAAACAAATTATAAACCAATGATAACATTAAATTATCCACCAATAATGAATATTTAATGTACCAACATTCACCATGCTCAATAAGAATCAACAATAATTTACCTTTTAATTTCTATGATAAAACAATAATCTATATATATATATATATATATATATAAAAGTAGAATATTCTGTCAAAAATAACTACAATAAATGTCTTATTTATTAAATATTTTCATTTTAAAAAGTCATTAATAACTTTCATTTTATATTTATTAACCAAAGTATAAATAAGTATTAATATTTAAGACATTTATTTTTATATTTATTGTATAAAAATTTAAAAGAAAAAATAATTAGATAAATCTATCTATATATTTCTATACTATAATAGTAGAGGAAAAGTTGGAAATATTTATAAAAATACCTTTTTTCCAACAAAAAGTGTAACTTCAACAATTTTTTTTATTTTGTATTTTTTAGTACTTAATCCATTCAATTTATAATATAAATATTTTATTAGTTTATTCTTATTTAATAATTTCTTAAATACCAACAACAAATATTGTCCAAACAATCCTTTCAATAATAAATATTAATTTGTTGAAGGATAATTGATATTATATTTAATATAAATATAATTAATAAATAAGTGTAACACTATTAAAGATGCGTGTATATACATATATGTATATATATAATATGTATATAGTGTGAAATTTTATGTCATCCTAAGTATTTTTTAAAGTAATATTTGTAAGTGTCCCGTCAATATATTTTTTTTATTTTGCATTTTTTACTATTTAATTCATTAGATTTAATAATATAAATATTGTGTTAGTTTATTCTCATTTTATTGATCTTAATTAAATTATTTTTTATGAATAATTTCTTAAATACCAACAATTGATATTCATACAATAATGTCAATAATAAATATTAATTTGCATGAGGATAATTTATATCATATTAACAAATAAATATAACACTATTAAAGATGTGTGTATATACATTTATGTGTATATATAATAGGCAAAAACTTATATGCCCCTGGGGCATATTGGGGCACAGATCTAGGTGTTATATAAATGTTCTTCAGGTGTTATATATATATATACTCTATAGGTGTTATGTTTCTTGGTGTTATAGATATACCCTACAGGTATCATATGTATATAAGAATATTCATGTGATACCTGAAGAGTATATACATGATACCTGTAGAATATATATTTAACACCATATGATGATTAATTTGGGGGCACCATACCCCTGGGGCACACAAGTGTCACTCTATATAATATGTATTTAGTCTGAATAATATGTCATCCTAAATATTTTTTAAATTATAAATATCTCATAATCGAATAAAATTTTCACATTTTACTTCACACTTAGGATTTCGTATATTTTTATATGATAGTACACATTTTGAATTTAGATGGCTCAACTAATTATTTAAATTATATGCGCTAATTATATTGTCATCATCATGATCACTACTACTACATTTCGATTTTGTGTTGAGCTTAAATTGTAATGATCAATGTCGGTCTACATCAATTAATTTACGTGATACTTATAATGAAATAATTATTTGTCATCTTCGATGTTAAACGATATTAATTAAAAATATTTTTCTAATTCAATTTGTTTTAAAATAAAAGGTTGAAAATATATAATTGACAATGCTTGCATGAAGTTATTGTTTATTGTTTCTATATATACATACTCACACACACATGTATTTAATTTAAGTAATTGAATTTGATTTTTAATTCATAATTTTGTTTAGTTTTTTTAGTATAATTAATTTAAGTGACTTATGATATTAGTTTGTAACACAGATGATAAAAAAAAATATTTCAACTAGAATTGTGGTGTATAAAGAAGTTGTAAAAAAACTTACAAACTTTGCATGTTAGAATTCCAATTTTGATTTGAAGATCATGATCGATACTTTTGTTTTTAGTATTAATCATAAATTAGTGAATTGTATATGTATAATATCGATATATTGTCGTGAATTGAATTATCTTAAGTAAATTCAGATTTTCTTAGTTATTAAATATTATAATGTCTTCTATATACTAAAATTACTTATACTATATTATCAATAATTAATATTTACCAACACTATATCACAGACCGCATATCGTGCGAGTGCGAGTACTAGTAAATATATAACTCAAAAATTCTCACCAACCGAAATAATCGTTCAATTGATAGTCCAACATTGAGCTGAAAACATTTGCATGTAATTAACCAAAAAAAAATAAAAAAACCCACAAATATGTTACTCTGGTAATAACAAGAAACCAATTATTCAAGTCTAATGCATATATTATAACATCCCTCAGGCCTTGATTGGAATAAGCGTGAGGGATCTCCAATGCTCTCTACCTAAAAAATAGGTATATGTGTGTCATATCACTGTCACGTCATTGTCACCTCAAAAGTAAAAAAACTTCTACGATTAAACAAATACCTTACCAACCCTTTTACCGAAAAAGTAACTATTCATGGGTCCCACTATCAAATCACTCAATATATCTATATTATTTACCTCTATATATTATTTCATTTTTATAATAATAAAAATTCATAATATTTAAAATGGTATGACTAAATTTTATTTTTAAAAATTTATTTAATTTGGTAAAACATCAAATAAAATAGAATAATATATTATTAAATTTATTGGAAACAAATTAATGAAAACAATATGATAAAAAAAATACATTTATAAAACTTATAAAATTACAACTTAATCGTCGAAAGATAAATATTTAGCTAATTAGTGCCGAATCGTGCCCATACATGTTCAATCAAGTCGGCTCGAAGTTGATGATGCTTCTCTCTATCACGCAGTTGAGAATTTCTCATGAGGTAGTCGTTGAATGCTCCAACGGAACCTTGAATTACTTGTGGAGCATTATCGGAGCTAGTAAGTTCCTCTGACCAATCGGATGTTGTATCCCCTTCATTCTCGATAATCATATTGTGTAAAATAATGCAAGTATATATAAAATCATTCAAATTATTCTTGTACCAGAAACGACTTGAACCTTTAATCATTGCCCAACGAGCTTGAAGCACTCCAAAGGCCCGTTCAACATCCTTTCTAGTAGTCTCTTGCATTTCTTTGAACTTCTTTCGCTTCGGATCTTGCGGACATTGAAAACTCTTCACAAAGCATGCCCACTCCGGATAGATTCCATCTGTAAGATAATATCCTTGTTTATATTGTGTACCATTAATTGTAAAATTAACAGGTGGAGCACGTCCTTGTAAAATATCGTTGAATAAAGATTGGTTGAGCACATTGATATCGTTATTCGATCCTGCAACTCCAAAGTAAGCATGCCATATCCACAAGTTTACAGACGCGACCGCTTCAAGCATGATTGTTGGAACACCGTGATCACCTCTTGTAAATTGACCTTTCCAAGCGACTAGACAATTCTTCCATTCCCAATGCATACAATCAAGACTTCCCAACATTCCAGGAAAGTCATGCCTCTGTTCATGCATTTGTAATAAGTGTGCACAGTCGGTAGCAGTAGGCTTTCTCAAGTAATATTCACCGAATACTTCAATCACACATCGACAAAAATTATATAAACAATCAATGGCAGTTGTTTCAGCAACTCGTAAGTACTCATCATAATGGTCGGCAGGACCACCATATGCTAGTTGGCGTATGGCCACCGTGCATTTTTGAAGTGGTGAAAAACCTTTTTTTCTAACTGCATCAACTCTCCATCCAAAATATTTGTCATGGTTCTCCAATGCATTAACTATGTGCAAGAATAAATTTTTACCCATTCGAAATCGTCGTCAAAATACGTCACTGCCCCAAGTTGGATTATCGGAGAAGTAATCATTGAAAAGCCTAATGTGTGCACCCTCACGATCTCGTTACACGTATGTTCTTCATTTTTTAGGTATGCCTGAAGAACTCTGCGGTACATCGAGAAGTGCTCGTTGTTGTTGGAGTAACGCCAAATATTCTTTCTCGGCTATGTCATCCATTATGAATTCGATGAGTGTCAATATCGCTCTAGTCGGAGAATGAGTTCGAAGATGAAGACATGTTTGATAATTTGGAAATAAAATTTTTGTCTTGTGAAAAGGATTAAGAAGTTGTGTAGTGGTGAATCTGAAAGTGTGTTACTCCAACATATATAATATGATTTCCAACGGCTAGTTTTGCAACGGCTAATTTTCCAACGGCTAGTTTTACAACGACTAGTTTTCCAACGACTAGTTTCCCAACTTGTAATTTAATAGGTAATTTTATAACGGAAGATAAATACATTGTATTGAAGAAGAAAATCACATTACATAAAATGAAATAAAACTACAATACAGATATTGAAACAACAAGGAATCAAATTACACATTGAAAACAACATGTAAATAACAACAGGTAAATAAAATTACAAGCCCCAACTATTCTTTATCTGATCACACATGTGGAGGTGTATACGTAGTTGTTCATCTGTCATCTTTGAGGTATCCTTCATGAGGATTTTGTACTCTCGTGTTTTGGCGAGGCTAACTACTGCCGATAGTTTTTTTTTGTTATAACCTTCCAGTTCAGCTAATTTTTCATCAATTTTCTCCCCACTCTGTTCGGTGTCGTATGATTTTCCTTTACCCTTTGTCATCCTCTTCGCTGTCTTTTGACCCATTGGACGAGTGCGTGCTTGATTGACATCCTCATTAGACTCCGTGTTGGTAGATGAATTGTAAGCTCCAGACTCGTTAATTTTTGTCTACTTTGTACCACGAAAATCATCATCTGGATCTGCAAATTTGGGACTTTCTTTCAAAATCATCCAGGATCCTACATGCTTGAACCTCTGCTTCTCATGCAATTCTGCATACATTTTTTGTGCCTTTAGCATAATAGCGTCACTTGAACCACTCTCCCAATTCTTCTTTTCCTTGATGTATATTGCATTTAACCATTTGCATTTTTTTAAGGATAAAAAAATGTGACTTCAACACGGTCCATGTTTTGAATGGTGTGTTGGCTGGACAATTGTTGTTGTAAGCATCAGCAATACGGATTCACATTTGCTGCAACTTTTGGGCATTACCTACCACCGAATCAGTGTTAATATCTAGCCAACAACTTACAAGAAGCCCATTTTCCGCATGAGTGTACGCTGTCTTTTGACTATACTTCGGAGTGTTTGCTTCTTCGGCACTTGATAGGTCGACCACGAGATTGATATTTTCAAGACCTATTTGAGAGCATTGTGGTGAGAATAGAGATGATTTTTGAGACGGTGGAGTTGGAGTGTCCTTGTCTGTGCCGGATCCTTCTGTACTAAATCTCCTTGATAAGTTTGAACCCATGGTCGGAGGAAATCCATACAGAGGAGGGACATAAAGGGGAATTGCGGTGGATACATAAAATTGGGTGGAAAATTTCGACCTTCTGAGAAATTTGGACGATGTATAGGGAAATTTTGGGAACTGCCATCTTGAGGATGGATGTTGAAATCTTGAGGAAGAATATTGTTATTTTGAGAATATGCATTTTCTCCGGAATTGGAAGAATGAAACCAATTCTTCCAAGAATCTTTATTCATTTCACTTAGAGAGATGTATGAGATTTTGTAGAAATTGATTTTTGAAAATTGTAAGAAGTGATAAAAAATTATGAGTTATATCATGCATTTATAATGTTAAAATTCTAAATTTTGAAAAAAAAAAACTTTTGCAGAAAGAGCCGTTTAAAAACGGCTAAATTTAAACGGCTAAAAAAACGGGCGAAAGCAGTGAAATAGCAAAAAAATTAAATAAAAAAAAAAAAAAAAAGATAATGACACGGACCCACGCCTACGCGACCTCCACGCGCCACAACAAAGTCAGAAAATTTGGAGAGTGGACAGCACCGCCCACTCTCCCTCTCCTTCCTCTCTTCTTCCTTGGTAGAGCTTTCTCTACCTCCTCCTTCTCCCTCTACTTCTACCTCTACCTCTACCGCTTCTTCCCCAATCATCCTCTACCTTAAAAGGTGGGTATTAATTTTTGCCATGTCAACATCTTCCTTAGGATTGGAGATGGTTGAGTGGAACAGCCTTTCGTACTGCCAACCCAAACAACTCTGCCGTGTGGTCTCCTTCAACCGCAGGTGGGATCAAGTTTCCAATCAAAGTTATGAACTAATGTTGCTGTTATCTGATGTAGGATCCGATTTGCCAATGGCATACCCGGACACACTCTTCTTCCTGCCCCGAATGGAATCAGCTCAAAATCTTGACCTTTGAAGTCCGTTCTTTTGTTCAGAAATCGCTCTGGCTCAAATGATTCTGGCTTCTCCCAAATGCTTGGATCTCTGCCCATGGCCCAGGCGTTTATGAGTATCTGCGTTCCTTTGGGGATCATATACCCATTGATTTCTTGATCTACTGTTGCCGCACTAGGGAGCAACAGAGGACCGGGAGGGTGATAGCGTAGGACTTCTTTGATCACTGCCTGCAAATATGGGAGTCTTGGCATGTCTGATTCCAGAACTTGATTCTTCTCTCCAACAACACTATTAAGCTGATTCAAACAATGCCCTCTCTCTCCACTCTAAACCTCAACCATTACTCATCAGTTCTACATAAAATACAGACATCATCCTCAACAAACCTTAATCTCCCTGCACAATGTTTCACCATTCGTAAGCTATTAATTAATTTACTACACTATTACTTAATCATTCTACAAACAACATCTATATATATATATATATATATATAGCATTTCGGATCAATGAATACTTGATTATGCATGACTGTATTGGGATTAACTTGGTAGATTATATTGTTGTAGGTACATGGATGAACAACAGTAACAACCTTTTCTTGAAGTATAAATTTAGCCATAAGAAAATATCTAAAGTAACAGAGACAGGAGGTATTCTGGCATTGTTATGTAATTTTCTTTCAGAGAATTAGTTCGGAATTATTGATCAAGTGTTTATGACTACGTACAGTTGGCACTGGGGATGCTCCCCAATTCCATGAACCTGCACAAGGCCATGGACTGGTAGCCACTGGATTTTTCCTTTTCTTTGATATAACTTAACTGCTCAAATAATGCATAGATAACCATTACTGATAAGTTTAACTTTAATATTTCTTGAAGGTGTATGATCCATTTCCGAAACCAATTGAATATATTAGAATGCTGTTAAACACAACAGGCGATGGCCGAATAAGTGTGTCGCCATACGACACAGCCTGGATCGCTCTTATTAAAGACGTGGAAGGACGTGATGCTCCCCAGTTTCCATCTAGTCTCGAATGGATTGCCAATAATCAACTGAGTGATGGGTCGTGGGGCGATGAGAAGTTTTTCTGTGTGTATGATCGCCTTGTTAATACACTTGCATGTGTCGTGGCATTGAGATCATGGAATATTGATGCTGAAAAGAGCGAGAAAGGAATAAGATACATAAAAGAAAACGTGGATAAACTGAAAGATGGGAATCCAGAGCACATGACCTGTGGTTTTGAAGTTGTGTTTCCTTCCCTTCTTCAGAGAGCCCAAAGTATGGGAATTCATGATCTTCCCTATGATGCTCCTGTCATCCAAGACATTTACAATACCAGGGAGAGTAAATTGAAAAGGTAATATTAATTATTCAGGCAAAAGCTCTATCTATTTTAGTCCATTAATCTGAAACAATTTTATTGAAAAGAGAAAATGATATGTTGACAGGATTCCAATGGAGGTTATGCACAAGGTGCCAACATCTCTATTGTTCAGCTTGGAAGGATTGGAGAATTTGGAGTGGGATAAGCTTCTCAAACTTCAGTCTTCTGATGGTTCATTCCTCACTTCTCCATCCTCAACTGCCTATGCTTTCATGCACACTAAGGACCCTAAATGCTTCGAATTCATCAAAAACACCGTCGAAACATTTAATGGAGGAGGTAATTGTTATAAGTAGTGCAACTCAATATTTCATCTATTCTTAGACTTTAATTGAACTATATAATTAATTCTGATTTTTTGAATTAATCTGCTGCTGCAGCACCTCATACTTATCCGGTGGATGTTTTTGGAAGACTGTGGGCCATTGACAGGCTGCAGCGCCTCGGAATCTCTCGCTTCTTTGAGTCCGAGATTGCTGATTGCTTAGATCACATCTACAAGTATGAATTTACATAAATTACCATTTTACTGTTATATGGTTTAAGGAATTTGATGGGCATTACTCATCGAATAATGTTGATTTGGATGACAGATATTGGACAGACAAAGGAGTGTTCAGTGGAAGAGAATCAGATTTTGTGGATGTGGATGACACATCCATGGGTGTTAGGCTTCTAAGGATGCACGGATATCAAGTTGATCCAAGTATGCTTCTTTACCAATTAATAACTGGGACAAACTATACACACCCCATCTAATTAAATAACATAAAATTAAAATATTTACATAATTACCAATTTACCCTTACTAACTCTATTATTAAAATAATTCAAAACATAAATAATATGTTACTACACATACCTACATCCTACAATAACTAAACACACCCTATTCCATACAAACTATACACACTACATATATATCTATCACCTTCATCTCTTTTCATATCTTTAGCTCAAAGGAAGAACTCTTCCAAAAAAATCAAGAAAAATTATACATTAGTTGAGTGCACTTTGAAAGAAGAAGGAGATCAAGATATGAACAATGTAAGTGTTTAAATTTCTTACAATCAATTAATTTTTTCGTAAACGTAGCAAAAAATAAAAGGATTCGCGACAGTCGTTCGGCTAGCACAGGCCGAACATATTGAAAAGTGTTCGCCAATACATCGAACATATTACAGAGTGTTCGACCGTCGGCCGAATATAATTAAGCACGTTCGGCGTGGCCGAACAAGTTGAAGCACGTTTGACTTTCTCTGGCCGAACGCAGTGCATGTTGTTCGATTTTTCTTGGCCGAACAATTTCAGTTTTTCATGTGAAATTTAAATCGACCATCTTAATTGTTATCTTGCTATGAATATATTTACTTATGCATCTTATATATTGATAGAAAATTTTTTTTAATGGAGTTCAACTTATTATATTTACTTGTGCATACCTTGATGTGAATATATATACTTACACATCTTATATATTGATAGGAAAACAATTCTAATGGAGCTCAACTTAGTATCTTTAATGAACCCAATGATAGCAATGATATGAATCCTATGTATGAGGCGATCGATTTCTCGGATGAGTTTGTGACTAATGAAATTTTTTATAGTCGAGAAGCAATGATTGGTTGGGCAACTAAACTTGGAATCCGTTTACACATGGTAATATTGGTTAGACGCTCTGATAGTGGATCGAGTGGTAAACGAGCTAGAGTGTTTTTGGGTTGTGAGCGTGGTAGCACGTACCGTGCACCCAAAAAGAAACTTACACATAAAACTGGGGAACAAAAGCATGTAAAGGAACGACTTACTGACACCAAGAAATGTGACTATCCTTTCATATTAAAAGGAGTGCAGTTGAATGAGATGAGACATTGGTGCTTACAAGTAGTCTCTGGCGTGCACAATCACTCCATGAGGTTAAATTTGGTCGGACACTCATTTGCGGGTTGACTATCGGCCTCTGAGGATCAAGTTGTGCATGACCTGTCCTTAAACAATGTCAAACCCAAAGATATTTTGAGCACCTTGAAGCAATCATTTCCGGAGAATGCATCCACATTGAAGATAATTTACAATGCTCGTCAAAAGTATAGAATTGTCGAGCATGGAGGCCGAACGCAAATGCAGTATTTGATAGGTAAATTGAAGTCTGAGGACTATTACTACTTGACTAGGAGATGTGAGGGAACCGATAGGCTCACAGATCTATTCTATGCTCATCCAACATATGTTGACATGTTGCGTGCCTTTCCCAACGTGTTTTTGATGGATTGTACCTACAAGACTAATAGGTATAAGATGCCTCTTCTGGAAATTGTAGGTGTCACCTTCACCAACATAACATTTTCTGTGGCGTGTGTGTATTTGGAAAAGGAGCGTGAGGACAGCTATAGATGAGCGTTAACGACATTGAAGGGTCTACTAATTGATGATTGTCTACCAAAGGTGATCGTGAGATCACACTCATGAATGCTCTTGCTGCTACCTTTCATACCTCTATCATTTGCTTTGTCGATGGCATATCAACAAAAATGTTTTGGCCAAATGCCGAGGTTACCTTGGTAGAGTTGAAAGGTGAGAGAATTTCAACATGATGTGGAATATGTTGACTTCTGCGGAGGATATTCCCAAATTCGAAAAGTTGCTTCGAAGGTTTCATATTGACTACGCCGATGTTCCTCAAGCCGTAAATTTCAAGACGTCTCTCTCCACCCCATTCCAGATATCATATGCAACATGCGTCTTGAAATTTGAGATCAAACGATGGTCAATAGGACCACCTGGACAAGGACCAGTCAATAACTCCTCGTCGACCTCGTCATCATCCTCCAATCCCCCTTAATCATTAAGATTTTCATCCTCCATTGGCTGGGGAACAGGAAAAACACTTGCGTCCTCCACATTATACTCAATTAGAGGAAGAGCAGAAGAAGACGACACTGGTTGTTCGATTCTGTCTTCTTGTGCTTCACGTCTTCTTCTATTAGACGCAGTAGGTCGTCTCCTTACTACAAAAGAAAGCACAAACAGTCAATCCACAAGATACCAATTTAAATAACACAAGTGTCGTAAGTTTGATAAAAACATACAAAAAAAATTACACTAAACTTGTTCAGCAGGTTTCCGAACAAACACTAACCGAACACACCTCATAGCGTTCGGTGGTAGGTCGAATAGCTTTGAAGGTGTTCGGCGGGTGCCCGAACAAATACAGCTGTGTTCGGCAGGCGATCGAACATACTCAGTCCTCTTCGGCGAGCGACTAAACATTTTAGAACTTATTCGGCGGGTGGCCAAACACTCTTGCACACGTTTGGCCGGTTGCTGAACACACTTAGAAGTGTTCGGCCAACTAGGGCCGAACATACCCAGAAATTCAAAGTTACGGGATTCAATATTTCAAGTCCAAAATCAACTCAAATTTCATCAAATTGAACACATAAAGTATTTAAACCCTAAACCCATAACCCAAATATGATTTCTACACAAATTTCATACAATTTGACCCACATTAAACATAGTATATGACAAATTTCTTAAAAAAATTCAACTACACATACTTGGTGAATTTTGTTCTTCATTGGGATCCATGGCAAGTTGTAGACTTGGATTGATCGAACTCCTTCACCCCCGTTCGACTACACACCGTACGCATTATCAAATGTTCGGTAGTCTTTGATCAAATTTTGGATCTTCCTCAACTTCAAATTTTCGAACGTTTTTTTTTGTTTGTGTTGATACATGGGGTGTGTGAGAGATTTGGGTGGTGGGTGGGGTGTATAAAGTTTTTGATGTTTTTGTTTTTTTTTTTAATTTCATAAAGGATATAATTGTAATGTTATGGGATGTGTTTAGAAATTGTGGAAATGTTTTGATTTAATTGTGTGTGTGTGTTTAGTAATTGGGGTGTGTTTAGTATTGAATGGGGTGTGTATAGTTTGTCCCTTAATAACTGCCTTCAATATTATAACTAAAATCAATTAATTCAAAAATCCTTACAATTAGTTTGATTTTGGGTGCACAGATGTACTGAGGCACTTCAAGAAGGGTGACAAATTTTCATGCTACGGTGGTCAAATGATAGAGTCATCATCTCCGATATACAATCTCTATAGGGCTTCTCAACTCCGATTTCCAGGAGAAGACATTCTTGAAGATGCCAACAAATTCGCATACGAGTTCTTGCAAGAACAGCTATCCAAC
Source organism: Scutellaria baicalensis (assembly GCA_005771605.1). Taxonomy (NCBI): domain Eukaryota; kingdom Viridiplantae; phylum Streptophyta; class Magnoliopsida; order Lamiales; family Lamiaceae; genus Scutellaria; species Scutellaria baicalensis. The sequence goes on from CM016726.1 coordinate 23,306,680, forward strand.
AATCAACTTTTAGACAAATGGGTTATATCAAAGCACTTGCCTGATGAGGTCATTACCTGCAGATTCATCAATCATCCCTCTTTATCTCATTTATGATCTTAATTTCATGAGATCTAATTTTTCAAATTTGCTACAAAAACAGATAAAGCTTGGATTGCAGATGCCATGGTATGCCACCCTACCCCGAGTGGAGGCTAAATACTACCTACAGTATTATGCTGGTGCTGATGATGTCTGGATTGGCAAGACTCTCTACAGGTTAATAATAATAATAATATCAAGCGAATTACTTCATCATAATTTTTCTAAAATAGATTATCCATTTCCTAACATGTGTTTTATCATTAATATAGAATGCCAGAAATCAGTAACGATACATACCTGGAGTTAGCAAGAATGGATTTCAAGAGATGCCAAGAGCATCATCAATCTGAATGGATTTACATGCAAGAGTATGCACTGATCTAGAAACTCAAAATTATCTTGACATTGTTCTGTTTTCACAATTTATTGTTTCTAACTCATATTTCGTTGACAGATGGTATGAAAGTTGCAACATTAAAGAATTCGGGATAAACGTAAAAGAGCTTCTTCATGCTTACTTCTTAGCCAGTGCAAGCATATTCGAAGTCGAGAGGACGATGGAGAGAATAGGATGGGCCAAATCCCAAATAATTTCAAGGTTGATCACTTCCTTCCTCAATAATGAAACTACCACAGCCGATGAAAAGGATGCCCTTTTAACAAGATTCAGAAACATCAATGCCCTGCACAAAACAAAAAGGTAGACATTAGTTTATCCTCGAGTACTTAATTACAAAAGTAAAGATTTAATTGATGAACATTTCTAAAAGTTAACTTTGTTATGAATAGTGGTAAGCAAGAAAGTGAAGCTGCGAACATGTTGGTAGCAACCCTCCATCAATACCTGGAGGGATTCGATAGATATACCAGCCATCAATTGGAAGATGCTGTAAGATTCACATCCCATAAGTATTTTCATTATCTCTTTCGTACGTGAATGCTTAATCTTTGCAATATACAAGTGTAGTGGAGTGTATGGTTTAGGAAAATGCAAGAAGAAGAGGCCAACTATGGAGCAGAAGCAGAGCTTCTAACAAACACCTTAAACATTTGCGCTGGTCATATTACTTTCAACGAACACATACTCTCCAACGTCGAGTATACCACTCTTTCCAGCCACACTAAAAAAATTTGCCAGAAGCTTTCTGAAATTCGAAATGAAAAGGTAACATGAGTGCATGAAAATAAAAAGGAAGGCATAAATTTGTTTGATCTTTATTTTGTAATTGTTTATTCATGAATTGTTGTTAAATATGTTGCAGGTTAAGGAAGTGGAGAGTGGAATTAAAGCAAAATCAAGCATCAAAGATAAGGAAGTGGAACATAATATGCAGTCATTGATGAAATTAGTACTGGAGAAATCTAATGGCATCAACATGAAAATAAAGCATACATTTTTATCAGTTGTAAAAACTTATTACTACAGAGCCTACAATGCTGATGAAACCATGGACGACCACATATTCAAAGTACTTTTAGAACCAGTCCTATGAGGCTATGAATGTATTTTGTTCGAGCAAACAGAAATTAGAATTTTACCCCTAATAAAAATTAGTAAAAAATCCTCAACATATTTTATCAAAATCATGAATCATAGTTATAGTAGGAGGTAAAGAAAAGGAAATTGCAAGGGGGAAATGGAGTGGAGAATAATACACTATACACGATTGTCATCCTATCGTATAGCCCTACTTATCAGCAAAACCAAGACCAAGAATTAAAATCTAAAATCGGCAAATCCAAACCCTAAATCTGGAACTCAATTTCGCAAAACCAAGACCAAAAATTAAAACCTAAAATCGGCAAATCCAAACCCTAAATCTGGAACTCATCTTCCTAAGACTATGTTTATTCACAACCCAACTCAACCCAACCTTATAATAAAAAAATCATTTCTCTTTCATCCACAAACACAACTTATAACTCAACCCAACCTTCAACTATTTAATCGTTTATTAGTGACATCAATCCAACCTTTAAAATAATATTTTTCTAATTATTTATTATTGAATATTACAAATAATAAATTTTAATTTTTTTAAAAAGTGTAAGAAATATATTGAAAATATTTGATATTCTAATTGGATATTTATAATAAGAATTTTTTTTACCATATACTTCAAATATGCTAATTAAAAACACTATAATGAAATTAAAATACAATATTTGAAAAATGAAATCGAAAAAAAACTAATCAAACCACTTTTTTTAAAGTAAGCTTCTAACATAATAACTAAATTGAAATTAAAATTTTCGAAATACAAAATTGAAACGAAATAAATCAATTTTCAAATAGATGTATGAAATACTAACTTACAAATATAAAATACAAATTTATGAATTTAATTATTATTTTTTCAAAATATATCAATATTGGACTCCATTTGTAAAGAAAAAATAATATGAATTTTGATAATACTTTCATTATTTTTTAATAAAAATTAAATTCGATAATCAATAAGTTAAACTATTTGTATAAAAGAGAACTCTCACCAATTATAAAATGACAAGTGTCAAAAATTGATTGAAGGTGGGTTGAAAGTGGAGGTTGTGACCGGTTGGTTGGCCAACCGGGTCATCATTTTTCATGACTTTTCCAATTTTCTTTTTCTCAAATGTTGTTTGTCTTTTCCCTGTAACCCAATCATAATCACTGATAAACATAGTCTAAAATCAAAACCATGACTTTTGTAAAGCAAATTCCCCAAATCAAAACCCGCTTCCGTCACTCTTTGAAACCTACAACAAACAATATTGAAAAAAATAGTAGGGGGAAAACAGAGAGGTTCAAACTGTCTTATTTGAGAAGGAACATACCACTTAATAATCTTGACATCAATATACTTCTAGTTCAAATGAAAACGAAAATTTCTATAACTAAAATTAATTATAGAAGCATGAATGCCTTTTTTTTTTTTTTTAAGTGAGTAATTTCATATTTTTTCTTTTGGAAATATAATTATTGTATTTACATAAGTGCATGTTTGATATTTCATGTCATTCAAAAAAATTATAAGAACTTCTAAACTTGCAAACTATGTTAGAACTTTGATAGATCTAGTGGGATGAATGCATATATGCTCGGATTTCAATTAATATAGGAAGTCTGCAGATTAATATATATTTGAGAAGTTTCGATAGTCTCATTCAACTGTCAGTTTGAAGTTTTAACAGATGGATGATCAATTTAAAAAATGAAACGATTTACGTAAAGCTTCATTTTATGAAATGAGATAATGTGAGATAGTTTCACCAAATTTTTGCATAAATTAACATTCTAATATTACTTTTTCCTTGTGAAATCTGATAGAAGACTAGATAAGTTTTCTGTTAAGCCAAGATTCAATGAGAGTATGCTACCAATTAAAACTGAAATTGCTATGGTAATAATCAGTGAATATATGTGAGTAGGACTCAGATCAAAAGAAACTTAAATGCATAACTATTGTGGAAAAGTGATTTTAAGAAAAGAGAGGAAATACAGTGTAAAAGAATTGAAGTACATAAACATATAGTAATTGTCGATGACTCTACAATAAGAGTTGGGGCCAATAATGAGTGGCACATGTGACATAAGTTACACCGGCCACATGTGCCACTTGTGAATTTATTTGGAATGTATTTGATCACATCCCTCAGGCCTTGATTGGGATGAGCTTGAGTGGAACAGCCCTTCGTACTGCCAACCCAAACAGCTCTGCAGTGTGGTCTCCCTCAACCGAAGTGGGGTCAAGTTTCCAATCAAAGTTATGAACTAATGTTGCTGTTATCTGATGTAGGATCCGGTTCGCCAATGGCATACCCGGGCATACTCTTCTTCCTGCCCCGAATGGAATCAGCTCAAAATCTTGACCTTTGAAGTCCGTTCTTTTGTTCAGAAATCGCTCTGGCTCAAATGATTCTGGCTTCTCCCAAATGCTTGGATCTCTGCCCATGGCCCACGCGTTTATGAGTATCTGCGTTCCTTTGGGGATCATATACCCATTGATTTCTTGATCTACTGTTGCCGCACGAGGGAGCAACAGAGGACCGGGAGGGTGATAGCGTAGGACTTCTTTGATCACTGCCTGCAAATATGGGAGTCTTGGCATGTCTGATTCCAGAACTTGATTCTTCTCTCCAACAACACTATTAAGCTCATGCTTCAACTTAGCCAGTTTATCGGGATTCAGAATCAGTTCGGACATTATCCACTCGATTGAAGTGGTGTTTGTTTCTGATCCTCCAACAAATAAGTCCTGATAATCATCAAGCATATAAATAAATATATCAGTTATGGAACAGGCTACATTAGTGAATGAATTAATTGATGGATTCATTAAACTAACCAGAAGAAGATGCTTGATGTCATCGTTGGTGATGTCGTACTCTTTTCCTTGACTGATATCAACCAGCGTCTCCAGCAAATCGGTCTTCTTGGGAGCATCAGGGAATCTTTTTCTTGATTCCAATCTTTCAACAAGGTAAGAATCTATTTTGGCAAGCAGTTTCCCAAAGTAATACTCAGCCCTGCGCATAACACCCTGGGGATCAAAAGGCTTAAGGATTGGGAAGTAATCGGCGAAATTAGGAACCCCAACAATGGTGGCGACACCCTCGATGATCTCCTTGAACTCCTGAGTCACTTGGGATTCAAACTCAGTGGCCTGAAGGGAGAAGAGTGTGGCGGACATGAGATTGAGGGTTGTAATGAAACCGGCCTCACGAATATCAACAGCTCGACCACTATCGCAGCATTTCTGGACATACTCCAACAACTGCTCCAACTTCTGCTCACGAAGCCCTTGGCTGGCCTCCAGGCTGTGATTTGCAAACATCTGTTCTTTGCAGATTTTACGAAGATCTCTCCATTTGGTGTTGGCAACTGGGAGAAAGCCCATGGAGATCTTGTCGTGGTCACAGGCGTGCACAGCCTGGGCAATGTGTCTGCTGGAGAAGGATTGCCCGAATTTCAACATGATTTCTCTGGCCATGTCGGGTGAAGACACGATCACGGTGTATACACTACCAAGGTGGATGGACATGAGAGGGCCGTATGTTTTGGCGAGTTTGGCGAATGTCTGGTGGGGTTTGTTACCAAGCTGGAGCATGTTTCCGACGATCGGATAAGGCCTAGGCCCCGGAGGAAGCTTAGCCCGCCTTAAACCCGATCGCAACCAAAGGAAACATGTCCACCCCACGAACAACACTGCAATCACTATTGCATAAGTATCCATTTCTTGTTACTGCTGTTCTTCTCTGTTTTTCTTTAGTGTTGTTTCTTCCTCTCTTTACTTCAGTACCAGCGAGTTTGCCTCCTTTTATAGCCGCCACATTATTGTTTAATTGATTAAAAGATAAGAGTTTGATTTGACTGGAATATAAATAGGAAAATAATTGAATTGCTAACCTGTTGCTTTTTTTTTGGTTTTTTGTTTCCAAACCTCTCTCCTGATCTGATGCAGTCTATTTTGTTTTCATGAGTGTTATAAATTTACACTACCAACGTTTAATATTATTTATAAAATGCTTGTCGTAAATAGAATTAATAGTCAAAGATGGCTTACTCAGAAAACAAATATGAATCATTTTTATGATTCAGATACCGGCCCTACTCCAGTCAAGTTACTGACTCCTTTCTTGACTTTGTTTTTCTGAAATAAGAAACATTGTATTTCAACATTGTATTTCTAAGGCATCAATTGTTATTAAATTGAGGTTGTACATGTTTAACTGATTTATTTGAAATAAAATATTTCATATGAAAGAATTTTAAGTTTATTTAAATTAGAGTGAATTTAGAATCTACATAATGAATTGTTATTGCAAATTTCAAATCACTTCTATAAATCCTACAATTCAATTATAATCATAATTTTAAGTAAAACTTAAAATAAGATATTGTTTTATTTTTTAATTTTTTGGGATCTTGTCATCTCAAATTAATCTCAATTCTAAACGATGACATGGTGAAAAAAACAAAATGAAGTACAAAAGATCATAAAATTCAAATGTTAATCAATTCTTAACTTTTTCAGTCGATGATTAAGGGTGTGTGATCCGCTTAATTTGAAAGAAGAGAAATGAAGTTGTTCTTCAAAAAAGGATTGTATTGTTTTTGACAACAACGGATTTATATTGATTGTTTATTCTTCCCTTTGAACCGTCAAACACAACGGCTACCAGTTATATATATGGTATAAAAGAAATTCAAAATTCAAAGAAAATGTGCATTTAATGCATATGATTAGCGACCACAACGGAAATATTAAAGAATCTAGTATTTTTATTGACCCTATGAATTATGATCATGTATCTATATATAACTAATACTCACATCAATGTGATGTGCATTTTGTGATATAATATTGGTAAATATTAATTATTTCATATTATAGTGTAAGTAATTTTAGTATATAAAAGACAATATAATATTTAATAACTAAGAAAATATAAATTTGGTTAAGATAATTCAATTCACAACAATATATTGATATTATACACATCCAAGACTAATTTATTATTAATACTAAAAACAAAAATATCAATATCATCTTCAAATCAAAATTGAAAATCTAGCTGTAAAGTTTGTAAGTTTTTTAAAAAAACTTCTTTATACACAACAATTATAGTCGGACCATTTTTTTATAATCTATGTTACAAATTAATATCTTCAGTCACTTAAATTAAATATACTAAAAAGATTACGAATTAAGAATCAAATTGAATTATTTAAATTAAATACATGTGTGTGTGAGTATGTATATATAGAAACATTACACAATAAAATTAGAAATTTTACATATGAACTTGATGCAAGCACTGTCAACTATATATTTTCAACCTTTTATTTCAAAATAAATTGAATTTTTTTTATTAACATCGCTTAACATCGAAGATGGTAGATGATTATTCCTTTATAAGTATCAGGTAAATTAATTGATATAACACGACATTGATCATTACAATTTAAGCTCAACACATAATCAAAATGTAGTAGTAGTCTACGATCATGATGATGTGACAATATAATTAGAAACTAAGCATATAATTTAAATAATCAGGTAAGCCATATGAATTCAAAACGTGCACTCTCATATAAAAATATACGAAGTCCTAAGTGTAAAGTAAAAGACTAAAATTTTATTTGATTATGAGATATTTATAATTTAAGAAATATTTAAGATGACATATAATTCAAACTAAATACATATTATATATACATATATGTATATACACATCTTTAATAGTCTTATATTTATTTATTACTTTATATTATTATGGTATAAATTATCCCATGCAAATTAATATTTATTATTGAAATTATTGTTTGGATATCTATTGTTGATTTTTAATAAATTCTTCAATAAAAATTAATATAATTAAGATCGATGATAAAATGAGAATAAATTAATATAATATTTATATTATTAGATCAAATGGATTAAATAGTAAAAAATGCAAAATAAAAAAATTTGTTGATGAGACACTTACAATATTAATTTAAAAAATATTTAGAATGACATATAATTTCACACTAAATACATTATATATACATATGTGTATATATACGCATCTTTAATAGTGTTACACTTATTTATAAATTTTATTTATATTAAATATGGTACAATTATCCCAAAAAAATTAATATTTATTATTGAAATTATTGTTTCAACATCATCTATTGTTGGTGTATAAGAAATTATTCAATAAAAATAACTAAGAATAAACTAATGCAATATATATATTATAAATTGAATGGATTAAATAAGAAAAAATGCAAAATAAAAGTATTGTTGATGTGACATTTTTTTGTTGAGAAAATAATATTTCTCTAAATATTTCAAACTTTTCCTCTATTATTATAGTATAGAAATATATAGATAAATTTATCTATTTACTTTTTATTTTTGAGTTTCTATACAATAAATATAAAATTAAATGTATTAAATATTAATATTTATGTATTTGTTTATTAATAAATTTAAAATAAAAGTTATTAATGATTTCTAAAAATGAAAATATTTAATAAATATGATATTTATTATAGCTATTTCTGGCAGAATATTCTGCTTTTATATATATATAGATATTTCGAATCCTGATTTTTCTTTTTCATCATCAAGGTTAATATAAAATGGAAAATTAAAATTTTCTCTAATAACTCCTTTTTGATAAATTTTTTTTCTTATGTGATACTAATATATAATACACAAAAACTTGTGTGAGACGTCTCATGGATCATTTCCGTGAGACGGATCATTTTTATCTTTGGATTAAACTCATATCCATTAATTTATATGTGAATAGGGAAGTTCGGGATGTAGGTCAACCCGTCTCACGTAACATGATTCATGAGACAGTCTCTCACAAGACTCACCCTATATAATATTATACAGTGGCATATAGTATATTTATTTATACAGTTTTTTACATAAAGAAAAGGATGTGTGATTAGGGTTATTTTGCTGAATTGAATTTTATGTTGCTCATTATTTACATAAAAAGTATAAATAGATGTATTTTGCTGAATTGAATTTTATGTTTCTCATTATTTACATAAAAGTATAAATAGATGTTATAAAATTTAAAATTTTTTCATTTTGTATAATTTTAAATATTATACCATATCACGTGATATTGCATCATGCACAAGATGCACAAGTACAAATTTTTGCCTCTTCCTGTAGATGGATAACGGTCTCTGCTACATCCCATGCCTCAGATGTCCGGTCAATGAATTGATTCTACACCCAAACTCATACTCATGTACAACCATTGTAAGGTGATGACACGTATAGCAGAATAATATGTATTTATATGTGTAAAATATATTCTTAAAATATACTATAAAAACATATTTATAAACCCATACTTATGAAACGGATAATTATAGTCGAAAAACACATTTATATATACTTGTAAAAAGTATACTTGAATTTTGTCGTTGTAAGATGATGTCACAGGAGATCAACTGTTGATTCCAAATGTTGTGTGAATTTTCTGGTCATCTATATATATACTTAAACATGATTTTTATCAATAAAAATAAGAGAGTATATTTTACTCACTTTGTTTTAGACTAAAAAATTGTTGTAATTTAATTTTAAGGAATAGCAAGTATCCCTTTCATTCTAATTGGATAAACACCAGAGGAGTACGAACCAAGAATCAACTTAATTTTTTAAGAAAAGAAACCACTAACAAAATTAGTACCAATTTTGGATAAATTTAAATTGGCGATGAAATTCCTTGATGTTCTTAATTTCTTTTTAGTACTAGCCATTACTGTAATTTTTTTATTTCTTTTTACCGTTTCACCAGACATGATCTAATAATGATGAATCTCCTGTGCGTCAGTTGCACGGATCTGAGATCCGCGATTTGTGTAACTGGACCGCGCGCAGGCTGGGCTGACCCGCCCAGCCCGCACCTCTTTAATTTTTTCGTGTGTTTTAGTCGTTACTTTCACGTTATGTTAGTGTTACCTTCGTGTTATGTTAGGGTTACCTTCGCCTTATGTTAATGTGACCCCATCTCCAGATTTCATATCCTTAGTTTAAAATCACTGAACTAAAATAACATGAAGGTAACATTAATATAACATGAGGGTAATACTAACATAACATAAAAGTAACATTAACATAACATGAAAGTAAAAAACAATCTTAATCATATTTTCATATTCTGTTAGAGTGACCCTCACGTTATGTTAGGGTTACCTTCATGTTATGTTAGTGTTACCCTCGTAATGGTAACACTAACATAACATGAGGATAACACTAACATAACATGAGGGTAACACTAACATAATATGAAGGTATGACTGCTAGGAGCGAATTTTGGTGGATTTGAGCAAACCCACCAGGCGCGTGAGAGCACGTTGGGACGCGTGAAAAGACGAGTCGACTCGGATGCATGGATCCGGGCACCAGTTGCACAAAATATTTTGCCAATAATAATACATGTAAACATATTGGCTTTAGGCATTCTTGAAAAATATACATATTGCTTTAAAAAAAATTTATTTGAGCAGTATTCTTTTGTAGCAAGTGATTATCTAATATAAATTTCTATACTTTGTATAATCTTGTGGCAAACAAGTAGATTAAAAATGCTTTACTCACAATCCGTATATGCAAGTAAAAATGTTCAAATAAATTTCTCATAAACATAAAAGGTGGAGTAAAAACTTGAAATGCATTACATAACGTCATCGAAAAGACACCAAGAATGCTAAAACCGAACAAGCAGGGAGTGCCACTATTTATTTATCGGCCATATTGCAAAGCTGTGATTATAATCATAATTGATAAAATCAGGTATTGATAGGGTAAGCCTTGAGGGGAACGGCCCTGCGAACTGCAATCCCGAACTGCTCTCCTCTGTGAACATCGGCGGTTTCTCCTTCGACTTCCAGCCTCCATTCGAAGTTATGAATTAAGGTTGCCACTGTCATTGGCAGCATCCTGTTTGCGAATGTCAATCCGGGGCATATTCTTCTTCCCGATCCAAAGGGAATGAGCTGGAAGTCTTGTCCTTTGTAGTCTATCTTGTTCACTAGGAACCTTTCGGGCTCAAATGCTTCAGGGTTGGTCCAAATGGTTGGATCTCTCCCCATGGCCCACACGTTCACCAGTATCTGTGTTCCTTGAGGGATGGTGTAGTCTCCGACTTGGACGTCGTGTTCCGCCTTTCGTGGAAGCAGAAGAGGCCCCGGTGGATGCAGTCTGAACACTTCTTTCAGCACTGCTTCGAAGTAGGGCAGTCTTGGGATGTCTGATTCCTCCACCTGTCTCGTCTCTCCAACCACACTCTTCAGTTCATGCTTCAGCTTTCCCAGTTTATCTGGATTCACCAGTAGTTCTGACATTATCCACTCCACCGAGGTTGTAGTTGTCTCTGATCCTCCAACGAATAAGTCCTGAATTCATTCAGGATGGATGGATATCCATGAATTAGTCCCAACATAAAAGAATTGAATTGAATTGAATTGAATTGAATTGATCATATTCATGACATCCGTACCAAGAGTAAATGAGTGATGTGTTTGGTGTTGAGCTGATACTCTGCTTTCTGTTCGAGAACATCGACCAGTTCTTCCAACAGATCTTTCTTCTTCGGAGAATTTGGCGATGCCTTTCTTTCATCCTGTCTCTTCTTCAGCAGATCTCCCACAATGGCCAGCATTTTTCCAAAGTACAGCTCAGCCTTCTTCTTAACGCCTTGCAGGTCGAATGGTTTGAGGATGGGGAAGTAGTCTGCGAAGTTAGGATCACCAACAATACTCGCCACGCCGTCCATGATTTCCTTGAATTCCTGTGACGCGTTGGATTCAAAATCTGCGGCTTGAATGGAAAAGAGAGTGGCGGCCATGAGATTGAGGGTGGTTATGAAGGAAGCCTCTCGAATATCCACCAATTTCCCACTCTTGCTGCATTTCTCCACGTACTCTCTCAGCTCCTGCAACTTCTCCTGCCGGAGCCCTTGACTCCCTTCCAGGCTCTGGGTCGAAAACATTTTCTCTTTGCAGATTTTACGCAGACTCCTCCATTCATTCCCCACGTCCATGAACGCCACTGAGATCTTGTCGTGGTCCGTTGCGTGCACCGCTTCCACCACTGTTCTGTTCCGGAAAGCATTGTCGTTTTTTATGAATACCTCCTTCGCCATCTCCGGTGAGGTCACGATCACTGTGTACACACTTCCGAAGTGGAGACCCATCAAAGGGCCATGGATTTTGGCGAGCTTGGCCAATGATTGATGGGGTTTGGTGCCCAGTTGAAATATGTTTCCCACGATGGGTAAAGGGCGAGGCCCAGGTGGGAGCCTCGCACCTTTAGGGAGCTTTGAACTCGATGATCTGAAGAACACCAAATATGTTAAACTGATTGAGATTGCGACTACCAGAAACGTAAACACTTCCATGTTTCTTTCCTTCCTTTTTTTCACTCTGGTTTGTCTTAAAAACGGTGGAGTCTGCCTTCTTTTATAGTAGTTAAAGGCAAGCAGACTGCTTAGTTAGTGAACCAGCCAAGGTGGACAAGTTTGGTGTTCTAGTCAATTCTGAAATTGTTTAAAAATCCTTATGTGATTAAGAAATTGCAGTTTTTCTTTGACTGGATTAGACAAATTGAAAGTGGTAGAGTAAGCAAAATTGTTGCCACACATATAATTTCTTCAATTCCAAATTTGTCCTTCTGTTTTGCTTGAAATAAAAGGTGACTATCTTGATTAGGTGAGTGAGAGCCTCAATTTTGATTAATGTTTAATTCTGCGTTTAAATATACTTAAATGTCATGTATTAATGAAAAAGTTATCTATAACACCTGAATTGATCTACAAACACTTGGTTATCATTGATTACAGAATGAAATGTTGTGCAAAATTAAAAAAATCTTATATGTTCACTTTATTATAAATTTTGTCATTTAGAGATAATTTGGAATAACATTGTTTAATATATAGGAATAATTTTTTCATATGATATTAAAATTATTTATTACCTTCATTTTGAACCGATGTCATATAATTTCATTTATTTAAAATGGTTAATCAATTTCATTGAGTTTGAGATGAAATTTAAGAATAAACTATGCATATTGAATTATTACCAGTCTGATGTTATCACCATTCATGTTCGTGTACCCAAAAGTCACTTTGCTTGACTCACTTCACTATGGATAATGCGACAAAGACTGAGTGTACCAATGAATTTCTAGACTCCATAATTGACTAAGATTCTTTAAAATCTTTAATATATTATACGTCTCGCAATGATATTAGTACGAAAATCAACTGAAGGAAATAATTGGACAGATCAACGTGTTCGATCTCAAAATTGGACAGTGCAAAAAAATATAAAAAATATTGGTGTCACGTTACTATGTTTCTCTAAAATGTCTACGATATCATTATTGCTTATGGGATTCCTGTTTGTTCAAACATCCGATTGTTCAAATAATCAGTAGTCAGCATTGGCTGATAAAATATAGGAAAATTGGGGTTCGCAATTTTTTTACTTTTTCGACCCAGACCACCATAATTTTAGTTATAGATATAGGACTATTGTCAATGATGGCACATGTGACGCAGCCCCATTTTCTAAATAGCGGAATAAAAAACATTTTTCGCCTAATTTTCAAAATAGAGCAAACACAACAATTCTAAAAAGAAAAGGGACACGCAATGATATTTAACTTCCAACAAATGAAATTGTAACAAACCGTCGCCAAAGTTAAATCCCATAATATTGAAAGAGTTATAGAAAATTACAGCGGAAAGTTGGGTATCGTAATATGTGTGAAAATTAAAACATTTCATCATATAAAAACTAAGGTTTTACAGAAAATGCTGATATAAAAATATACATCCTTATATACATGCAAAAACATCAGATATTATGTTCATCCCTCCTCTATGCCCAGGATTTTATCTGTAGAAATGAAATCATGGAAGGGGTGAGTGCAAGAAAAATCACTCAGTGGGGTGGTATAAGGACACACATAAGCACGTTCACTTTCAATCGTCAATTATTCACTGCACTTAATCATAGAAGATCAACATAACATTTCCTCGGGTCTTTAAGCCCGGTGTGATTCTGTAGTTTTTAAATCCAGCGTAAATGAGCCATAATTGAAACCCTCAGACAGCTAACCCGCCATGAAATCTAGAGTCTTTAAATCCAGCGTGAAAGGGACATCTTTAAAACCCTTCGCGTATTTAACCCGCCGTGAATTGAAATTCCACCATGAACATTCAACTTTTACATATATCACATTATATTGGAAATAAACGCTGAAGGTCAACGTTCAAATCCCATAAGAGCATCATAATCACTTTAATCACACATAACACATTCGCATTTAATCAAGCTCATTCACATTAATATAAAGCAGAAAACAACAAGAATTTACCCCACCTTCGAAGATCGTGCTCGTCCAAAAGCTTCCATTTCGTAAGCCCTCCTACTCCTGTTCCTTGTCCGTATCTCCTACAAAATTTAGGAGTCGACTTAGCCTCTAACTTAAATGTCTATGAAAGATATATAACATTAAGTTCCTAAGATATGATAATAACGAAAGATTTTAGGATGAGGGTGTTTTCTATAAATTGAAGTTTGGTGTGATCGTAACCGTAAACTAGGGTTTTCCTGTTTAAAGCTTAATTCATCATTTTTTTATCAATGGAGGATTAAAATTAACATCTGTAACGTGGTACGGTATAAAATACACTTATCGTTAAATTCTGGGGTCAAAATGTCAATTCAGCAAAGTTCTGGGGTCAAATTATAATTTCTGTTCAACCTGGGGTCAAACTGCAATTAAAAATAATCTCAGGGCTGAAACTAAATCATTAAATTCTGCAGGGCTGAAATGCAATAAGGCAGGAGATGAAGGGCTGAAAATTAAATAAGTAAAAACTGAGAAATTGCAAAAGGGCCCCTGGAAATAATCAAATTCCCAAACCCAATCCCTAACTCCCAAACCCCCCCTGCTGCCCAACCGACCGCCATCACTGCTGCCGGCGACAGGACCGTCGCCGGCGGTCACCTTGCACGGCGCCGCCATTCGACGCCCCCTTCCCCAGCAACACACACAACACACGTACACACACGCACTCACACACAACACACGCATACACACATACGCCTGCTCACGGCGGCGCCAACCCAGTGGCAGCGGAAAACAGAGGTGCAGAGAGAGAGAGGGAGAGAGAGATAGATAGAAATAGGCAGACATACATATACATACATGTATAAAAACAAGAGAATAAGCAATGGGGAAGAACAAGAGAGATAAAAAGGGGCAGCAAAGAATTAGAGATGAGCATAGGAAGAGGGAGAAATAGATACAAAGAGAGAGTAGGGGTGGCGGCGGCGGAGGGACGGCAACCCAAAGATCAACATATATCACATGGAAAGATGGAAAATAAAGCAGTAAAATTTTACCCTGCTGCATTCTCAAGCTTCAGAGATTGATCTCGTTTCTATTGCAGTTAAGAATGGGTTGTGGATGTGAATTACACGTGTAGGGAGAAGGATGAAGTGTGATGACAAGTCCTCACTTACAAGAATTGGGCCAACACTTTGGTGGGTCTATTGGGCTTGCTAAACCACCATAGTTGGGCTCAAGAAAATTAAAGACAAACAACACTTTGGGCTATAATAAATAAGCAAATTGTAGAAATTCATATTTGTATATACATATCTATAGATTGGTTATATTTATTTAATTTGGGTGTTATAGTTCAATTTTTTTTTCTTTCATACAAAACATTCTTTTTTCTAGTATTGAAATTAAACATTAGACAAGACGTGTCACATCTAATACCAAGTTATCTATTTGATTGAGCCTTTCAATGTTGCTTAAACGGTGGCTCCATTTAAAGTTATAAATTAAGAAGGGGCAACGTTGAGAAATCACAAGGTTTTATTTTTTTAGAATGGTGGTTGGAAAGAATTATGTTATGGGTGTATTTGGAATTAAGCAATTTTAAATACTCGAAATAGGGTATAGACTATAGATCTATAATCCAGCCAGCCCTAAGAGCATCTCCAACAGTGCGCCATCACAATTTGATGGCGCATGTTTTCATCTCCAACAATAAAAAAATTTTCTGCGCCATCTCATCTTAACCGCTGGTTTTGCGCCAACTTTCCACAGGTCAACTCTTGCGCCATCTGATTTTTCTTTTCTTTTTCTTTTTTTATTATTTATTTATTTATTTTATTCCTTTTCTTTTCTTATTTTATTTTGTTTTTAAGTTCTTTTTCATTATTTTTACTTTGTATTCATTTTTTTCCTTATTTTTTATTAAGTGCTATTATAATCATTCTGATTTTGGAAAAAAAAATACAATACAACATATTAATAAATATATATAATATCTAGACATTAAACTAATTTTAATATAAAAATTGCATAAAATAATGAAACAAAAAATTATTAATAAATTAAAAAATGTTAAATAAAATGCTAAATAAATTAATTAATAAAGAATATTATGGAATATTCTTTTTTGGTGCAGAGAATAATGTAAAGTGTTGGAGATCATTCGCAGTTATTACATAAAAATTGTGTAAGATTAACAGTAAAATCCTGTACACTGTTGGAGATGGTCTAAGATACTTTCTGACGTTAGCCCTAAATGGCTTGTTTGGAGGCGGGCCGCTATCGGTCCAAAGATCGGCCCATCTAGCCCATAGGCCTGTGGAGGCCCAATTTACCTCTCCGAATAGCGGGTTCAGACTGGCGACTGCGGCCACGTAGCAGGCTGTTGATTTGGGCCTGTATTTCTATCCAGAAAAATTTCAAGTCTAAGAAGAAAATAAATATCACTCTAGAAACTATTAATAAATGTTATTCTTTTATAAATGTTCAAACATCTAATATAATTGAATATTTTTATCTAATACTTCAGCAAGATAATGGGATCTTCAGATTTAAGGGAGCATGGATTAATAAAAACTCTTAACTGATGAAATTGCATTACTTTGATAGGATAGGTCGTCTAAAATTAACACCATTAACAAATTCAGCAGAGAATTACTATCTTGCTCAATTGAACAAAAAACTATCCAAAAATTTGTATGGTAAAAATTGTAAATGTGAAAAATATCTACACATATAAATTGCTACTCATGTTGAAGGCTAGCAAATGTGAGTTCGAATCTGTAAAACTTTAAATCAGTCTTTCTAAGAGTTAGAATTCGTTGGTAATATCAGTTGAGTTGAAGTAAACTGGACGGCAAATCACATTTAATAGACAAAACATGTAAATGTGGAAAAGAACTATACAACTTGCTCAAATAGTATCTTTGATATGTGACTTTCAATTTGTTGAGTAGGAAAATAAGCCCTGTAATAAAAAGTTTTAGCAACCACTAGAAAGTTTTGCTTTATGTCTTTACTCATGCCATTGGATGAATCCTCAAGGACTAACTGCACCAGCAACTGCATCTCCTTATCAACTTCCCTGTATATATTCTTCCTGCTTTCTCTTTTCTTCATTTCCATGGCCATTAACTGTATGATCATGTGTGTTTAATCGATTAATACGCGAGCATGAAAACAAAACAGCAAGAGTACAAAGTATTAGAGTAATGAAGCACAGCTTGTTTCACCTTTTCATTTCCCTTTTCAATCTCCCTAAGTTGGTGACAGATTTTGTTTGTGAGCCCAGAAAGAGTCCTGTACTCACTGTGAGACAATATGCTTTCAGAAGCTATATGCCCACCACAAATGTTTATCGTATCGATTAGGAGCTCTACTTCATGGATTGCTTCATTTCCTTCACCATGCTTCATTAGCCATATCTGCCACTGTACAATGTACAAACAATTAATCATGTCCAAAAATTACTCTATGCTTTTCATTGAATTTTCTTTCTAGTTTACTCACAACATTTAGTAGTAAGTTGCTATTATCTCTGCCAGTCCTCTCATTTGCATCTGTCATGAGTTTGTGTAGGGTTTTAAAGATTGTAATAGACCTTTGAATGATCTTTTGATGGTGTCCCCTATAAAGATGAAAAAGGGACATACATGAATGACAGAATTCACCAACGTAAATGAAATACTATTAAAAGAAATAGAGGTGCTGTACCCTTTACTGTGTTGTTTGTTTTGAGATATATTTGATGATTCTGTCGTTTGGTCCAACAAATCAGCTTCTTTAGTAGAAAATAATGTTGAAATAATGTGACATATGGTCTGTGTTTTAAGCCAAGCTAGTCTTTCTCTGGATCTCTCTGCTTCAAATATGCTTGCAGCCGCCAAATAAAAAGCCAGAAGAAGCTCCTTTTTGCTAATCCCAAATTCTTCAAGACTTGAATCTTCAAACCATCTGTGGAGATTTAATGAAAAGACGACTATGGAAATGACCAAATTAAAATTAAATCTGATTTATATATGGGCACTTACTGTTGTATACGGGTCCATTCCATCTGGTGCTGAGCTTGACATCTGTTGTAATCCAATTTTGCAAGTTCAAGATAAACAGGATCATTGATTTCCGGCATCCTGCATTTGGACATGAAATCATCATCGTATCAGTTGATGGTGACAAGAAATTAGCAGTGCTGCTTATGCTGACTAACCTGTACAATGACTTTCCGATCCATATGTCATCCACACCGTAATTCTCAATGTAGAGTCGAGCCTCCACCCGAGGTAAACTGGCATACCATGGAATCTCCAACCCACACCTTATCTGTTATATAATTAGTTACATCATGGAGGAATCGAGTTTACAGTTCTGTGATACATAACAACTAGTGGTTTTCGATGTTTGTAATAGTTACCTCATCAGGAAGGTGTTTGGATATTAACCATTTATCTAGAAGATCATTTTTTTCTAGTCTTTGGCTTAGAAAATTGTAAGAGAATTCTTTGGCTTCTTCAAGAACTGTTTCGCCTGGAAATAGGACCTGAGATGCTCTATAGAGATTAAAAATGGGAGATGGAGACTCGAATCCTTGACCAACGTAGCAAGTGAATTTATTATCCTTCTTAAAGTGTTTTAATGCATCTGTTGAAAGCATCATTAATGTGTTAGAAAAGGCAGGAATTGGAAATCAGGATATTTTCAGTTGTGAATTAAACTATTGAATCATACTTGGGGAAATTTCATATCCATGTAATCTAAGAAGTCTGAAACCCATGGATGTATCATCAATGTCACAGAATTCGGATTCTCTTGCACTAAAAACTCCCTTGTCAGTCCAATATCTGGAGTTCAAACACAACAGATTAATTAAGCAATCCCAGTTATAAGAATTTGCATAAACCTGCATAAATGTACATCTTTTGTTTTACCTATAGACATGATCCAAACAGCCCTTGATTTCAGGCTCAAAAAATCTGGAAATTCCAAGGCGTTGCAGTCGATCAACTGCCCAAAGTCGCGCATAGATGTCCACAGGGTACACAGTCGGGGCTCCTCCGTTGAACTTATTAACGACATAATTAATAAATTGGAGACAGTCCAGATTGTTAGTGTTGGTAACAGCAAAGGCAGAGGCAGCTGGGGAGGTAATATATGATCCTTTAGGTGTTTGCAGATTGAGTAGCTTTGGCCACTCCAATTCTTCAAGCAATTGCAGTCCTTCCAGGTTGTGCAGTAGGCAAGTTGGCTCCTTGTAGAGCTCTTCTTTAGGCACCCTTTCCATTTTTCGATCTCGTGCAGCGAGAATACTTCGCAGCACTGGAGCATCATAGGGAATACCATGAATGCCCAGTTCTTTGGCTTTGTGAAGAAGGGCAGGAAACACAAGTTCAAAGCCACAGGTCATGTGCTCCACGTTGGCATCTCCAAGCTTGCTTATGTTCTCTTTAATGAATAATATCCCTAACAACATTCATGTCAATGTCAATCCAACAATTCATTCCAACTATATTTATTTATATATAATAAAAGTAGTACCCTTCTCAATCTTATTAGCATCACGATTCCAGTATGTGAGGGCGACAACAGAGGCTAACGTGTTAAGCAAACGATCATATGGCAAGAAGAAGTGTTGGTCTCCCCACGACCCATCGGAGAGTTGGTTGTCGGAAATCCAGTCGAGACTGGATGGAAACTGAGGAATATTACGTCCTTCAACGTCTCTGATAAGAGCAACCCAGGCTGTGTCGTACGGCGACACTGTTATGCGTCCATCATCCATCGATCCTAACATCTCTTTTATATACTCTATCTTGCACCACCCATCATTTATTTCTTTCACCACCACCTATATAATAATCACTCATGGGGTCTTCTTGCAAATCAATGAAACTGATCATGTCTAATTCATTATTACCAATGTAACGCTAAAAATACCTCTGTGAGTGGTTCGATTTCAATGAGAGATTCATTGTGCAGGGATACATGTACCACGTCCACCCCACCTGCAAACATATATATTAATCCCTCTTCATTACAATGTATAGTACTGATCAATTTTGAGCACAAATTAATTAATATCGTACCTTGTCTAGCCTCATTTGATTTATCTTTATAACCAACAAGACAAGTCCAAGGCACCTCTTTACTTCGTTTCTTCCATTTCCCTGCATGCCCAACACTATTTAATTTTTCAAATATACATGTCAAATTAATAAAAGTATTTATTGAGAAACTCATCGGACACTTAAAAATGAAATTCAGTTGGGACCATATTGAAAGATCTATGAATTAGTTGTCCATAATATTCCTATGTTTTTGGATAGAAGGAGCAGTTTCTTTCAAACAAAATAATATCGAGATATAACTATGTCAGAAGAAAGTAAACAAAATTGATCGTAGTACTTATACATATCACACTTGTTATATTGACATCTTATGTACATATGAAATGCTAGTCTATCACCCGTGACTAATACGGTTCACGGTCAACCACCCTCACTCTGATTAGATCGGATCCTCTATATCAAAAAAATCATGTCTTACTTATGCACCACATCAAAACTACATAGCTTTGATATCAAAAAAATTTATTATAATTTGGAAACGCATTGATTTTCAAAACTAATCTAATGTATTTTGAGATATGATATATGTGTAGTGCATGGAGGGAATTTGATTTGCAATTTGACTCAAAATATGATTCCTTTAATGAGATCCTTAAAAAAAGATGCTGATCAGCTTGTCGTTTTTCAAATCCAACTTTCTCACAAGCTAATTACAAATTGAATAATACTATAATTCTAATTCACCTATTGAAACAAATCTCAATGATAAACATACATAAGCTTTTACTAACCAACCCTTATATAGTATAGAAGTTAGAGTGCGTATTGGAATCACTAAATGAGGGGATTAAATTCAATTTTAGTTAATTTGAAAAGTCATTATCCAATTTTTATCCACCATGGAAGTGGTTTTCAATTTTAGTCGAATTAAGCCAAAAATCGTCACTATTGGTCCATTTTTGTCACTATTTCATCCACCATGGAAGCGGTTTTCAATTTTCAATTTTTAATTTTAGTCCAATTAAGCTAAAAATGGACCAAATAGTGACAATTTTTGACTTAATTGGACTAAATTTGAAAACCGCTTTCACGGTGGACGAAAATTGGACAGTGTCTTTTTAAATGAAATAAAATTGAATTTTTCCATTAAATGAGATATATGATTCATCGAAGAGTTAGTCTCCTGTGCACCAGTTGCACGGATCTGTGATTCGTGCAACTGGGCCGCGCGCGGGCCAGGCCCGCCCAGCCCGTGCCTCTTTACTTATTTCGCGTGTTTTGCTCGTTACTTTCACGTTATGTTAGGGTTACTTTCGCGTTATGTTAATGTGACCCCATATCCAGATTTCATACCCTTAGTTTAAAACCACTAAACTGAAATGTTAATCATACCCTCATGTTATGTTAGAGTTACCCTCATGTTATGTTAGGGTTACTCTCGTGTCTCACGGGTAACACTAACATAACATGAGGGTAACCCTGGTAACACTAACATAACATGAGGGTAACTCTAACATAACATTAGAGTAACCCTAACATAACATGAGGTATGACTGCCTGAGCGAATCTTGGTGGGTTTGAGCGCCCACCAGGGTAACACGGGTAACACTAACATAACATGAGGGTAACCCTAACATAACATGAGGGTATGACTGTCTGAGCGAATCTTAGTAGGTTTGAGCGCACCCACCAGGCGCGTGGGGCGCGTAAAAACGCGCGTCAGAGACGCGTGGGGCGAGTCGACCCGGGTTGCATAAAATATTTTGCCTTCATCGAAAGATAGAAGTAACTTACATGAGTAGTTGCCTTTTTCCGGCGAGAACACCTTTTTCCCGGTGAATGCATTCTTGAGGAAATTGGGTGGCAGAGTTGAGAGAGTGTGCATATTCCACTGTGTGGCGGTTAATTGTATGTTTAAATTATGGAGACGAGTGAGAGATTATATAACAAATGTGGTGCTGCAACACTAGCACTAAAATAATTAATTCTCCTACCAATTCTAACCCACTTGTATTTAATTCATTTCTCCATTGAAGCATTTGTTGGAAGACCACTGCAAGCATCGTTTAACGCAACAGGGAATCATAATTTATATATTAACCTTTTTTGTATAATGCTAAATGTTAAAATGTCCGTCAACACTAGCACTAAAATAATTAATTCTCCGACTAATTCTAACCCACTCTTGTATTTAATTCATTTCTCCATTGAAGCATTTGTTGGAAGACCACTGCAAGCATCGTTTAAAGCAACAGGGAATCATAGTTTATATATTAACCTTTTTGTATAACGATAAATGTTAAAATGTCCATGACGGGCGCAACTCTTAATATGTCCACTGCTGATGTGTAATAATCTCATTCACTGATTATGTGAAGAGCGAAATAAATTGATATGTGGATATTGGAAACGCTGGCAGTGGACACGTATTAACCTGTCCACAGTGGATAGAGTTGTAGGATTGTATGAATAACATAATAAAAACACATCTTTGTTATATTTTTTGTATTTACTAGTTTTCGCCCCCGCGCGATGCGCTGTCTGTGATATAATGTCGTTAAATATTAATTATTTGATAATATAATATAAATAATTTTAGTACATAGAAGATAGAATAATATTTAATAACTAAGAAAATCTAAAATTAGTTTAAAATAATTCAATTCACAACAATCTATCGATATTATACATATTCAGTTCACTAATTCATGATTAATACTAAAAAATATAAGTATCAATCATGATCTTCAAATAAAAATTGGAAATTTTACTTGCAAAGTTTATAAGTTTTGAAAAACTTCTTTATGCACTACATTCTAATTGAGACATTTTCTTTTGTCACATGTGTTGCAAACTAATATCATCAATCAATTAAATTAGATATATTAAAAACAATAAAAATAAATTATAAATTGAAAATCAAATTCAATTACTTAAATTAAATATGTGTGTGTGAGTATAGAAACAATACACAATAAAAATAGAAATTTTACGTATGAACTTGATGCAAGCACAATCAATTATATATTTTCAACATTTTATTTTAAAATAAATTGAATGATATTAACAATATTTTAGCCTTTTATATTTGTATATTTAACAATATCTTCAATTCATCATTAAAATATAAAGTGTGAGTATAGAAACAATACACAATAAAAATAGAAATTTTACGTATGAACTTGATGCAAGCACAATCAATTATATATTTTCAACATTTTATTTTAAAATAAATTGAATGATATTAACAATATTTTAGCCTTTTATATTTGTATATTTAACAATATCTTCAATTCATCATTAAAATATAAAGGATAAAGTGTTGAATGATATTACATATATAAAATTCAAATATTAATTTAAAAAATACTTAGGATGACATATAATTTCACACTAAATACATATTATACATATACATATATGTATACACACACATCTTTAAAGGTGTTACATTTAGTTATTAATTTTTATTAGTTATGATATCAATTATCCCTAATTATTCTAATTATTGTTTGGACAATATCTATTGTTGGTATTTAAGAAATTATTCAATAAAAATTAATTTAATTAAGATCAAAAAAATAAGCATAAACTAATACAATATTTATATTAAAATCAAATCTATATACAATATTAAAAATAATAAAAAAATGCAAAATAAAAAAAGAAAAAATTATTGAACTAATATGGATTAAATAATAAAAAATGCAAAATAAGAAGAAAAAAAATTATTGATCTAACATTTTTTAGGGCATTTATGTAAATATTCCCAACTATTTCTCTATTATTATAGTATAAATTTTGATTGCTTGATTCCTAATTTGTAATGGTTTTCGTTCCCGAGCTTGTCAAATAACGTAGGATCCATATTAAGTGAAATTAACTTTTAAGACAATAAGTGAATTAACATCATGCACGAAGTATATATAGAATTGTTGTGTTGTATTATTTTTTTCGAGTTCTTTTAAAATTTCCTATAGGTCTCATTTATGCCAATTATTAGACCAAATAATTAATCACATGTTGTTAGTAGTTTGTCATGTGGGAAATAAGCCAAAAACTTAATTTCGTTAAAAAATGAAAGCATATATATACCTTTTCTATTTTATTTAATTGTTATGTCCTACTAATTTTTTAGATTTTTGTATAGATTGTTATAGGATCCATCGGGCATCGGGTAACTGTCAATTAAACCAACGGTTGAACTATCCACACCCTATGCAACTACTAAACACACCACATCATTTTTAAAATAAAGCAAAATAATTAGATTATTTTAAATTGGATAAATATTGGTATAAATTGGATTTATTTATAGAATTTTGGAAATTTGTAGAATTTGGAATGAATGTGAACAATTGAAAAAAAAAAAAAATGTGTGGGAAGGATGATGGACATTTTCCCACCTTTTTTAAATTATTTATTTATTAATTAATAAGAGTATTTTAGTTTTTATCTAGTTATTTTGTTTTATTTTAAAAATGATGGGGTGTGTTTAATAATGCGGGGCGTGGATACTTCAATCCATAAAAGTATTACTTGTGAAGTTACAATTTCTCGAATCATAGGAATGTGTTTTGATTATGGAAAAAATAAAATGAAAAAGGTATATGCTTTCACTTTTTAACATCAGTTTTTTGGCTTATTAGTTTGACCAACTGTCCTACATGAAAGACAACTAACATTATATTATTTACATATTTGCACTCACACCTATAAAATAAAACACTTTTATTTTTACAAACATACACTACACTTATATATACACATATTATATATGTAGGAGATGTATATGGTGTATTTGAAAATGATTTGGAAAACAAATAGATAAGTCGAGGCAAGGGTTGGACTCTTTCTCCGTAAGACGAAATTGTCCCGTATTCAGTGTTTTACGGTCTGCGGCACACGTCCCCAAGATACAACGACTTACTAACTTAAGGATCGCAGCACAACGAATCCAAAAGTTTTCCGGCGAACAAAAGAGATATTTGGAACTTTTTACGACAAGATGAAAATAATACTATAATTGCTAGAATGCTATGAATGCAAGTTCTAGTGGAGTCTAATGTCATGAATGTTGTGTATGAAATGATTGAATGTGGGGCCTATTTATAGAAGTTGAATAGGTGTTGTGTCTTTTCATAATAGACACCTGTTTGGTTTGAATTGATGTCTTTTCATAATGAGACACATTGTCATGAAATGATGTCTTTTTATGATTAGACATCTATTCGTTTGAATTGAAGTCTTTTCATTATTAGACACATCTTTCTATGAAACAATGTGTCTAATTGGAATGGTTGCATCCCTTTAATTTGGGTTGCATCAATTCAATTCAAACTCACACCATTTCACACCTTCACACCTCTTCAATTTAAGTTGTCAACTTTAAGCATTAATTTCTCATTCATCCGAAATTGGATTTGAGAAAATAAATATTCTAAATTTATCTACTCGAAACGTAGATTTTAAATTTTCAACTTAATTTCATTTTTGACAAACGAAACACCATGTAATCAAATTGGTCAAAGATTGGTCAACACAAACTTTTTCAAGCCAATTTCCAACAATATATTCTATATATATATATATATATAAATCTTAAATTTACTTTTACTTTTTATTTATTTATTATACTTACTTATTATTGTTATTATTTTATATATATATATTTCGCATTGTCCATCGACGTAGTCTAAACCAATTATAATTAGGATGTACTCGACATCAAATATGTAATAGCTTATAAATAATAAAATATTTGATAGCAAAATGTAATAATGCAAGATCACAAATAATAGATAAATGATAAGAAAAGAATATAATGCACGGAATATATTGACCAATAAGTAGTGAGGGGTCCGGGTACACAAAACACATGTTTTCTATTCAAATTTAAGATCAAATCGCATATAGAACTACCATTAATAAGTTGTTTTTTTTTGGTTCATACATATAGTCACAAACATAGATCACTAAATTCAAATATGGTAATTGGATGATGAAGAATATATATACCGTCATCATTTGCATGGTTTTTGACTCACACACACACATATATATATATATATATTCAAAATAATTAATTTTTATAAATTCTTCTAGACAGTAATAACAACAAATGAGGGTAAAGATATAAGTCACATTTGGGATACTGAAAACTCGTCGGTCAATTAATTTCTTACTTAACAAATTTTGTACTAATCTTGACATTTTTGTAGAAGAAAAGCAATGAAGTTTGTAAATTATAAGCGTATATACCTTTCATTACACTTGTTTTCAGTTTATAATTTTTTGGCAAAAACTTATATACCTCTGTGGCACATAGGGACACAGATTTAGGTGTTATATACATTTTATTCAGGTGTTATATATATATATATATATTCTACATGTGTTATGTTTCTTGGTGTTATACATATACTATACATGTATCATATGCATATAAAATTATACATGTGATACCTGAAGAGTATACATATGATACATGTAGAGTATATATATAACACCTTATGATGATAAATTTGGGGGCAACGTGCCCCCGGGGCACACAAGTGTCACTCTAATTTTTTTATATGGAAATACTAAATATTAAAATTTATGTGAGATGCCCACACACACACATATATATATATATATATATATATATCGTAAGATGGAGTTCATTATTCATGAATCTCAAACTTTTTTTTTTTGAACAAAATGAATCTCAAACTTTTGTAAACTATGAATTGTGGATTGACTATCTTATTGAAATGTCGCCGAGTCTTACTCCATTTTAAATAAAAAAAATTTTATGTGAGACGATCCTCTTTACTCATGAGTCAAATTCACATTCATTAATTTATATATAAATTGTAAAGATTGATCATTTTTATCCACAAATAAAACTTATATCCATTAATTTATACATTGATTATAAACGGTGTGTTATAGATTGCTCCCTCACATACTATATTCAATGTCTCACACAATGCCGACTCTTTTTTAAATATAGCAAAACACAATGAATGTTTTGGTTTTATAAATACATTTTAGGAATTGGAAGACAACATTGAAAGTCCCCTCTCCATTATTGGCATTTCCACAAGAAATATGTCCGTAGCATATTTTCTCAAAGTTTTCACTTTCTCGACCTCTGGTAACGGCTAATATTATGTGCACTCCATATTTCATATGTTTAGAAATAGGTCTGAATATGTTTTGGGTGTGACTATCCAACCATCCCATCAATTTATAAACACACTAATTACTAAATACATCCAAATAAATAATCTAAAACTTACACAACTCTTGAACACACTCCAATATTTCTCCAATTTACTCGTTTAATCTATACTATATTTAAAACAGGAAAAATTTGACATATTTACTGATTTGTCACTCAATTGTAAAATTGGACATAATTACTGATTTGCCATTGACCAATAGAAAAATTGTGGGAAAAAAAATTAATTTTTTTTGAAAATCTTATAGAACAAGCTTCATATATATTTTAAATATAATAAGTAGTCTTTTAATTTAATATAGGGGTAAAATGAAATAGAGGAAATTATTTTGGATGATATTATTATATGATTATGTCTTAATGATATAATTAAAAAATCTGAAAATAATGAAATTTAAACATTGTCAAAAATTTAAAAATTTGAAAATTATTCTATAATTTCAATATATAAATGTGAAAAATAGGTTTAAAAGTTAAATTTCATTTTATGAAGGGCTGTAAAATGTTTAAAAGCTTAAAAACTATTATAAAATTATTAAAAATAATAATTACATTTGAAATTAAAACTAATAATAATCTAATAATGTTGTGAGGTTAATCTAAAAAAAATCCAAAAATAACATTTAAAAATAAATTCAAACATATATGCAATACGAATTTTGTAAGATATAACTACAAGAAAAAATATTTTAAAATGGTTTCAAAATTCTAAAAAGAAAATATTGTTTTAAATGTAAAATGAATTTGAAACCTATTTTTTTAAAATATAAACTAAGTTTTTGAATAAATACAGTGTTTGTAAAATAAATCCATCTAAAAAAATGTAGAAAATTATTTACAAATTATTAAATATAATTCTAAGATATAAAGGAACAAAAATATGAATAAAACATATATATTAACGAATATATTAATCACTTATAATTAAAGCATACAAACATAAAACTATTATTATTGTTGTTGTTGTTGTTATTGTCGTCGTTGTTGTTGTCGTCGTCGTCATCATCATCATTAAAAAAATACGGATTTTTTATAAATCTCCAAATAATAAGATCTCATGAGTAATATTTTAATACAATAAATTTATTATTATTAATAATCGTATTTGTCATAATAAATAATAAAGCACGCATCGCGCGGGTATACTGCTAGTTATTTTAAAAAAAGGAAAAGAATTCATTCTTTCCCATCCATGAAAGTGTTGTCCCTCACCCGATCTAACTTTTCTCTCCATTGTGGAACCGCTGTTGACGCTGCCTCCCATTCAACCTTCTCTCCATTCATCCCTTCTCTCCATGATAACTTGCAATTAGGGTTTGAGAG
Source organism: Scutellaria baicalensis (assembly GCA_005771605.1). Classification (NCBI taxonomy): domain Eukaryota; kingdom Viridiplantae; phylum Streptophyta; class Magnoliopsida; order Lamiales; family Lamiaceae; genus Scutellaria; species Scutellaria baicalensis. Next base: position 23,335,248 of record CM016726.1, read on the forward strand.
TGAGAGTTTTTTTCTGAAGAGTTGGGGTTTTCATGAATGGAGAAGAATAAGTATAATAAAAAAATGAAAATAAAATTCATTTAATAGGGCATTTTAGACTTTTGATATTTATTTATTTTTGATTTATTTAAATATGGAGTGTGTTTAGGAGATGATTGGGTGTGGGTAGTCCCACACCCATATGTTTTTACTCGATGATCTCTGATAGTTTGAAATTACCAAATTCTCCTTTCTCTCCGGTGGATTCGTTTCAGAGAAGGAGGAGAGTCCCTATTACAAAATGCAGCCTCCTAAATACTTCAACGGTACTATTTCTTTTTTTTCCCCCTTTTTTAAATTATTACGAAATCAAGAAGTCTGGAACCATACTCTCATAAAATAGTTTATTTCTCAAAACACTTTCAAACTTGATCATTGAAATTAGACAAAATACAATTACTAACAACTTCTTAGCTCCACTAGTTTATTTACCAAACACTTCAACAACTTATTTAACACTTAAATTTAACATCTTAAAGATGGAAGTACGATGGAAGAGGTTATAAACTCTAAAAATTAGCTTAGCCAAACACCCCCTATAAATATTTGTGTATTGATAATTCACGCTTTTCTGCTTATATATGAAAAGAAAAGTTGAATTTGTGTTAAGTGGAAATAAGCCAAAACCTTTTGTTAAGAAATGAAAGCATATACCTTTTCTATTTAATTATAATTACATAAAAACTAACGTGAGACGGCCTCACCAGTCTCACGAATAGTTTCTGTGAGACGGATCCTTATTATCCATGAATTGAACCCATACCTACAAATTTTTATATGAATTGTTAAGTGTGGGTTATGAATTGATCTGTCTCACGAAAAAAGATTCGTGAGACGGTGTCACACAAGACATACTTTTATAATTATTGTGTCTGATCTTCCGATTTTTGTAAAGATTATTATATGTCTCGTATACGTAAATGAAAGCAAATAATCAAATGTTAGTTGTCTGTCATGTAGGACAAGCTTAACCTAATAAGCCAAAAACTTACATTTATTAAAAAGTGAAAGCATATACCTTATTTTGTCCGTAATCAAAACACATTCTTAAAATAATAATTTTAGAAACTATAATTTCACAAGTAGTAGTTTTATTTTCATTATCATGAAGTACTTTTGAAAATTTGCATTGATAGATAGTAGTGAGTCTACTCCTTTTGTAAATATTGCATTTTTTGTTTTATAAATACATACATTTTAGGTGCCAGCATTAATCAAACTTCCCCACGAAATATGTCCGTAGGATACTCTCTCAATCTTCACACTTTCTCAAGCTCTGCTGACCTAAATACTACCTCCACTCCATGTAATTTTTATTTTACTTTTCTTTCAAGGAAATTATCTTTCTGCGATATCTAATAATTCATTCATGGTTTGAATATGTTTTTAGGTATTGATTTAGTCATGTATATTTAGAAATGCATGTTTTTACTCTCGATGATCTCTAATACTTTGAAATTACCAAATTCTCCTTTCTTTTCCGGCAGATTCGTTTCGGAGAAGGAGGAGAGTCCTCATTACAAAATGCTGCCTCCGAAATAGTTCAACGGTACAAATTCTTGAAAACTACTTGTTTTTTTTCCTTTTTTAACGAAATCAACAAGTCATCTGGAAGAGTAGACTGATAAACTTGGTAAGTTTGTAGAATAATGAGAAGTTGATTGCAAGAATTAGAGAGAGGATATGTGATGGGAGAGTGGAGATATCTCCGTCTGCATACGACACAGCATGGGTGGCGATGGTCCCGTCCAGGGAATATTCCGGCGTTCAGCGGCCCTGTTTCCCTCAGTGCTTGGATTGGATCATGGAGAATCAGAACTCAGACGGGTCGTGGGGTCTCAATCCGGGTCATCCATATTTGGTTAAAGACTCTCTTTCTTGCACATTGGCATGCCTCCTTGCCCTTCGTAAATGGGACACAGGCCACCAACTTGTTCAAAGGGGTAAGTAAACACTTCTTTTTATTTTTCTTTTTTTCCTTATCAAAATTGTAGATATGTTTAATTTGAAGTTTAAGTTCTTTTGATTCGACAAGATAGATCTTGAATTGTTTGACACGAAGTCCAAAGCATGATCAGTTCCATGGACTCATCTGAATCCAATTTTTACTTTTCTAGGGTTTTTTAATCAGAAACTTATTAGTAGTGTTGACAGAATCATTATGGTCAGCCGTTTAACATTTAGATCTCTATTATGGATGGAGATTCACACGGATTCATATTCTTTTTTATGTTTCACTGCCACAACAATTGTAAAGGATATTTGTTTATCAATCTTGTAAATTGAATGTCATTTTTTTTGGTCTTTGTTTGATTCCAGGCTTGGACTTCATTGTGTCCAATGATTGGGCTTTGTCTGCTGGTAACAACAATCAGATTTCTCCCATTGGCTTTGATATAATCTTTCCTGCCATGATTAACTACGCCAACGACATGGATTTAACTCTGCCCTTCACCAATAACATACTTGATTCATTGTTTCACATTCAAGATTCGCAACTTAGGTTAGTTTGTGCCTATTATTCTATAATTTTTCTTAAAATATTATTATAATTATGAAATTCTTGGTGAATGATTGAATGTATTTACTTGGTCTCACATGCTTGTTTGATTAAGTTCACTGATTATCTCAATTAAAAACAAGTGAAAATATATAATCTCGTACAGTATTCTTGAAACAATCGGAAACTAATCATAAATTGATCTAAATGGAAAGGATGCGAAAGCAGGAGTACATATCTGAAGCACTTGGAGAATCGTGCAATTGGAAGGAAATAATATCAACACATCAAAGAAATAATGGGTCATTGTTCAACTCACCAGCTACTACTGCAGCCGCTTTGATTCACTGTCCTGATGATAAATGCTCTCAATACTTGAACTCCGTTCTTAAAGCTTGCAATGGATGGGGTGTGTAATTCTTAGAGATCCCTGTATTATATTTTTGGTCTCATGTTCATGTCCCAAATTGCTATTTTTCCTTTTCAGTGCCTACTATTTATCCTATGAATTTATATGCTCGCCTGTGGATGGTTGATACACTGGAAAGGTTAGGCGTAGAACGATATTTTGGATTTGAGCTCAGCACTATTCTTGATGACATATACAGGTGATCTCCACTGTTTGGATATATGCATAATAATTAAACTGTTTCAGTTGATCAATCAATGAGTTTGTACGAGCAACAGGTGTTGGCAGGAGAAAGAAGAAGATATTTTTTCTGATATTACTTGTCATGCTATGGCGTTTCGACTTTTACGAATAAAAGGATATGATGTCTCATCAGGTATTTTATCCATCAAAAGATTGTCACTATGTTTCAAGTTTATCAACAAATATGATGTGAGAAATCGAGTTGATTGTTTTTATATCATGATTTAGATGAACTGGCTGAGTTTGTCGACCAAGAACATTTCTTCAATATTGTTCACATGCATTACAGTGGTGTAACAACCGTGCTTGAGCTTTATAGAGCTTCACAGATTAGAATATACGAAGATGAAATCATTCTTGACAAGATTCATGCTTGGACTAAAGCATTTCTCAAGCACCAGTTGATAAACCAAAGTATTCTTGATAAGCAATTACAGAAGCAGGTATTGAGTTATGTTAACATAGCCAAGTCAAATTTCTTGTAATTATTGGCCTTCCTTGTGATTGACTTGCATCACATTTTCTTTGGAAATTGTAAGGTGGAATATGACCTGAAGAATCATGGCACGCCAGATCGATTTAGAGACAGACGAAGCATTGAGCTATATGGTGCTCAAGATTTTCAAATGGCGAAAACAGCTTATAGGTCACTTCCCAATTTTCGAACTTATGCATAGATCTAATTAAGTAGGGAGATCGTTATTCTTATTTCTCTGTTTTATAATGTCTTTAGGTGCCTCACAAGTCATAATGAAGACTTCCTTCTGTTCTCAATGGATGATTATAGCATTTCCCAAACACTATACCAAAGAGAATTTTTAGAAATTCAAAGGTATGCATCACCAGCATAGATTAACAACAATATGCACTGTTCGTATCTTATTAAACTAATGCATCGTTACCAACAGGTGGTTCACTGAAACTAGGTTGGACAGCTTAAGTCAAGGAAGGAATGTATTGCTAGTATCTTACGCTTTGAATGCTGCAGTTATTGTTGATTCTGAATTATCCTATCTACGAACTTTCAATGCCAAGCATTTTATTCTTACAACAAGTTTGGATGATTTTGTTGATGATTATGGGTCCAAGGAAGAAGTTCTCTCTCTTATCGAATTAGTGAGAAAGTAATATTCTAATTCTTAGTACACATTTATTTAACTGAAGAGTTCAAGCGATACATGAAAAATCTTACTCAGTTCTCTTGTACTATGTATAGATGGCAGCCAGAAACAACATTCAGCTCCGAAGAGGTTGAAATTCTGTTTACTGCATTATACAATACGGTTAACGAGGTTGCTGCTAAAGCTTTTTCCGAGCAAGGATATTGCGTTAAACACAAACTTATTACCATGGTGCGGATTCTTGATGCAAATGCTTTTAGTTATTTCATCCCCAAGTTGTAACTTGTTTATGAATTTCATTGTTTTGCTTTTCTTGTCTATGCAGTGGCTTGAATATCTAACATGTTCTGTGCGAGAGAAGAATTCTTGGAGTGACAATAATGTGTCAACATTGGACGAGTACTTGTCAATTGCGTGGAAAAATATCAGTTGCAATATGATTTTTCTCATGTCCATTCAATTTCTTGGAATCAAAGTATCCAAGGAAACTTTCAGCAGTGCTGAGTTCATTAGTCTGTGCCAGCACGCTTCTTTGGTCGGCCGACTTCTCAATGATCTCAAGACTCACAAAGTAGGCATATTTTTCCCTGCAATTACTACATTCTTATTGGATTGTTAGAAAAAAAAAAAAGCAAGTTATGTATTTGTTCGATTTACTCATGACTAAAATGAACGTTTGGCAGAAAGAAAAAGAAGAAAATTTAGTGAACAGTATAAGTGTACAGACTGCTGGGGGAGGCATTACAGAGGAGAAGGCTATTTTGAAGGTGACGCAGATTTTGGAGTATAACAGAAGAAAAGTAGTAAAAATGGTTTGTCAAAGAGAGGGAAGCATTATTCCAAGAGAATGCAAACAACTCTTTTGGAAGCTATGCAAACTTGCTTATTTCGTATACCCCCTCGATGGGGTCGATGAATACACGTGTCCCAAGGAAATTGCTAGGGACGTGAATGCGCTGATTTGGGACCCCATTCTTCTTCCTCCTCCTCTTTCAACATGATTCAAGATTCAGATTATGTGATTTGTTTCTGTATTGATCATTATTCACATTTTTCCTATTTATCTATCTGTTTCTGTTACGAACTTATCTGTCTCAGTTCATGTTATTATTAGTATCATCATTTGGCTAATATCGGTAGACTCACAGACCACTAGGATTAGGAATCAAAAGCTGATGATGAACACCATTAAAAATGCATATATGATATTCGATGAAATGAATGCTCTGATTTGGGAGCCCATTCATCTTCCTCTTTCAACATGATGTGTGCACCTCAAGATTCAGATTAAAAATATTTATGTATTGATGATTTACCCGTTTTCTTCTTATATATGAAAAGTTGAATTGTTTTAGTTACATACATACTTAGGCATCAAAATGCACATAAAGTGTTCGATGAAAGTGGGAGACATGATTTAGAAGTTGGTAGTCTTATGTGTAGAACATATAAAATTAGACAGATGAACTAGGTCATTGTTAATCTTTTAATCTTCTAGCTGCAAAGGTCTTCTTATAGTGGGAATCAGATGCAATTCATTTTTCCTTTTAACGCTGGAACCGAAAGCCTCTGTCATGTCCAAATCCTCGTTTTTTAATCCGTTTGGCATTTTCCAATCAAAATGATAGAGAAGTGTTGCCACTGTGAACTCCACATTTGCCATCCCAAAATTCATTCCAGGGCAGATCCTCCTTCCTGCACCAAAAGGTATGTATTCAAGATTATTCCCCTTATAGTCCATTGGGTTATCCGCAAATCTTTCTGGTATAAATTTATCAGCGTCGTCCCAATACTTTGGGTCTCTTCCCAGTGCCCATGCATTGATTATGACTCTGGTTTTCGCAGGTATTTCATATCCATTGATTTCACATTTTTCACTGTTTTCTCTAGGGACCAATAGCGGCGCTGGTGGGTGCAACCGCATTGTTTCTTTGATTACTAGTTTGAGGTATATTAGCTCTTGAAACTCTCCTTCATCTACATATCCTTTCCCATCAAACACCTGTCTCACTTCCTCTTGTGCCCTTCTCAGTATGGTCGGGTTTTTAATCATCTCTGACATTGCCTACTCTACAATGTTTGCAGGTGTCTCACCTCCAGCAATGAACATGTCCTGAAACAAGAATTTCAATATTGATTGAAACGAGATAATGAATCTTGTAGGATGTCGAGAAGAAAACAAACCAATAGCACTGCTTTGATGTTGTCAGTAGTCAGGGGCAGCTCGGCCTCATCTTCTTGATATTTCAGTAGAACTTCTATCAGATCTTCTGATCTTTCAATTGCATTATCAGTCTTAGTGGCATTGGCTGCTCTGTGTTCGTTGATTATGCTTTCCAGAATCCTATCTGTTTGCTGAAAAATCCTATTTACCTTGAACTTTAATCCGCTGATCACAGGAAATGATTTGAAAGAAGGATAAAGATCTGTAATGCTAAAGCCTGATCCCAACTCCACAACTTGTTTAATTGCAGATGTGATTGTTCCTCGTTCCTCAGTTTTACTACCTATGGCTGCCCTGGTGGTAATATCAAACGAAGACAGGTAAACTCTTTCTGACAGATTGGCTGGTGATCCTACCGTGGAAGCGATCCATTTGGCCAGTTCAAAATTCTCCTCTTCATGTAGCCCTTGAAACGATTTCACACGTCTCCCACTCAACATATCCATGCAAATATTTAGAGATTTCTTTTGAAATAAACTACGATTTTGCCATGTGAAGAAGAGAAATCTGACTGTAAAACACATAACTCAAAAATAAATATGTGGTACAATTCGGCGGAGATGCCAAATATTGGCGCACATTAACACACATACTCAATTCAACAATATGTGGCACAAAGATGGAATCAGGATTTTCTTTCAAGGGGCAAAATTAGTACGATGTGGGATGAGTGAACTCTGATAAGCTATAATAATGGTATAAGCACAAAACTTTTAGAAGGCCCAATTGATTTAAGAGTCCAGTTAAAGGCCGATATAATTGATCATGCAGCATTTGTTGTTTCCAAATTTAAGCCCGAAAAATTATTTGTTTCCAGGATTGTACAGATCTTGACGGAGCATTATAACACGTTTTATAAATTGGGATTGAAATGAATCTTGAATTTATCACGTTTTTTACGTGTGTGGATTTATGGTAATGAAATACATACCAAAAATATATTTTGTGACCGTTGGTGTAAATCTTAAAAGGATGAAACTTTACAAAACTTTTACTTGCCCATAAAAACTGCGTCTTTGTTAGAAATGAGAAGCAGTGTATTTGCGGTGCCATTGTGGGGCTCTTTCGTTGAATTCCAACTCTCACTTTCACCCACACACTTTTACTTTTCTTCTCCTAAACTATTCTACACTCCAGCGCATCCATGCCCCAACCCCTCTTCTATGTTGACTAATTACTTCTGTTTTTGTGAGAGAGAGAGAGAGAGAGAGAGAGAGAGAGAGATTCCTATTCAAGTATTGGGGCAAGTTAGTTGATGCTAATATGGAGGCTATAAAGAACCATGAAGGCTAGTAAATTGAGAGAACAAGTGGCGAGACAACAACAGGTATTTGTGTGTTTTCTTGGTGATTTGAGAAAGAAAAGATTGATCTTGAATGGATTAGGTAGAAGTGGAATTGGATTAATCTTGGGTTGGATCATGTTGTTATGAGAAGGTTGTTTTGTCTACGGCAGAAGGGTAGTAAACACTATGCTACACTTTGTTTTGAATGATTGTATTTCTTTTAGGGTCTGATTTCAATTGCAACATGAATTTTAACACTTGTTTCAATTTAGAAAATGTTTTTATTTTTCTAGCTCCAATTGAGCATAAATTGTAAGAAGACATGTGTAGATAACCTCACAGATAATATGAGAAAATGATATAATATTCGCATATATGCTGCTAAAATGACATAATATTCGCATATATGCTGCTTGGAGCCTAAGCTAAAAACTTAACTGAAATAACAGCCTAACAGAAAATGTGAAAGGTAGGAGAAATACGTGAAAGCGGAATAGCAACTCAATAAGTGAGATGCGACTAATTGAGAAAAGACACAAATGCCCTTAATAGCTGATGACTAATAAAAACGTGACACACCTTCAACGACCTGTGCGCTTCTTCATCAAAACACCCATGCGTGCATACACAATACAGTAAGATATCCAACATGTAGAAGAAGAAGAAGAAGACAATATTAAAAGTGCAAAGGTCTTTTAAGGGTGGGAATGAGTTGCAAATCGTGTTTCCTTTTAGTAGTCATCCCAATGGCCTCTTCCATATCCAATTGCTCACATCTTTTCCCATTTGGCATTTCCCAATCGAAATGATAGAGTAGGTTGGCAAGTGTGAACTCCAGATTTGCCAATCCCAAAGTAATTCCAGGGCACATCCTCCTCCCACTACCAAACGGAATATACTCAAGATTATTCCCTTTAAAATGATCGGCCGAGCTATCCATGAACCTCTCAGGTATGAACTTATCGGCCTTGTCCCAATACTTGGGGTCTCTTCCCAGCGCCCATGCGTTGATCAACACTGTCGTTTTGGCCGGTATCTCGTATCCGTTGATTTCACAACTCTCCTTGTTGTATCTGGGGACTAATAGTGGAAGTGGCGGGTGCAACCTCATTGTCTCTGTGATCACCAGTTTCAGGTATTTTAGCCCATCCAACTCTGCTTCATCTACATATCCTTTCCCATCAAAAGCATTTCTCACTTCCTCTTGTGCCCTTTTCAGCCTACTTGGATCTCTCATCATCTCCGACATCGCCCAGCCCACCACGATTCCAGATGTCTCACCTCCAGCAAGGAACATATCCTGATCAACACACTCTAATTAGTATTAAATTCAATAACAGTTAGCTAGCTAGCATATGGTAAAATGGAAATTGAACAACCAGAAGCACTGCTTTAATATTGTCGTTTGTTAGGGAGACTTCATCCCCATCTTCTTGATATTTGAGCAGAACATCCACCAAATCTTCGGTTGAGCCCTCAGGCTTGGCTACTCTGTGCTGGTTGACTATGCTTTCAAGAACCCCATCCGTTAGCCGGAAAATCCTCTCCATCTTCAACTTCAATCCGGTGATGAGAGGCAGTGATTTGAAAGAGGGATAGAGATCAGCAATAGAGAAGCCTGATGATAACACGACGATTTGTTTCAATGTGGATGTGATTCTTTCTCGATCCTCAGTTTTCTTCCCAATGGATGCCCTGGTGATAATATCGAATGAAGACAGGTAAATTCTTTCAGACAGATTGACTGGTGATCCTTCATTGGAAGCGATCCATTTGGCCAGTTCCAAATTCTCCTCTTCACGTAGCCCTTGAAACGATTTCACACGTCTCCCACTCAACAGCTCCAGGGTGCAAATTTTCCTCAGGAATCTCCAGTACGCACCATAAGAAGCAAAGCCGATATTGGTGTAGTTGTAAGAGAAAGGCAGTGCTACAAGCCATGGCGGCCTGTTAGCAAAGGTGATGTCATGTGTCTTTAGCACCTGCTTCGCAGCTTCCGAAGAAGAAACTATCAGAAAATGAACTTCACCCATTTGCAGGTGCACTAGAGCTCCATATTTGAGTGCCAGATCTCTGAAGATTTGGTGGGGCGGCCGAGAGTCGCCGGCGAAAAGGTGCAAGTTTCCGATCAGAGGAAGCCTCTTTGGCCCTGGAATCTGATTCAGAGCTGAGTAACATTTCACTGTTTTCCATAATTTCACTACTATATACGTAAATACCAGAAAGGTAACTGTTATCAGGGATGATGCCAACTCTAACTCCATGGAATTTGAGAATACTGAGTAGTTAGTTTATTTCTACTTTTCTGTGATTTTCTTGCATTTTAATCATCAATATTTATAGAAACACATTAAAGGTACATGGTGTTTAACAAATTGATGATTTTCAAAATACCCATTTTTATAAGCCACTTATCTATCCATTTTACAAGAAATAATCTTTTTACCTAATTCGAGCAGTGAAATCTCCATAATACCCTCAATTTTAGTTATATTTACATAAAAAAAAAGAGTACAGGAGACTCTACTCGTGTCCAGAAACTCTACCCGCATCCAGGAAACTCTACTCGTGTCCAGAAACTCTACTCACGTCTACTTTTCAGATAAGGTGAACATGTTGTGAACACAAAATATAATATGGTGTTTACGAAATGCAGCAAGGTTCAATATGTCGTGAACACGGAATATAATATCGTTTTCACGAAATGCAGAAACGTTCACATATCGTGAACACGAAAAATAATATCGTGCTCACTATATGGAGAACAGTTCAACATATCATGAACACGAAATATAATATTGTGTTCACGATATGCTGATATCATGTTCACGATATGCTGATATCGTGTTCACAATATACTGATATGATATCAGAGGTATTTTCACTTTATGTAAATATAAACTTAAGTTGAGGACATTATTGACATTTAGACCTCAAAATGAGTAAAAAATTACATTTTTATAAAAATGGGTAAATAAGTTCCTGAACATATAAAAATATGTAAATTGAGGTATTTCCACTTTAAGAAATGCTAGCCGACTCTGTTTTTGTTTTCAGAATTTTATATTTTCATTTTTTTGAAGATTTCTCATTACGGATCATGTTGCACAAAAAGAAAACTTTGATAATGACGATAATAAATAAAAAGAGCATCCACAATGCAGAGATAAAATTGGATTTGATTCCATATCAAATGGATCACTTGCATTGTCGAGAAGTAATCCAATTCTTGGTGGGAGAGAGAGGTAGAATTGGATTCAAAGGATTGAATCTGATTCAATCCAGAAAGTAAAAAAAAAAAAAAAAAAGATTTGCACCATCAGCACGTGTAGTACACCGCGCTTTCTAGAGTAAGTCTCTTGTGCATCAGGTGTAGAGCTGTCAAAACAAGTCATGCCCGTTGGGCCGCCCCGCCCCGCCAAACATAAATAGAGGGTTGGGTTGAGTAATTTTAGGCCCGTAAAAAAGTGGGTCAAAGTGGGTTTGGCCCGTAGTGGGTTGGGCTTTTGGTGGGTTGGCCTGCCTTTATTTTTTATATATTTTCTAATATTTTTTTATAAAAAAAATAAAGAGAAATATTTAATAGTAATAATAATTCGTACCTCATGCAAACAATGAGTTATAAAATATTGATATGTGTTATTTATATATAGAAATTAAGAGATTTTTATGAAAATATTATTTTAAAAAGTGTTTTCATATATTATATGTAATTAAATGTATATATATCTTATTAAATGATATATATGTTACATATATACTCAATTTCCTTTGATTTTTTTTAAAAAAAATTAAAAAAATTAAAGAATAATTTGGTGGGTCGGCCCGCCTAACCCACAACCCACCGGTGGGTTGGATTGGGTTGAGATTTTGAGGCCCGCCATTAGAAAAGCCCGCCCCGCCCCGCCAAATGAAGGGTTATGGTGGGTTGTGGGCTGGCCCGTATTGACACCCCTAATCAGGTGCATGGATCTTAGATCCATGCAACCGAGTTGGATCCGGGTTACCCGACCCGCTTCTCTCGCTTTTTTTTTTTCGCGCTAACTTTTTAAAATTTTGGTCATGACTTTTACTTATGTTAAAGATACTTTTATGTAATGTGTAAAAATACATTTAGGTTATGTTAAGGATACCTTTATGCCCAGATTTCATACATTTACGTTAAGTTAGACATACCTTTAGGTTATGTTAAGGATACCTTTTGGTAATGTTTAGAGATACCTTTAGGTTATGTTAATGATACTTTTATGCTCAAATTTCATGCTTTTACTTTACGTCAGACATACTTTAGGTTATGTTAAGGATACATTTATATTATGTTAGAAATATCTTATCCATAACATAGTTGTGTTACACATTTTGTACACAAAGGTATCTCTAACATAACATAAAAATATCTTTAACATAACCTAATGGTATCCTTAATATAACGTAAAGGTATGTGACCTGGAGCGAATTCTAAGGGTATCAAATCAGGATTGCAAAGGAACCTGGAATCATGATTTCAAAGGTATCCTTAACATCACCTAAAGGTATTCTTAACATAACCTAAATGTATGCTTAATATAATCAAAAGGTAATATTAACATAACTAAAGATATCTTTAACATAACGTGGTATGTAACCTGGAATCAGGATTTCAAAGGTATCCTTAACATAACTAAAAGGTATCCTTAACAATACCTTAACATATATAACTGAAAGATATCCTTAACATAACTAAAAGTTATCCTTAACGAGCGAATTTGAACGCATCCGTCCAGGCGCGTGGACGCGCGGGTCGGGTCAGGTGCATGGATCTAGGATCCATGCACCTGATGCATAAAAGTTTTTGTGCGCTTTCTAAATGGGCACGTGTACTACGCGCACTCCATTTTTTATAAAAATGGATAAATAAATTCCTTGACATATAAAAATGGATAAATTGAGGTATTTCCACTTTAAGAAATGCTAGCTGACTCTGTTTTTGTTTTCAGAATATTTTCATTTTTTTGATGATTTCTCATTACGGATCATGTTGCACAAAAAAGAAAACTTTGATAATGACGATAATAAATAATAAGAGCATCCACAACAATGCAGACATAAAATTGGATTTGATTCCATATCAAATAGAACACTTGCATTGTGGAGAAATAATTCAATTCTAGGTGGAGGAGAGAGGTAGAATTGGATTCAAAGGATTGAATCCGATTCAATCTAGAAAGTGAGAAAAAAAAAAGATTTGCACCATCAGCGCGTGTAGTACACTGCGCTTTCTGAATGGGTGTGTGTACTACGCGCGCTCAATTTTTTTATAAAAATGGGTAAATAAGTTCCTTAACATAAAAAAATGGGTAAATTGAGGTATTTCCACTCTAAGAAATGCTAGCTGACTCTGTTTTTGTTTTCAGAATTTTATATTTTCATTTTTTTGAAGATTTCTCATTACGGATCATGTTGCACAAAAAGAAAAATTTGATAATGACGATAATAAATAATAAGAGCATCACAATGCAGACATAAAATTGGATTTGATTCCATATCAAATGGATCACTTGCATTGTGGAGAAGTAATCCAATTCTAGGTGGAGGAGAGAGGTAAAATTGGATTCAAAGGATTGAATCCGATTCAATCTAGAAAGTGAAAAAAAAAAAAAAAAGATTTGCACCATCAGCGCGTGTAGTACACCGTGCTTTCTGAATGGGCGCGTGTACTACGCGAGCTCCATTTTTTTTTTATAAAAATGGGTAAATAAGTTTATTGACATATAAAAATGGGTAAATTTAGGTATTTCCACTTTAAGAAATGCTAGCTGACTCTGTTTTTGTTTTCAGAATTTTATATTTTCATTTTTTTGAAGATTTCTCATTACGGATCATGTTGCACAAAAAGAAAATATTGATAATGACGATAATAAATAATAATAAATAGTTGGCCAAAACCTAGGTAGTTGATCGACAATAGCACATTTTTATTATTCAGTAATGTCGTAATTATGACAATATTAAGAAGAGGTTTTTATTAACCGCGTGTGTTATAAGAGCATCTCCAACAGTGCGCCATCACAATTTGATGGCGCATGTTTTCATCTCCAACAATAAAAAAAAATTCTGCGCCATCTCATCTTAACCGCTAGTTTTGCGCCAACTTTCCACAGGTCAACTCTTGCGCCATCTGATTTTTCTTTTCTTTTCTTTTTTTTTATTATTTGTTTATTTATTTTATTCTTTTTCTTTTCTTATTTTATTTTGTTTTTTAAATTCTTTTTCATTATTTTTAATTTGTATTCATTTTTTTCCTTATTTTTTATATTAAGAGCTATTATAATCATTCCGATTTTGGAAAAAAAATACAATACAACATATTAATAACTACATATAATATCTAGACATTAAACTAATTTTAATATAAAAATTGCATAAAATAATGAAACAAAAAATTATTAATAAATTAAAAAATGTTAAATAAATTAATTAATAAATAATATTATGGAATATTCTTTTTTGGTGCGGAGAATAATGTAAACTGTTGGAGATCATTGACAGTTATTACATAAAAATTGTGTAAGATTAACAGTAAAATCATGTACACTGTTGGAGATGGTCTAAATAATTAAAGTCAACGGGTGACAGGTCCATTGATTCCTTAAATAAGTCAGCGGAACAATTAAACAGAACCAGAAGAGAGTGCAATCTAGAGAGTGCCGCTATGTAGAAAACATTATCTATATTATTATTATATTAGCACGTATAATTTTTTGGTAAAAACTTTTATACACCGATCCGTGCAATCGAGTCGACCCATTCACGCATCCAAAACGCTTTTCCATGCGCCTCCCACGCGCCTGCACGCGCTCCCACGTGCTGAAAACTTGTGCTGAAGCTCATCCAAAATTCGCTTCAATAAACCAACCTTTGTGTATAGTTAAATCAACATTTGTGTATAGTTAGACCAATCATGTGTAGGTATGTCTAACATATATAAAAGTATGTTTAACTATATGCAAAGGTATGTCTAACATATACAAAGGTATGTCTAAGTATACATAAATGTATGTCTAACACAACGTAAATGTATGTCTAACATAATATAGTGATATGTGTCAAAATTCAAAAATCAAGCCAAAAAAAGACAAGACATGAAATTTGGGCAGAACTGGTACGTTTAACATAGTTTAATGGTATGTCTAACATAACGTAAAGGTATGTCTAACATAACCTATTGGTATGTGATTTTTTTCAAAAATCATGTGCGAAAAAAAAAAAGTGCAGTCCCCCCGACTTAAATCCATGCACCTAATTCACAAGAGACCTACTCTAATTTTTTATATACATCTAACTATTGTGAATAAAGTATAAACGAATCCGACCTGTTACGTTTAAACCGAAATATATAAACATTATTAAAATATATTACATTATTGATAAGAAACTAAAAAATTTGATCTCACACTTTAAAATCGGAATACTATAATAATATTTTAATATTAGACATTTTCAAGTCAAATGGGATAAGAAATCAATAATCTCATAATTATTACTTGTTAGAGAAGAACTTGTGTATCCCGGGTGTACAGATCTAAGATTTGTACCCCCAACCCGACCCAGATTTGTGATATATATACTTTTGTTTTTTCACTTATCTTCTCCACCATACTTCTTCCTCCTTCTTCTCTGTTTTTTTTTCCTCCATCTTCTTACCTTCTTCTGTAAATCTCAACATGTTCTTCGTCAATCTTCATAAATCTCTAATTTTCTTCTTCATCTTCACAGATCTCTTCCAAAATCTTCATAAATCTCTGAATATCGACTGACGACGAAGGGCACAACGCTATATTTTTCTTCATCCATTTTGTTGTTTTCTCCTTCATCTTCAAAGATCTTCTTCAAATCTTCACATATATAATCTGCTATTTTTTTAAATCTCCTCCATTCTTTTTCTAAATTTTCATTGGTTTTAATTTATTTGATTTTACCTTGAAAGTTTGGTGAATATGGAGTTTTTAAGGTTATTTGCAAATTTTTTTTTTTGAAGAAGATGCATCATTTGCAGAATATTTAAGCAGGAATATGACAAAAATGGCTGATTTTTTCTTTATTTTTTAAGAAGATGATGATTTACAGAATATTTAAGGAGGAAGAAGATGAAATTCGTTGTAATATTAAACTTTACGTTCGTTCTGATACCTGAAGAACATACAAGTGATACCTAAAAGTATATATTGGAACAAATAATTGATACATTTAGTGAATGAACTCATGATACCTTAAAAGTATACATGTGACACCTTAAAAATATTTTAGTGGAATTCTAAAATTGTATCTCAAATATAAAATTAAGTTATGAAAAAATCGATGTTATTGTAATACTCTTTGACTATCTATCTTTAAACCAATTTTGGTTCATATATATTTCTAAGTGTGTAATACAATTGAGATAAATATTTTAAATTGTTCTTATGTAATACCCGAAAGAGACTTATATAATACATTTAACGTAAGTAAGAAAAGTAAGTATCTAATACCTTAAAATGTAAGTTTGTAATAACATATAGGTAAATTGTAATACCTTAAATGTATTAGTGTAATACCTTAAAAATGCATACTCATTAACACTTAAATTTTTAAGTTTTAATATATTTATATATGTAAGTATTTAATAATATCACAAAAATGAATACTTGAAAGGGACTTATAAAATATTTTTAAGGTATATATGTCATATCTTATAATGAATAACGTTTATGTATATATGTGATACATTAAAGATATTTATATGATACCATAAAGGTAACACTTGCGATTCCTTAAAGGTCTTCATTTGATACCTTAACCATATATACCAAATAGATGAATATGCAAGCAAACTTGTGATACCTCAAGGTAACACTTGTGATACCTTAAGGCTCTTCATCTAATACCTTAAACTACTACATTTATGTGTGTGCGCGCTCATGTGACAATCTCAAATAACCATATGATACCTTAGATGCATACACGAAATACCGTAAAAACAACATTATATAGTTTAGAGAAAAATAACTTTCATACAAACATATAATACCTTAAATGTATATATACACATGTAATACCTTAATACCATCAACATGGTACCTTAAAGAATCGGTATAATTCACATAAAAACAAACAAAAAAAAAAACAGAAATAGCATAACACTTTCAATAACTTTGAATTTTTTCAATGAAACTACAAATTACAAAAAAAAAAAAAAGGTACAGATCCACAATCTCGCTTTCTCTCTCAATCTTGTGGCCACAAACAGTCATACAAACACAATCAACCAGAAAAATCAAACAGATCTTTTGAGAGTCAAACTCCAACTAGAACAATTCTTTTGCGTTGCGAGTTTTGGTAGTTCATGGCCGACACGTGCTCTCCGCTCACTCCTCAGGTGACCAGATCCACCATCGTCGAGCTCTCCAGAAGAGTTCACGAACTGGAGCCCCAGTCTCGGTGTGCTTCTCCTCCCAGAGATACATCGTCCTTACCACCGTCGACGTGGCTGTGCACGACGGTCATCGTCAATCGGAAGGACCTTCTTGCATCTTCGTCGAACCTTTAGAAACTGCTAGCCAAGAAACCGAACGAACAGAGCAAATTTAAGAGGAGAAAACCGAACAAACAGAGCAGATTTAGGAGTAGAAGAACTGAACGAACAAGACAGATTTAGAAGGAGAAGATAAAAATGATTAAACACAAATTAGAAAAAAATATATACTAACCCATTTTTCTAATCGGGTCGGGTCAGGAGGGTTGGAGGCACGGATCTAAGATCCATTCCCCTGTGTCACATAAGTTTTTGCCTACTTGTTAACAACAAATGGTATGCGTGTAATTGTAACTATGTGACCGATGATAGCTACTTTTTTTTTTCCTCTCAAGTCAATGGATCAATCTGAAAAGATTCTTTTCAGGGCGTTCTGAATATAACTATTGTAATCTAATATATAGTTTAATTACAATCACTAATTACTATTGATTTGATTTGTCCGGAAAATTGACTTAGATTGCAATTGAAGAAACTAAAAGTTTTCAAGATTACAATCAAATAAGAGTTAAGTTGTAAATTAATAAATGGTGATAGTTAAATTGATTTTTATAATTAACCCAAAATTAAAATATATGGCCAAATGTCAACAAAAAAAAATATAGAAGGAGACAAATAAAATAGAGAAAATACCCTCAACTATCCATTTATATATAACAACTTCACTTTAATACCCATAAATATAAACTTTTAACCCCATTTATTAAAAAATATAAACTATTGTCCTCAAATACCCAATTTTTTGGCCAAAGACTTTTTGCAATCATTGGTAATCATTGAAAAATGTTATGCCCAAACTTATTTTGCTACTTCCAATCTATACATATTTCTCCAAGAATTTCCAATATATCATATTCATATAATCTTTAGATCCAAGGCATAAAATGGAATCAGAGTTCAGGTTTATTAAGAACTTGAAAATATATTTATTATATTTATGTAATTAACAATTGGTGAGGAGAATTATTTGAGAAAAATGGATTTGGACGAATGTCCAAGATGTATACATTACAGAAGATATCGTCAAATTTTGACGATGTATGCACAAGAGCAACAAGACAAGGTAACATATTAGAATAATCAATATGTTGTAAAGGAGCACACAAGAGCTGATAGGGAAACCTTGAGGCAATGCGAACAACAAGCATATTATCTGGGTTTCCTTATGGTAAACCAGATGTTATATGTTGATTTAATGAATCATCAGGAAGCAACTCATCAAAACCATGATAAATGAAGAGATACCCGAGTGGAAGGAGATTCTTCCAGACACGTCTAAGATTTCCAAAGATCTTAGAGAAATCCAGAAGATGGTGCAGAGTTATGGTAACCGTCATAATCACCTACCAACACAAGTTCATCAGATCCTAAAACAAATAGAGATGATGATAAAAAATCAGAAGGAGACTCTTGAAATCATTTATGATATTAAAAAACGAGTCAATAATTTGGAGAACAAACCAAGTTCACCTAACCGAAGTTGTACGATGCATGACTGATGATGAAAAACTTTTTGTCATCATCAAAGGAAAATCCGGTATAAACAAGTAATGGATTTGGAGAAGATAAATCTGGAGGATCTACATGACCTTGTCGAATCCTTCGCGGGATTAGGAATTGTGGATCTAAAGATGAACGCAGGAGATGGATCCGCTTTGGTTATGCGTGATCAACATCAAAGACCACCAGTTGATCCCAACGTAACAGAAAGTTCAGGATCACATCATGTGGACGAACCAATGTCGCACGTGGGAGATTTCATCACAAGAGGAAATCCTATTGTCACAGGAACTTGACCACGTTCTAAAAGGCCGAATCTTTACAATACGTCTTATGGAAAATCTCAGCTCAACCCGATACATCCATATGGGTTGATGCTAAATTTGGATATCCCAAATTTCAAGAATCGTGAAGTCCTTATCGATGATTGGGCATCGGCTATGAGGATTGCAGCAGAACTCTCGATCTTACAAAGGAAGGATTCATCTTACTCTTTTTAATGAGTCTTGAAGGATCTGTAAATATCGCATGGGACATGACAACACTAGAAATGAAAAACATCGTTACAGCTGGTGAGTCATTGAAAGGAATTGTCGATAATATAGCAAAATTATTCAAAATTCATTTTATCGGCATAGGCTATTTTGAAGAACTGGAAGAAGAAAAAAGAAAAAGATACAAACAAGCTCTCTACAGCCTCGAGTTATATGATATTTGTCATATTGACGAATATATCAAGTTATTCACCGAATATCGATGGAAGTCCAAGGTGAAAGACAAAAAGGCTACGCAACTATTCTTTACGAAGATACCAAGTTATTTTATGTTGCCTATGTTTTTGGATAGAAGGAGAAGTTTCTTTCAAACAAAATAATATCGAGAGATAACTATGTCAGAAGAAAGAAAACAAAATTGATTGTACTTGTACATATCACACATGTTATATTGACATCTAATGTACATATGGAATGCTAGTGATCTATCACTCGTGACTAATAAGGTTCACGGTCAACCACCCTCAATCTGATTAGATCGAATTCTCTGTACCAAAAAAATCACACAAATACTTATATGTGACTGTCGCACATATTACGGCACTCGTGCACGGTCGACCGTGCCCCAGGACACGACCGTGCACGACTGTGGTGTATAAGTAGGTCTTTTTCAACAATAAGTATGTGGTTTTTCACTATAAGTTTGTGATTTTTTTCCTCTCCCACGACCGTGCTGCCTCGCGTGAAAACTAAGAGCAATCTGTAGCGCACGGTCGGGTCTCAGGATAAGGTCAAGATAAGTATATGATTTTTATCTATAAGTATGTCTTTTAGAGCTATAAGTATGTGTTTTCACGCACGGTCGACCGTGTCTCAAGATACGACCGTGCGTGAGTGTCGTCGCACATGAGACAGTCTCACAGGAGTCCAGCTTAAAAAAATAATGTCTCACTTGTGCACCACATCAAAACTACATAGTTTTGATATTAAAATTTTTTATTATTATTTGGAAACGCATTGATTTTCAAAACTATTAACATATTTTCAGGTATGAAATATATGTGGTGCATGGAGGGGATCTTATTTGCAATTTGACTCAAAATATGATTCCTTAAGATTCCTTTGAGATCCCTTAAAAAAGATGTTGATCAGCTTGTCGTTTTCAAATCCAACTTTCTCACAAGCTAATTACAAATTGAATAATACTATAATTCTAATTCACCTATTGAAACAAATCTTTATATATATAAAAATACAAACATTGTTAAAAATAGAAATGCAATATTTTCCCGCCAAAAACTCTATCCTATATATAGAAATAAATTAAATTACATTATATATTTATTAATTATTTAAAATATTTAATTATATATATACAAATATGTAACACGTCCATATATAAGTCAAATATTAACCTTAAATAGGATTAACAAATTATATTATATTAGGAAATCTATTACTCAGTATAAATCAAATTTGAAATTTATGGTATGTTCATATATAATGGAATTAATCTATATATAAAAACAAAGAAGTTGACAAAATTTACTAATTTGTCACTTTCCCTCCTAAAAATGTCACATCAATTTGATAATGTGGAAATAATTTTTTTTTTCCAATATTTCATTTTGACTTCTAAATTAATTTAATAATTTCATACTAGAAAATTGGTTTTACATGACACCAAAAAATATCCTATCATGTTAGATAATAATATATTTAAACTATTATGACACTTTATAAAAATGTTATATATTTTAATGTAGCAATATGTTAAATGCATTAATAAGTGTCATATTAATAATATGTTATTATTTTTATGCACTTTGAATTTTCCTTAGATATAATAATATAACACAATTTGAAGTGTCTTAATATGTTTACATTATCATTTTTATCTTTATATATATAAAAACACAAACATTGCTAAAAATAGAAATGCAATATTTTCCCACCAAAAACTCTATCCTATATATAGAAATAAATAAAATTACATTATATATTTATTAATTATTTAAAATATTTAATTATGTATATACACATATGTAATACGTCCATATATAAGTCAAATATTAACCTTAAATAGGATTAACAAATTATATCATATTAGGAAATCTATTACTCATTATATATGTATAAATCAAATTTGAAATTTATGGTATCAAAAATCATTACCTTCCTTTATAACCATGAGTTAAGTTTTAAGGGATTTTAATTCTGTTAAAATTAAAATTACATAAAATTTATGTTATAGATATGAGTTATGGTCTCATGAATCTTTATTAATTCTATTAGAATTAAATGTAATAGATCAAAGGTAATGAAATTTTAACCGAAGATTATTTGTGGTCCTATGGAATCATTAACTGACTATCATATATTAAATTTCAATTTATAATCAAATTACATTAAAGGTAAGATAACAATATGATATGATATATATATATATATATATTGATTATACACTACAAGAAAATCGTTGATAGACAACGGTTAAAAACCGTTGTCGTAGGCCAGAAAGCAGCGTTGTCGTAGCCAGGGTTGTCGTAGGGGTCAGCAAATTTTCGCTCATAGACAACGGTTTTTAACCGTTGTCTTAGACCCCTACGACAACGGTCATTACGCACATAGACAACGGTTATTAACCGTTGTTGTAGGGTTGTGGTTCCAAATAACCATTGTCTTATCTATCTACGACAACGCTTTGACAACAGTTTTGCGCCGTTGTCGTAGAGGCCTATGACAACGGTTATTAACCGTTGTCCCGCCGTTGTCTTAGACAACAATGACAACGCTTTGACAACGATTTTCAACCGTTGTTGTAGAGACTTCAGACAACTGTTTTTAACCGTTGTCCTGCCGTTGTTGTAGCTGTCTAAGACAACGGTTTTTAATCTTTACCGTTGTCGTACCCTTATTACAACATTTTTAAAACTGTTATCGTAGTCTATTTCAGCGTTGTCTTTTACAAGTTCTAGCAGCATTTAAAAATTATTATATATTAATTGAAATTCAAATATACAAAATAAACATTCAACTCAAAATAGTCATATCAAATTGAAACATTCATTTAACAATTTAATTTAAAGATTGCATGATACAAAGGGATCCAATCCATGAGGGGAAGGCAGTACACCTAATCAATTTAACAAGCAGAATGATTTCTCAATACAATTACTCTTCTTTCTTCTTTAATTCCTCTCATTTCCAGTCTTTTCAATTCTTTCTTTCCAAGATATGCACTAAAAATAACAATAATAATATTAGCTAACTAGTTAGTGACATGAAGAAGAGGTTTTGCCAAAATAAATATCAATTCCAATTGGGATGCTGATTGTGCACTTCAATAAAGTACATCTGATAATTAGGATGTTGTTTTCCTATATAATTATCCTACTGTAAAGTCAGGAACAGAATTTGGTTGTTTGATTACCCACTGTAAAGTGGTTAGATTTTCCATGGGGGAATCTGCAAAGCTATTGCATATTATGACTACTAACTTTCATTATTTCGTATAGGTTATGTTCCTGGAAAAACAAAACACCTCAATCATGTTAGAGAGTATTTGATCCAACTGATAAACAGATGATAACATAAAAGCATTTTAATTGCATCAAATATACCTTGCACAACCCCCCACCTGTACCCCAACACAACTAAAACCAAAATTTTCTGTGCGTTAATCGTTAATTGTTATTCGTAAGGATAGATGTCAAATATCTCATCTCTCATGAATATACAGTCAAATTACAGTCTCCCCTTCTATCCCCTCCCTTTCATTTCTTCGTCCATCACTCACGTCCAGTAATTTTTTGCATCTTCTCTCATTTTCCACATTATGCTCTACGAATTAATTTTCTTTAGTTTTCACTGTGTTCCTAATCTTTGAATTGAATTCTAACGAACTTTCAGAAGGTCTTCTAAATAGCAGCATGTCAGAAAAGTTAAAAATAATATATAAGATAAGAACAGTTTGCACAGCATTAAAAGATGATATCATATACTCAAATATGAAGAAAAGCTCATTGTTTTCTCGAACAATCTCCAACAACTTGATAGTATTGGGATGGTTCAGTTTACGTAGAGCCTGCACAAAAGAAGAATAAAGAACAGTTAGCTTTCTCAATTAAAACAACTGCACCCAACTTCCATATTTTCACCTCCGAATTCCATTCTATTTTGTCATTAATAAACCAAATTCTAAAATGACTCACAACCTTTACTTCTCGCAGGTTTACAGATAGATAAAAAATGCAACCATACGAATTCATTTCCTAATTAAACTAACTTTTCCACCCTAAGCAAGATTCCCTTTTGGGCCATACAACACTGAGTTCCTGCCCTTTCATTGATTAAAGTTGAAAAATCAGTTCTTTATTGAAACTAATCTAAATTTTCATCACAGGAGGAGTTCAAGCTTGGAAAATGACAGATTTCTCTTTAGATTGATGAAGGGTTGAAGAATCTGTAGCGGATTATAAAAAACAATACCTAATCGAGTGGGATATGGCAGCGGGGCTCGGGCAGAAAGGAGACAGCGACCGAGAAATGACAGGAATGAGGCGAGGCAGTGGCTGGCGACGTGGGTGATCATCTGCACATCCAAACAAACGCTTATATGATTTACCATTGGACTAATCAACAAAAAACAGCAAGTAGTATCAGGCTTTTTATTCGACAAACACCTAAGAAATAGCATTCATCATGATGGTTCCAAAATTTCAAATGGCCTCTAAACGAGCCTCTAAATCAAAGGCTCGACAAGGTGACTCTATGAAGTGAACATGGTATACAGAGTTCATCCAGATTAAAGAAAAGCAAATGGTTTTCAAGCTTCAAAATGGGGTTGTCGAGATTGGTGGATGATTCAACTCTTTCTTATGTGTCATAGCAACATGTAAACTACTTTCAACTAAGAACAAAAAAGGAATTCAAGATCCAGTAGAAAAGAGCAAGACCATGGATCCGAGCCTTGATAAAGGTCTTTGTATCTAGCCAATTTATGTAAGAATCAATCTTTGTTCCCATTCAAGCAAGAAGATCACAGAATCACTAGAATCTTACAGGACACAGGTGTAAAACATCATAGAAGAGCACAAGATTGGGAAATAGAGACATTCAAACAGGTTTTTTTTATCAAAAATTACACCAGATGATCAGTCTATAAGAGGGAAAACAGAATCAATCCACCAAAATACAAAAAACCCAGCTTGAAAAATAATAGAAACACTAAACACAACAAATCATGGTTTCACAAAAAAACAAGCCCAGGAAACAAGGGTTTTCTTCAAGAAAAGCAACAATCAAGAAAGCCAATAAAATAACATTGGGAGAGTAGTTAAAAGAAAGACCTGAAGAAGAGAAATTGTGCAAAGATAGCCACTCGAAAGCCTTCAAAGACTACAAAGAACTCTTCTCATAATCATACTGATCGGCTTCTTCTCTCTGCCTTCACCTTCACTTTGGATACACTTTTATGATTGAATAAAGAAACCTCATTTCAGAAAACATCAAAAACAGTATTGCGGCGGAGGCGGCTGCATTTCTCATCATCGGAGAAGATGAAGATGGGGTGGTGGGATTGGATGCGGGGACCAGTTGTGTATCTATACTCATTCATATATATTATCTCGGACGCAGAGAGGCAGCGGCGACGGTGCGCGCGGAGCAGAGAGGCAGCGGCGACGGTGCGTGCGGAGCCGAGAGACAGCGGCGATGGTGCGCGCGGTGTAGAGAGGCAGTGGCGACGGTGCGCGCGGCGCCGAGGCGGGGATGGGTGCGCGGCGCCGAGAGGCGGGGATGGGTGCGCGGCGCGGAGGCAGGATGGGTGCGTTTGAATGTGAAGGGATTTCTAGGGTAAATTTGGGGATTTTGATTTTGGGGTAAATTTTGATTTTTAGGTAAATTTTACATGTATTTACATATTGTAAAAAAAAAAAAAATCAAGTTTATTTAGTTTACGACAATGCTATCACAAGGTTATAACAACACTATAAAGTTACTGTTGTCTTAGGGATATATGACTACGCTTTAACGACAACCTCATATTGTACCCGTTGTCTTAGGGATCAACGACTACTTATCTACGACAACCTTATGTCATAAGCGTTGTCTTATGGTTCATTTTTTACCTAAGACTACACCACTACGACAACCTCAAGTCACAACCGTTGTCTTAGGGCTGAATTTTACCCTACGACTACGCCTCTACGGCAACGTCAATAAAGCGCCGTTGTCTATGAGCGCATTTTTCAGCCCTACGACAACGCCAATTTTGGCTACGACAATGGTTTTTTCAAAAAATTGTTGTCTTAGGGGCGTAGTCTATGTGCATTTTTCTTGTAGTGATAGTTCTCAAATGTCTATAATTGTGATGTGATTGAAATTTTGATTTGATCTTTCTTCCAAAATTAAACAATCAAATGTTTATTTAATTATTTATACCAAAATTATACTAACAAATCTTTATGTACTAGCAAAAGTTAGAGGTAGAATTGATTATGATTTAACAAGTTTGATTAAAATAACAAATAATTTAGAATTTCAAATGAAATTCATCATCTGTAAATGTGCATAATATGATTGAAAAACATGTCTTTCAATAAGGTTCTCAAAGGTTATCTTACTTTCATAATATGTTCTTTGATTTCTATTTTTAAAAAATTGTATTTATTTACCTTTTCCATGCATGTTAATTAACTAACAGTCTTAGGTCTTATGGTGATGATTTTAGGTTGTTTAAATGAAGAAATTGTTTCATAGAGCATCGGTCAAGGTTGTCAACAAATACTTAGAATTGAAGAAATTTTAAATATTGTTGGTATCTTGGTGAGTTAAAGTTTATGAATTTTTTGATTTTAATTAATATAAACAAAAAAGTTGTATTGTTTTAAAATATTAAGAATATGACCAATGTTAAAGTTGTTAGTTTCCTCTAGATTGGATTTATCCATATTTTACCAATTACTTCTTAGTGATGTATTTAGAAGAAATGATTATCATATTTGTTTTATATTCTCATGGTCAATCTAAACAAGAAGTATTTGTAAATATTCATGATTTATGACCAAATACTCAAATATTCGGTTATGATGATATTCTAAATATATATTTGCTTGAGCAACGAATACCATTAAAATTAGTTATGATGATATTCTAAATAGTATTACATTAATTTTCGTAATTTTTTTATTAATTATATATATATTATGCTTAAGTTAATATTAAACTTTCATTTATCGCTTCAATGAAAAATTAAGTTTCATTATTATTGTTTCTTATTCTTTTTGTATATATCTTTGAATACTCATATAATAGATCTTTTGAAATAACTAGTGGTGTACCCGTGCGTTGCACAGTGTTATATATATATATATATAATTATTAAAAAAATATAATAACATATAAAATGTAATGATTATTTTTTTTTTTTAAAAATATTGATACTCTTTTAATTTGTATTAGTATAAAGCTAGGTATTTTAACTTTAAATTTATGTCATTATAAATAATTATATTCGAAAATATTAGAAATTTGAAATATATAAAGTAATATATTAATCTATGGACTAAACAAACAAATAACATTACATGGGTAGTGAAATTTTAAAAAATAAATTTAATATCTAAAAATAAGTTATATGTATTAGAAACGTTATGATTTAAGTATTGAGATAAATAAATTTATATTTTATTGACATTTATAACTATAAATACACACGTATTTTAATAATTCTTTTTGGTTCAACGTCACATATAACTCATTTATTTTAAATCAAATAAAAAATTATATCAGCTTATCAAATACATGAAAATCTCTCTTGCTATCTATTTAAATGAAACAATTCAAAATTGGACTTAATCTACACATTTTGAATAAAACAATTATGAATAATAATTATAAGATTGATAAGTCAATATATCAGAGACTAAGAATGATGAAATTTTAATTTGTGAAAAACCAAAAAAAGTACCTCTGTCTAATCCCTTATGTCACCTCAATTAATTAGAATATAAATATAAATAAAATTTGACAACAGATAAATATAAAATAAGAAAGATAAAATAAAATATTTTTATATTTCAAATGAATAAGTTGGTTAACTTGCAATAATAATTTTAATCCAATTTTTTCTATTTGATATGTTTTATATGTGTAATTTATTAGGTTCACCTATAATATTTTTTTATTTATACATTTTAATATCAATTTACAATAAATTAATATTATATATCATAAAAACGTTTAAAATGAAAATTCATTGAAGCTCACACACATACATTTCCATATTTCAGTTTGATAAAATTTACATGAATATAAAAATTTAAGATCATTAAATAATGATTGATTTTATATATTATATATTTAAAATAGGGTAAATTACAAAAAAACAACCCTAGCTATCGACTTTTTTAAAATTGCAACCTAATCTGTTTTTTTTTTTTTTGCCGATTGCAAAATTTCCGGTCATTTTTCCGGTAAATGAATTAATTTTTTTCACTTTACAACCCAAACCTTAATTTTTTTGTCCAATCGCAAATCATGTTTTTTTTTTTCGCTTCACACTGATACTTTTATGTTATATATATGAGTGTGACATTTATGTTATATAAGTGTGATCGATATTCATAAAATAAATATCAAGGAAATATTGGTCAAAATTGGTGAAATATATGTAACATCGGTAAAAAATTGATGGAATATCAATAAATATCGAGAAAATATCGGAATATATTGGTAAATATAGGAAAAATAACAATAAATATATGTACCCATATTTCCATCGATATCAATATTTTCACGATATTTTCGTGAATTTAAGTTACCTATATTTCCACCGGAATCGAAATTTTCATTCTTGGTTGCAATCTGATAAAAACACAAAATTCAGGTTGCAATTAGATTAAAAAAAATTAGGTTGCAAATTGAACAAATTAATCTCTATTTTTCGGGAAAATTTGCAATCAACAAAACCACAAAAAGATTGGGTGGCAATCTGAAAAAAAAAAAAAAAGATTAGGTTGCAATTTGAAAAAAGTCAATAGGTGGAGTTGTTTTTTGTAATTTACTCTTTAAAATAAGTACTTAAAAAATAAGATGAGAGATAATAAATATATAATCCCTTATTTAATCTTATTATCTATTTATTTATTTATTTTTGACATTTCTATACAATAAATACTAAATTGAGTATTATAACTGATTTCTTAAATTAAATATTTATTTATTTTTATTGAATTTCTTAAAATACAATAAATAATTTTATTTATTTTTATTTGTATTGAGTTTCTTAAAATACAATAAATAGGTTTATTTGTATTTATTTATTTGTATTGAGTTTCTTTCAATAAATACAATATGAAAGCAATTAATAGGTTTCTTAAAATAGTAATTATTTAATAAGTAGATAATTTATTACAGTTATTTTTGGCAGAATATCCTGCTTTTATATATATATAGATATATTTCACTCTCTAATTCAATCACTACAAGAAAATCACTGATAGATAACGGTTAAAAATCATTGTCGTAGGCCAGAAAGCAGCGTTGTCGTAGTCAGGGTTGTCGTAGGGGTCAGCAAATTTTCGCTCATAGACAACGATTTTTAACCGTTGTCTTAGACCCCTACAACAACGGTTGTGACGCACATAGACAACGGTTTTTAACCGTTGTCATAGGGTTATTGTTCCAAAGAAGCGTTGTCTTATCTATCTACGACAACGCTTTGTCAATGCTTTTACAACGATTTTTAACCGTTGTCATAGAGACCTATGACAACGGTACAAAACCGTTGTCATAGCTAAGAAAGACAACGCTTTGACAACAGTTTTTTGCCGTTGTCATAGATGCTTACAACAACGGTTTTTAACCGTTGTCCCACCGTTGTCGTAGATCAATTACACAACGCCTTTTGTTTTATTTTGACCGTTGTCGTAGATACTTATGACAACGGTTTTAAACCGTTGTTGTAGGTTAATTTTAACGTTGTTGTCCAAACTGTTGTCGTAATTCATTTCAGCGTTGTCTTTTACAAGTCATATTTATTACAGTCTAATAAAAATTCAAATATATAGAATAAGACATTCAACTCAAAATAGTCATACCAAATTCATCTAATACTTCATACAACAAATATTCATCTAAGAGTTCATAACAAAAATTTAACGTCAAAATAGACAAGTTATCACCCACAAGGTTATCATAAGTTCATCAAAACAAGTAACGTACATTCCTCCCACAAAGAGATCCAATGACAAATGAATATATGATTCAATCCTCTCATCAACTAAGTCTCCCATTACCTAATATTCATAAATATGTTCTTGAACACGTTCCGCCCACTTCTTACGCACTTCATTGTTATTCTTACTCCCATTTCTCTTCGATGAACTGTTAAACATAAAATATACATTATATGTACATTGAATGAATATAAAACGTTCAAGAATAACATATAAGAACCTAGGTTAAAAACACATGAACCTTGTCCAACTCTTTGAAGTCCTAGTCCTGAGTACAAAAGGAGTCGAGTATTAGTGCACAAGTTAATAACAGATTATGGAAATATCAACCAATGCCCAAGTATACACAACTTATTCAGTTTCATGATGCAGAGAGTATTCATTTAGTATATGTGGATGACAATTTTTCGTCTTTCACACTACAAGAAAAATGCACATAGACCAATGTTTTAAAAAACTATTTTAGAACCGAGGCGTTTTCCTGTAATACATCGAGGCGTAGGAATCAATTCGAACCGAGGCGTAGGAACCGAGGCGTAGACCTAATATATATTATTTATATATAGATATATATATGATATATCTTATCTCCCTGCCCACTCCACTAGTAATAAATTAGTAATAAATTATGTCCCCCACTACCCACTACCCACTAGAAATAATAAATTAGTACAAGTGAGAGCTTTGTTTGAAGATGAATACATTCTACTTGCGTGCGAAGATGGTGTGCGCCCCTGCGAGGAAGAGTCGCAGGTCTGGGTGTGCGCCGCTGCGAGGAAGGGCCGCAGGTCTGAGTGTGCGCAGCTGCGAGCGCCACTGTCTCCACCTTCGTGCGCGCCGGTAAGAGAAGAAAGGGACAGCTCCTGCGTTTTTTTTTTTCTTGCTGCTTTGTTTGAAGCTTGAAGCTGTTGCGCGCTTTGTTTGATTGGAAGACTCATATCAAAAACCTACCCATATTAAAAATCCCATAGAAAAAAGCTACCCAAAATAAAAAAGCCCAACCCAAACCCTCATTTTTTGTACAGCAGCGCCTCGGTGCGCCTCGGTACGCCTCGGATCGACCGCCTCGCCTCGACCGCCTCGGAACGCCTCGGAAGGACGAGGCGCACGCCTCGTTGCCCAAGGTAGAGGCGCACGCCTCAGAGGCGGTTTTGCTCAATTTCGAACTGAGGCGCGCCTCAGTGCGTACGCCTCAGTCGTTTTTTAAAACAGTGACATAGACAACGGTTTTTAATTGTTGTCATAGCCCAAAACAGGCGTTGTCGTAGCTCGCGTTGTCGTAGGGGTCAGCATTTTTTCGCACATAGACAACGGTTATTAACCGTTGTCTTAGATACCTACGACAAGGGTTGATACGCACATAGACAACGGTTTTTAACCGTTGTCGTAGGTTTGTTGTTCCAAGTAACCGTTGTCTTTTCCATCTACGACAACGCCTTAACAACGATTTTGAACCGTTATTGTAGATACTTAAGACAACGGTTAAAAACGTTGTCCCGCCGTTGTTGTAGCTATCTAAGACAACGCTATGACAACGGTTTTCCACCGTTGTTGTAGAGGATAAAGACAACGGTTTTTAACCGTTGTCTCGCCGTTGTCATAGCTATCTAAGACAACGTTTGTAACCATTGCCGTTGTCGTAGACCCTTACGACAACGGTTTGTATTCAAACAAAAACCGTTGTATTATCTTGATATGATAATTTTTTGAAAACTGTTGTCGTAGTATATTTTTAGCGTTGTCTTTTACAAATTTCAGCAACATTTAATAATTATTATATATTAATTGAGGATATACAATATAAACATTCAATTCAAAATCAATTAATATCAAATTGAAATCATCTAAAAGTTCATATAACAAATGTTCATAAGAGAAGTTTATAACAAATATCTATCACCAAAATAAAAGTTCATCACAAACAAGTTACGTTCCATGACAAAGAGATCGAATGCTTTGTAGCTGGTCCAATCCTCTCATCAACCACTTTATGCCAACTAAGTCTCCAATTTCACTCCACTTTCAATTAAAATACTAACTCTTCTTGTTCCATGTGGAGGGTACGTATCTGAACACAAACAAATAACACAAACTTTATAGCACTTGAACATTATAATAATTTCATCAATGAAAATAACCATTATATATTCAATCACATAGCATGGAGTTAGCTGAGCATTCTCTGTAATACCAAGTTACAAAGAAAAGAACCATTTTATTCAGCAACTGATATTTTCTTCAAGTCGGTATGATATAGTAGTAGAAAATAAAAGTAGGCACTGCCCAATGCCTTCACATTTGCATCTCCATCCAGTTGGAATGGAATTGGACTAGAAGCACACAATCCAAGTACATAAATTAAGTCATTCGTCAATAGTTAATTCTATTGCCACTGATAATGAATTTCCTACATGTTTATCAGGAAACTGTTTTATAATGCCTCAACTCTTTGACAATGGAAAGACTTCTAGTGGCAAAGGTGGAAAGATAATATTAGTCCTTTTACCACCAAGGAACAATAATTTACCAGTCTCCAAGTAAGTCCACTAGATCTGGAAGCAAGTAAATACATCACAGCATGAAACACATGTGTTGAATTCCCAAGATGATATTCCTACAAACTAACTGGATCTTGATTACATAGCAATGTGTTGTCACAGAACAAAATTGCAAACTTACCACATACCAAGTGGTTCGGTAACTAAAGTCAACACATAAATATGGACGGATGTAAAGTAAATGTTTCCAAATCAAGTAAAGATGTTAGTGGCCCAGAAGAAAAAAAATTATTTGGAATCAACAAATTGAAAAAAACAGCATTCATAAAGATATGACAGGTCTCATAAAACAAATAGTAGCAGAAAACACTACTACCCCTTAACAAACCAATCATTTTATACGTACAAAACCTGTGGCAGAAATCAAAATGGCTGCATCTTTAAATGATTTCACACTAGGCATACATCACATTATGGAAAGAAGTGATTGAATGACTTTCAAATAAATAAATGCAGTCAACTATTTGGCATAGGCGCATAGCAAGACTATATGAAATATATGAAAATAGAGAAATAAATAATTGAAAATAAAATTAACAGGGCACTGTATTCTATGTCTAGAGAAACCAACAGGAAGATGATGTGCAAGAAAGATGCTTACCATTTGTCGAAGTGCCAAGTCAAAGGATCTCTTGGGAGCAGAACTTGATAAAACTTTAGTTGGATTCTTGGAATAGCCCACAGCTCTATCATTTGGGGAAGCACCCATACTCCTTAGAACTGAGCGATCTGAGCTGCTGACAGGATTGGATTGTAGTGAGTCCGCGTCATCATCACCAGATGAAACTACTGAACCCTTATTGTAGGAACTGAAGTGGTCCCTCTCATGACTATGAGATGAACTAACACTACTTGTCTTGATGGGCGAGGCACCTCTCACCCTTGAAGGGGCTCTAGCACCAGCTGAACCAGTGCTCAGCCGTCGAGGTGTTGGTGTGTCTGATCTTGGACCATGTGTAGGATTACTTGGTGGGGAGAACAACCTCCTTGATGGAGAAGCATTCCGCAAAGTAGGAGGCGGACTTGGATGAGTGACGGAAGATGGCCTGCTTCTTGACTGCAATGTACTATTATTACCAGATCAAGGGGATGGACTAAGGCGTTGAGGACTAGCACTTCTCCTACCACTCCTATAACCCTTCTCCATCTAAAATTGAACACATTCAAAACCATTTGTAGATATCAATTAATAAGAACGGAGTAAGGTGAAAATTTCTATTCACATTGGTTCTTTTATATTCAAGGCCTTACCGTGGATGATCTCGAGATTGTAACAGGTTAACTCCTGGGCCTGCCCCTAGGTGCAAGACTAACTGGCGGTGCCTCATCATCCAGGGAACGAAATAGAGGAGTTTCAGGAGGGGTTATTAACCTAGAATGGCACCATGTATCGGTGAGCAACAAATACACTTTACGGTTAGACAAATAGTTTTAAACAATGCAGCAAGAAATGAGTGCACATATAAACCTTCTTT
The DNA here is from genome assembly GCA_005771605.1 of Scutellaria baicalensis. Taxonomy (NCBI): domain Eukaryota; kingdom Viridiplantae; phylum Streptophyta; class Magnoliopsida; order Lamiales; family Lamiaceae; genus Scutellaria; species Scutellaria baicalensis. The sequence goes on from CM016726.1 coordinate 23,368,887, forward strand.
AATACTCCCTCCGTCCCGCTTATCTTTGCCTACTTTCCGTTTTTGGACGTCCCAGTTAACTTTGCCAGCCCAAAAATGGCAAAAAAAAAAATTACGACCTTACCCCTCCACTTCATTCATTTTACTTACTTTACACTCAAAAAACACACATTAATTACAAAACTGCCACTCAAAAACATTAAAATAACACACCACATCAAAGTCAACAGTTTTTTCTTAGAATTCGTGCCGGTCAAGGGTGGCAAAGATAACCGGGACGGAGGTATTAATTATTTTGTTCCCAATTCTGTATCATTAGTGTTTCCAACTCTGTGGTTAGTGCCATCACAGAAAAGAGACTACCAAAAAAAGACATAATCTAAACCAACCTAACCAACTCTTGAAGAACATTGCTCAGTTATCATTCTTGTTCTTTACATGAAACATACAAAGAGGATCGCATGACCACGCATATAATGTAATAAGCGCTTTCAAAAAGAGGAAATAAAACATGAGAAAAGACATTCATAACCAGAGAAAAGCAACCAACCAGTCGTAGTCATTTTTATCTCCTTCTGCATTAAGCAGGTCACTACTCTCTCCACGAGCAGGAACGGAGATTCCAAGCTTAGAATCAGAAAAGTATCTTAATTTCGTAGCTGCCAACCATAAATGATGAATAACAACACTTGTCTACATAAAGAATGGATACAATAAATGCATCACATACTTCATTAACGTGAAAGCCATGTATAGAACAGATACAAAAGCAGATAACACAGGGTTAAGAATTTACAGAAAACATCGTCAAAGTCATCATTCGACTGGAGCAAGAAACTTTCCCTTTCTTTGTTCTGCACCTCATTGAACAGAGCAAGAAACAAATAAAGATGCTAGTAATATGATAATCAATTCAACTCCAATCATCAGAAACATGAACAGAGATTATAGCCTCGAGAGAGGATATCAAATATTTTAACAACATTCTTCTTTTGAACATCCATTTAAAAGTCAACAAATGTTCATCACAATGTTTATCCGATTCCCTTGCCAAAAGAGAAAAATGAAAAAAAAAAAAACAAGAAAAAGAACGACAGCAAAACCAAATAATCTTTAGAGTTGAAGGAATCGAGCTGGTTTCCATTGAGGTTTCCAACAATTCCCATTACTGATTTTCTTGTTTTGATTAATTGCTCAAAACTCTTCTTCTGGGGCAGGGGGCGATGGAGAGGCGGAGGCAGGGCCAGGGGCAGGGGCGGGGGCGTGCGGCGGAGGGCGACGAGCCGTGGAGCGGCTGAAGCGGCGCAGCGTCTGGGAAGGATTCGGGGGGGCGGGCGGGCGGCGGAAGGCGATGGGCTGCGGAGCGGCAGAAGCGGTGCAGCGTTTAAGACAGATTCGGGGTCAGGCGACGGGCTGCGGAGCGGCGAAAGAGATTTGGATCGAGGGCAGATTGGCGTCGGCGCTCCTTGGGGGAAATGAGGATGAGAAATGGCTGGGAGGGTTGGATCTAGGGTAGATGTACCCCAATATCTTAATAGCAGATAGGGTTATAAAAGGGTGCAGCGGCGGCGAGGGCGGGAGCGGTAGGAACAACGGCGGTGGGGGTAGCGGAAGCAGGGGCAGGGGCAGCGGCGGCGGCATCGGTGGAGGGGGCAGTGGCGGCGGCGAAGGAAGAACAGATACCTAGGGTTTTCTAATGGGCATTTGAATTGGGGATTTAATGTAAACTTTGCATTTTATTTTACATGTTGTAATAATACTATAATAAAAGAAATTCAAATTAATTTAGTTTACAACAACGCTACTATGAGGTTAAGACAACGCTTGAAATTATTTGTCTTGGGGATCAATGACTACGTCTCTACGACAACCACATATCATAAGTGTTGTCTTAGGGATCAATGACTACGTATCTACGACAACCTAATATCATAAGCGTTGTCTTAGGTCTCAATTGTAACCTAAGACTACGCCTCTACGACAACCTCAAGTCACCACCGTTGTCTTAGGGCTTTATTTTACCCTACGACTACGCCTCTACGACAACGCCAATAAAAAACCGTTGTCTATGAGCGCATTTTTGCACCCTACGACAACGGTTTTGTCTACGACAAACGCCAATTTTGGCTACGACTACGGTTTTTTAAAAAAACCGTTGTCTTAGGGGCGTAGTCTATGAGAGAATTTCTTGTAGTGTCAATAACACTATATCAATGTTTCAAATCATTTTAACTTAAACTAGTAACATAATAAATCTAGAGTCACCGTGAAAGCCAAACTATCTATAAGTAGATGTATCCAAAACTTCAAATAAATTGTGTAATAGAATGTTATGAAATCAAAAATCACCTCCATGATAGTATCAGTGCCGAATTTTTTCCTCCACTCAAGCATGTTCGCCCACTTGTTCTTTGCTTTATCAATATTAAACTTCCTGGCTTTAAGGAATCTGCAAATTGTTGATTGATCAGGGGAAAGAAAGTATATTATAACTAAATTTTTGGTCATTAATGTTTTTGGAATATACATGCAACAACGCATCAGCAGCAAATTTGTTAGTATTTGTCCATCTTCTCTTATGCGGGTGCCATCGGGTTTCGTATTACCTAACTGATGGACTTGTAACACTTTCTAAAGCAGAGATGCTCCAAATCTAGAAAAAAGTTAATGACTAGAGAAGCAAGAATGATACTCATTTAAATGAAGTTTGATGTTAATTTCACTCATCATGGAAAGCATACTCAATAAACATAGCTAAATCTAACATCCCAGAATCCAAAATTCGTAAAAACACTTTGAAATCAAACATACTAAACTCACTATCACACATTCACATTCCCAGTGAAAGTAAATCATTAAATTGCCCACAATGCACAACACATGCTACATATAGATGCAATAGACAAACACACATGAAAATATGCAACTCATTAATTCATACCAAAAACAGGAAAAACAAAAAACAAAACTCTCTTACAAACACAAATGTTTTCACATGTTTGCAATGGAAAACAAAATTACACATGTGTCTGAGAAGTGGGGATCGATTTGAAGCTCTTGAGGCAATTTTCTTCAAGAATGAAATACCTATTAAGTAAATATTGCAACCCAATACGATTGTGGCTAATCAAATAAAGCCAACCCTCCATTTTATCTTCATTTTCTGTCATTCCCATTTCTCCAAGATTACAAAAAAAACAAAAAAAAACAAAAAAACAAAATCCAAACTTTGTTACTCACCTTTGTGAATTTAGGACACAAGAAACTGTTTCATAGACAAGAACTCAGATCAGTGCAGTGCAGTGCAGTATATGTGAAACACAAATACTGCAAATCTTGTTCAAGAAACAGCAAGAATATATGAAATGTAATTGCTAAGTATACACTCAACTTGTGGAAAACAGCAGATAATTATAATAACATGCATATCAACTTAATCTCAAACATGATGTCAAATTGCAAATCCAGAACTGCAAACTTCTCCAAAATCACCCAAAATGGGGCACAAAAGCATGGTAAAGCAGATAATGGCTCATGAAACAACTAATATAAATCAGATAACCGTAAAATTGCTCTTCATGTTTACAGAAATACATCCAGCTCCTATGCAACACTTTTCCTGTAAATCAAAAACCCATTACAGAAATGATTCCATATCGATCCTATTCAAACTATATACACATATAACAAATATATACACAAAAGTTTGGATGTATTATGCATGTAGAGAGAGAGAATTTAGGAAAGGTATTATTTACCAGATTCGCAGCTTCGACGCTCTCCTCTTAGTCGCGCCATCTCCAGATTCAAAATCTAGGGCTTGCTTGCTCGGCTTGGTCGATCTGACCTCTTGTTGAATATGAAGAGACGAGAGATGAGGGATGCCAGTGGGATAGCAGCAGCGGTGAAAAAGAGAGAGAGGGAGAGAGAGAGAGACTGGCGGGGTAGCAGCGGCGATGAGAGCGAGAAGGGGGAAGCGGTGGCCGGGACAGCAGCGGCGGTGTCTACAGCGGCGGAGGAAGTAGCTGGCGGCGTGGTGAGCAAGGAGGCGGGGATGAGAGAAGGCCAGAGAAAAAAATAGGGCAGCGGTGCGAGGGAAGTGGCGGCCGGGCAACAGAGACGACGGCACCGATGACGACGACACCGACGGCGACAGCTACGGCGGCATCGGTGAAGTCTAGCATTTCAATTGGGAAGGGATATCTAGGGTTTTGGTTGGGGATTTTGAATTTGGAGATATAGTTTATACACTAATTCTTTTATTTTACATTTATTTACATATAATAGTAATAGTAATAATAAAAAAATATCAAGTTAATTTAGTCTACGACAACGCTACTATGAGGTTAAGACAACCGCGATAAAGTTGTCGTTGTCTTAGGGATCAATGACTACGTCTCAACAACAACTTCATATCATAACCGTTGTCTTAGGGATCAACGGCTACGCATCTGCGACAACCTCATATCATAAGCGTTGTCTTAGGGTTCATTTTTTACCTAAGACTACACCTCTACGACAACATCAAGTCACTACTGTTGTCTTAGGGCTAAATTTTACCCTACGACTACGCCTCTATGACAACGCCAATAAAAAACTATTGTCTATGAGCGCATTTTTGCACCCTACGACAACGGTTTTATCTACGACAACGCCAATTCTGGCTACGACAATGGTTTTTTAAAAAAACCGTTGTCTTAGGGGCGTAGTCTATGTGCATTTTTCTTGTAGTGAATGATGCAATTTTTTAATGGATGTGGAATACTTAATTTTACCAAATTATTTTCATTATATAGAAAAAAGTATATAAGCAAATTATAGACAATATTCTATAATCAAATGTATTTCTTAATTAAATCACATCTAATCCGTAAGTGAAGTTTAATATAAGGTAAAAAAAATTGTGCAATTGGTGCATGGATCTAGGATCCATGCAACCGGGTCAATCCGCCCCACGCGACTCTCACACTCGTTTTCGTGTGCCCTAACGAGCTCCCACGCGTCTGGTGTTTGCGCTCAAACCCACCAAAATCCGTTCCAGGCAGTCATACCTTCATGTTATGTTAGTGTTACCTTCATGAAGGTAACACTAACATTACATTAAGGTCAGTCTAACATAACATGCATGAAGGTATGATTAACAGTTCTTTTTATCTTCATGTTACGTTAGTGTTACCTTCATGTTATGTTAATGTTACTTTCATGTTATGTTAGTCTGACCTTCGTGTTATTTTAATTAAGTGGTTTTAAACTAAGGGTATGAAATCTGGAAATGAGGTCACACTAACATAACACGAAAGTAACACTAATATAGCACAAATGTAACACTAACATAACACGAAGGTAACAATCAAAACATGTGAAAAAGTAAAGAGCCCGCGCGCGGCCCGGTTGCACGGTGCAACTGGTGCACAGGAGACTCACTCTTAACATAATATTTTGATTATTATATATTTCATAATTATTCCATAAAATCGGTTAATATCTATAATTAAGTATAAATAAATTTATTATTATAAACAAGTTAGCTTTTTATTAATTTAATTGTAAATTTCTATATTGGAAATGAAACTTTGAAAAATAAGCATCATATATCAATTATTTAGGATGTTTGCATCAAAAGTTTCATTTTTTTTTCTATATCTATTTAAAATTACAACTACATGCAGTCGCATTATATATATATATATATATATATATATATATGAGATAATCAACCTAATTTATTATATTAATCCCAATATATGAAAGGGTGGTTAATTTGAATTGACGTAGACTGGTAATCATGAAATTATATATATATATATATGTGTGTGTTATATTATATAGTTATTTAAGTAGACATGCATTTGGATGTGATTTATAAAACCATTATTAATATTACTTAATTTGATTTTAATATCGATAAGCATTTATCTTTATTAAATAGTACTGCATCATCCATAATCACAATTGATAAACATGTCAAGTTAAAATAAAAAAAAGTATAACTACATATACATTTCAATTATAATTATGTTTATTACATGTCCAAGTATAATTATAAATACATTTCTGATTATAAAGAAAATAACATTTTTTTTTGTTTATTTTCTATATTTGATATATATATATATGTTCTTTTTTTGAATGTTTAAATATTCATAAAAGATGAAATGATTATTTTCAATGTATACATACAAAAATCCATAATTAACTTATTATTAAATTATAAATTATAACTTTTAATTCACATATTTTAAATATATATTATCATTACATCTTTTAAAAAAATTTAATTTCGTGCATCGCACGGGCGAAAAACTAGTCTCAATGATAAACATACATAAGCTTTTACTAACTAACCCGTAGTACCTGTTAACTTTGAGGGTTTAGGTTGATTAGGGTTTACAAACCAACCTAAACCAATATTTACTTTGACAGTTTGAGGCCCGGATTTATAAATAATCCATTGGTTTGGGTCTGATAAAAAAGTGGATTAGGGTCTCTTACAGGACATTTCTCAAGCACCAGTTGATAAACCAAAGTATTCTTGACAAGCAATTACAGAAGCAGGTATTGAGTTATGTAACATAACCAAGTCAAATTTCATGTAATGATTGATCATCCTCGTGATTAACATGCATCACATGTTCTTTGGAAATATAAGGTGGAATATGACCTGAAGAATTTTCATGGCACGCCAGATCGAATTGGAAACAGACGAAGCATTGAGCAATATAGTGCTCAAGATTTTCAAATTGCGAAAACAGCTTATAGGTAACTTCCCGATTAATTCCCACTTTTGCATATATTTAATTGGTAGGGACATCATTATTCATAATTCTCAGTTTTACCCTGTCTAAAGGTGCCTCACAATTCATAATGAAGACTTTATTCTGTTCTTGGTGCATGATTTTAGAATTTCCCAAACACTATAGCAAAGAGAACTTCAAGAAATGCAAAGGTATGCATTACCACCATAGATTAAGACCGAGATGCACTCTGTGTTATGTTAATAAACTAATGCATCTTTACCAACAGGTGGTACACTGAGACTAGGTTGGACAGTTTAAATCAAGGAAGGAATGTATTGCTAGTATCTTATGCTTTGAGTGCTGCAGTTTATGTTGATCCTGAATTATCCTTTCCTCGAATCTTCGATGCCAAACATTATGTTGTTACAACTTGTTTTGATGATTATTGCACACGTCTCACACTCAAAAGCTCCACAGTGCAAATTTTTCTCAGATGTCTCCAATACTCACCATACGGAGCAAAGCCAATGTCTGTGAAATTATAGGATATGGCTGTTTGTGTAAACAATAGAGGCCTATTGGCAAAGGTGATGTCATGGGTTTTCAACACTTGTTTTGCAACTTCCACAGAGGAAACAATAAGAAAAGGAACTTCGCCTAATTGCAGGTGCATCAACGGCCCATATTTCACCAATCTCCAATTCGATTTCTAAAATAAAATTATAGTTGATCCTCTTCTAAGTTGAGTAGGGCCAGGCCCCTCTAGAAACACAGATCTGTGTCCAGCTATGTTATCTCCTTCAAACTTTTGAGGGCAAATGGGCTTTGGGTTAACTGGGCCGAGAAACCCTTTGAGGCCTCAAAAATCAAATATCCTTTTCTTTTCCTTTTTTTTTTTTTTCCTAAGGGTGCATTTGCTTCGATTATCGGATTAAATTTGATTTTATCCATATTATTATGAGTTACCTTGAACATATGAGATAAACTATCTATCCATCGTCATGAATATTCATATCACAAGGTTAAGTGGTATAAACTCGGGCTTTTTTATATCATGAGTTTACATTTTTCAAGCACATAAGTTAGTTGTGTTGATATGATATACATCAAGCTAATAAAGACAAGCAAACGGACCCTACGAGTACATATCAAAAAAAAAAAATACTTTGATTTTGTAATTATATTAATTATATTTTGATAAATTTCAAAACGTGAGATTGCAATTGGATAAAAGAACTATTTTAGTTGTGAAGGGAAAAAATAAATTATGTGTGATTTGTCGGGAAAATTGAGTTAGATTGCAATCGAAGAAAGTCAAAGTTTTTAAGATTACAATCAAATAAAAGAGTTAAGTTGTAAATTAATAAATGGTGATAGTTAAATTGATTTTTATAATTAACCCAAAATTAAAATATATGGCCAAATGTCAACAACAAAAATATAGAAGGAGACAAATAAAATATATAGAATCAATGTCAATATATCTGGAAATGCGCTGAAGACTGTCTTCAAATTGCCTAGTGGGTGATAAATAAAGAGAAAAAAAAAAAGATTCAATATGTGTTGTCCTTTAATGAAATTAGGATATTCGTGTTAAGTAAATGACATAAAACGCCCAATTATACATAGATATAGATTAAATATGCATGAATTTCGTCGCATTCAATTAAATGGGGTCAGATTAGAATTATTAGTTAATTACAAGGGTTTATCAGTATATTGTCTAAAATTTTATTTTATTGGGTATAATGTATTCTTGAAATTTATTTTGTTTCTTCATATTAGTTTAGTCATTCAGGGCTGTTTGTCCTGAAATTGATTGTTGTCTATGTTATAATACTTGTAATCATCTCAACAACCACATAAAAAATGTCAAAACTCTTGGAAAATCATATTCCCATCCATAATTCGTTGTTCGGAAAATTTTCAAGGAAGTTTTAATTTTTAAATTTAGTTTTATAATAATTCTAAGACAAAAACTTATATATCCCTGGGTACATAGGAGCACAGATCTAGGTGTTATATATATGCTCTTCAAGTGTTATATATATACTCTATAAGTATTATATTTTTTGGTGTTATAAATATATCCTACATGTATCATATGTATATAAGAGTATACATGTAACACCTTAAAAGTATATACATGATACATATAAAGTATATATTTAATATCATATGATGATTAATTTGGGGCACTATGACATGAAGCACACAATTGTTAATCTAATTCTAAAAATGAGTAAATGAGAGTCAAATTTAATTGGGATTAGTTTCTCTGATCATTTTTATGGTTTGGACTTGAGATGTTGATGTGACATTTCACATTAGTTCAAATATTGTTTTTTCGCAAGTTACATTAAATATCTACAATATGTAAGCACACAGGCCTGTATCACAAGAACCAAAGACGAGGCCACATCAGCAAAATACATTGAAAACACCTTGGTTAAGATTAGTGGATATTTGATTCAGTTTCATCAGGTTCGGGTTCCGATCAATACCCGATATTTCGAATATTTATAAGTGCTATTTGAAACTGATTCAGTTTCCCAAATTTAGAATTATTTGGGAAAAATAAAAATCTTGTATAAAAGTGTGAAATAGAGTGAGAAAAATATAAAATCAACCATACTTGCTATTTTACTCAACGTGAACATATATTAATGTCATGTCAATTTATGGTGTGTGATAAAACCAACATAATCATTAATTTCCAAATTACAATATTTGAAGGGATACGATGTCTACATGCATGTCCAATGACATGGAAGATAAGACAACGTTATTTTTATAAAAATGAGACTATATAAACTCCAAAATACCTCATTTAAAAAAAAAAAAAAGTATAAGGATATAAATTTTTAGGTGTGCGTAGTATTTTCGAGTGTGTATACACCACCAATTAGGCAACATGGTTACATGATTAATTAAAGTGGCAGGTAATTCAATGCCCATTTTAGGGAATATACCTTAATCAGTCAACTATAAGCATCTTTGTTTCCATGCTTATTTATATGCCTTGATCTCCACACTTTGTCATTCACATTTCACACAAAATATCAAACAAAAGACAACATATATATCCAACAAAAGGTTCCAAGAAAATGATCAAAAGATGATGTCACTTGGTTGGCATTACACCACCACCTGCTCCTCCCTACTCCGATCAACTCCGGCGGGCGGCGATCTTCTCGACACAAGCTGTCTCGCTCCTTCCAATGCCGGTGACTCCTAACTCTCACACCATTAATAATACACAGACACAAACACTTGGCATTTCTACTTGCCTCATTATTTCATAACACGTATATCTTTACCTTGCTATCTCTCTCCAAATTCAACATCAAGTATTTTGATATATGTAATATATTCCTCACGTTATGGCTACTCCATAAATCCAAAATGAGGTCCGATATCTATTACGTATATAAAAGTATATGGACATTTTTTACAAAATATGAATTGTTTAATATGTCATTATTATCATAATTCTTAATAATAACTCAATATTAATTCATTCTCTTCGTGTGACGCACGTGCTCTATACTCGTATATTAAAATTATACACACAAATACTTTTTGATATAGAAAGCAATAATAAAGTACGTACCTTTCTTGTGGAGTAGTCAAGGAATGATGATATAAGTTTTGCTTCAATTATGCAGTTATTTTCCCCCTTCGAAAATCACCAACTACGTCCCGATCTCTTCTGCAATGTAACGTGATTTCAATAGCTTATAATAAAGAAGGTAGTGGGATCTTATTTTGCAAATTTAATGGTTTATATATAAGCTTTTACTATACATTGCCCAAGTTTTTACCAGTTGAATCTTATCATATATTGGAATGAATATTGCAGAATACACGGGTAATGCTCAGATTGTTTTGCCAACAGAGACTATTTTGGAGGATGGGACAGATAATGATACTTATAATATTTGGGTATTTAAAAACTCCTTGTTCTGCTTGTTTCCACACATATCATGAATTTGCTTTCTCTTTTTTAGCCCACTGTATTTTCTCAAACCCAGATTTTTTCTCTTGTAATTTTTATTTAAAAGGAGGTGAGATCAGAGAAGATCAGTGAACTGGTGATGAAGATCCAATGGATGTTGAAAAACATGGATGATGGAGAGATAAGCGTGTCGGCTTACGACACGGCATGGGCGGCGCTGGTGGAGGACATCGGCGGCAGCGGCCAACCGCAATTCCCTTCAACCCTTCACTGGATTTCTGATAACCAGCTTTCTGATGGCTCTTGGGGGGATCCCAACACCTTTCTAATTCACGATCGATTGCTCAATACATTGGCATGTGTTGTTGCATTCAAATCCTGGAAAATGCATCCCCGCAAATGCGATAGAGGTTTTATGTTTTTTCAATCTATCATTCACATGATGTTGTCGCTTTATATCTCTAATTGTCAATTAGGTATCTATTTTCGATCTCTAAAGGTTCGAATATTCACAGGGGTTTCATTTATAAGAGAAAATATGTACAAGCTTGACGATGAAGCTGATGAGGAATACATGCCTAATGGGTTCGAAGTGGTGTTTCCATCACTTATTGAAAAAGCCAAAAAGCTGAAGATTGATATACCAGATAATTCAGCAGGGCTGAAAAAGATTTATGCCAAGAGAGAACTGAAGTTGGCGAGGTACGTACGTACATGTGATCAGTAACTCGACTATAAATGGAGGTTAAAAAAAATGATAGAGTGATAGATCGAGTTAATAATTATTAATGTGAATGTACATGTGTGAGAAATGAACAGAATACCAATGGAGAAGTTACATAGCATGCCCACCACATTGCTGTTCAGCTTGGAAGGGATAGCAGAAGAAGAAGGGTTGGAGTGGGATAAGCTACTCAAACTACAGTCAACTGATGGCTCATTTCTATACTCTCCATCCTCCACCGCCGTTGCCCTCCACCATACTAACGATCCCAAATGCCTCAACTATCTCCTTCATCTTCTTCGCAAATTCAATGGTGGAGGTACTTATAATATAATTGGATTTATTAAAGTCTCATACATATATAGTTATTAATTCAATTGTGACTTGTATAATTCTAATCCTGAGTTTTATGCTCAATGTCACATGACCCTTTAGTTCCGAATGTGTACCCAGTGGACTTGTTTGAGCATAACTGGGTAGTAGACCGCTTGCAAAGGCTTGGAATTTCTCGATACTTTAAGCCTCAAATTAAAGAATGCCTTGATTATACTTACAGGTGATCATTTTAATCAGTACAATGCATGAGAATAGTATTCATGATATACTCTGATAATTTGATGGGATGGTTATTTACATATGAATTGAAATTCCAGGTATTGGTCGAATTATAAAGGAACCTACTCCGCAAGGGATTCCCAGATTCAAGATATTGATGACAGTGCAATGGCATTCAGGCTATTGAGACTACATGGTTATCATGTTTCTCCAGATGGATTCAAACAGTTTGAGAAGGAGGGAGAGTTCTTCTGCTTTGCCGGGCAGACAAGCCAGGCTGTTACTGGCATCTATAACTTGTATAGGGCTTCTCAGGTGAGGTTTCCCAAAGAAAAGTTGCTTGGAGATGCCAGCAACTTCTCCACCAACTTTTTGCAAGAAAAGAGAGCGAATAATAAACTCATAGACAAATGGATTATTACAAAAGACCTTCCAGGCGAGGTAAGTTTCAAATACTTCTTATTCTAGCTAGTATATGCAATGCAATGCAATTAATTTGTAGGTTTCATTCTTTCGAATTAAATATATGTATAATAGGTGGGATATGCACTAGACATCCCATGGTACGCCAGTTTACCTCGACTTGAAGCCAGATTTTTCATTGAACAATATGGTGGTGAAGATGATGTTTGGATTGGCAAAACCCTTTATAGGTAGTTACTTACCTTCTTCTATTAATCCGCCCATTTTTTCATGTATTTGTCTATGTATCATTATATAGTCACAAGTTTTAGTTAGGTATCTATAGTAAGCTTAACTATTCAATACTACAATATGTTAGTTGAAAGTTCCTAATAATTTTCTTATCATACATCTTCAGAATGGGATATGTGAACAATAACACTTACCTTGAACTCTCAAAATTAGACTTTAACAAATGCCAGGCGTTGCATCAGCGTGAGTGGAAAAGCATTCAACAGTAAGATAATTTCGGATATTTTTCAAATCAACTTTTTAAAAAAAAAATTTAATTACATGTAAGCACCGTTATTCAATTAATACTATGTTTTAATTAAAATTATTTGATTTTTTGGTTTCTGGTTGGTACTTGCAGATGGTATGAAAGATACAATCTAGAGGAGTTTGGATTGAGCAAAAAAAGTCTGGTATTATCTTACTATATAGCAGCAGCAAGTGTGTTTGAGCCTGAAAAATCAAGAGAACGGTTAGGTTGGGCTAAGACAATGATGTTAGTGAAGACAATCGCATCCCTACAGCTTTCCAGGGAACAAAAGGTTGACTTTATTGAGGAATTCGAACGTGGAAGCATCCTCAGGAATGCAAATGGAGGAGGGTAGGCTTCTAATTAGTTGAAGCTGACCATTAATTAATTGAAGAAAAGAAGATTCATTTCTCTTAAACAACAAAAATTGATTTGCATGTGTATATGAATACAATTTGACAGGTATAAAACAAGAAGCAGTTTAGTGAAGAGTCTAATCAGAACTGTGAATAAGCTCTCACTTGAAACATCGCAGGACACAGATGTCCATCATCAACTTTATCAAGCGGTATTAATCGTTATTTGCTGATTCTCCAAAATTCTTGCAAGCTAGCCTGTTGTTTGTCAAATTCATGTGTCTAAACACGCTTTAATATAATTTACTTATACTCTGTAATATCATGTTTAGTGGCGAAAGTGGCTGGCAGCATGGGAAGAAGGAGGAGACGGTGAGGCAGAGCTGTTTGTGTTCACGTTGAACCTGTGCCGTGGATCGGATGAATCCTTATATTCTCATCCCAAGTACAAGCAGCTCTTACAAGTCACCAGCAGAGTCTGCCATCAACTTCGACTACGACAGAACACAAAGGTCAGAGTCAAGTGTACATGTTTGTATACGTATATATATATATATATACTCCAATGACTTTCCATAAATTGATTTTAAGTATTTGTTTCAGGAGGAAGAGAGTGAATGGGAAGAGGGGACAAGGAATGAAATAGAATCGAACATGCAAGAATTGGCAGAATTAGTGCTCACCAAATCATCCCAAGATTTGGATTATGAAACCAAGCAAAGCTTTCTAACAATTGCAACAAGTTTCTATTATACTGCCCATTGTGATCCAGGAATGATTGATTCCCACATATCCAAAGTATTGTTTGAAAGTGTGGTCTAGTTTCATCCCCAATTCTAATAAAGATAAGGCTCTACTGAATTATATCTTTCTCGTCTACTTCTTTTTTTCTTAACTCTTTTATTTGCATGTTTTGCCATGCAAATATTTAGAGTTTTCTTTTGAAATAAAACTACGATTTTGCCATGTGAAGAAGAGAAATCTGACTGTAAAACACATAACTCAAAAATAAATATGTGGTACAATTCGGCGGAGATGCCAAATATTGGCGCACATTAACACACATACTCAATTCAACAATATGTGGCACAAAGATGGAATCAGGATTTTCTTTCAAGGGGCAAAATTAGTACGATGTGGGATGAGTGAACTCTGATAAGCTATAATAATGGTATAAGCACAAAACTTTTAGAAGGCCCAATTGATTTAAGAGTCCAGTTAAAGGCCGATATAATTGATCATGCAGCATTTGTTGTTTCCAAATTTAAGCCCGAAAAATTATTTGTTTCCAGGATTGTACAGATCTTGACGGAGCATTATAACACGTTTTATAAATTGGGATTGAAATGAATCTTGAATTTATCACGTTTTTTACGTGTATGGATTTATGGTAATGAAATACATACCAAAAATATATTTTGTGACCGTTGGTGTAAATCTTAAAAGGATGAAACTTTACAAAACTTTTACTTGCCCATAAAAACTGCGTCTTTGTTAGAAATGAGAAGCAGTGTATTTGCGGTGCCATTGTGGGGCTCTTTCGTTGAATTCCAACTCTCACTTTCACCCACACACTTTTACTTTTCTTCTCCTAAACTATTCTACACTCCAGCGCATCCATGCCCCAACCCCTCTTCTATGATTGATTAATTACTTCTGTTTTTGAGAGAGAGAGAGAGAGAGAGAGAGAGAGAGAGAGAGATTCCTATTCAAGTATTGGGGCAAGTTAGTTGATGCTAATATGGAGGCTATAAAGAACCATGCAGGCTAGTAAATTGAGAGAACAAGTGGCGAGACAACAACAGGTATTTGTGTGTTTTCTTGGTGATTTGAGAAAGAAAATATTGATCTTGAATGGATTAGGAAGAAGTGGAATTGGATTAATCTTGGGTTAGATCATGTTGTTATGAGAAGGTGGTTTTGTCTATGGCAGAAGGGTACGTAAACACTATGCTACACTTTGTTTTGAATGATTGTATTTCTTTTAGGGTCTGATTTCAATTGCAACATGAATTTTAACACTTGTTTCAATTTAGGAAATGTTTTAAATTTTTCGAACTCCAATTGATAATGTAGAGCAAGAAGACATGTAGAAGAAGAAGAAGACAATATTAAAAGTGCAAAGGTCTTTTAAGAGTGGGAATGAGTTGCAAATCGTGTTTCCTTTTAGTAGTCATCCCAATGGCCTCTTCCATATCCAATTGCTCACATCTTTTCCCATTTGGCATTTCCCAATCGAAATGATAGAGTAGGTTGGCAAGTGTGAACTCCAGATTTGCCAATCCCAAAGTAATTCCAGGGCACATCCTCCTCCCACTACCAAACGGAATATACTCAAGATTATTCCCTTTAAAATGATCGGCCGAGCTATCCATGAACCTCTCAGGTATGAACTTATCGGCCTTGTCCCAATACTTGGGGTCTCTTCCCAGCGCCCATGCGTTGATCAACACTGTCGTTTTGGCCGGTATCTCGTATCCGTTGATTTCACAACTCTCCTTGTTGTATCTGGGGACTAATAGTGGAAGTGGCGGGTGCAACCTCATTGTCTCTGTGATCACCAGTTTCAGGTATTTTAGCCCATCCAACTCTGCTTCATCTACATATCCTTTCCCATCAAAAGCATTTCTCACTTCCTCTTGTGCTCTTTTCAGCCTACTTGGATCTCTCATCATCTCCGACATCGCCCAGTCCACCACGCTTCCAGATGTCTCACCTCCAGCAAGGAACATATCCTGATCAACACACTCTAATTAGTATTAAATTCAATAACAGTTAGCTAGCTAGCATATGGTAAATTGGAAATTGAACAAACCAGAAGCACTGCTTTAATATTGTCGTTTGTTAGGGAGACTTCATCCCCATCTCCTTGATATTTGAGCAGAACATCCACCAAATCTTCGGTTGAGCCCTCAGGCTTGGCTACTCTGTGCTGGTTGACTATGCTTTCAAGAACCCCATCCGTTAGCCGGAAAATCCTCTCTATCTTCAACTTCAATCCGGTGATGAGAGGCAGTGATTTGAAAGAGGGATAGAGATCAGCAATAGAGAAGCCTGATGAAAACTCGACGATTTGTTTCAATGTGGATGTGAGTCTTTCTCGATCCTCAGTTTTCTTACCAATGGATGCCCTGGTGATAATATCGAATGAAGACAGGTAAACTCTTTCAGACAGATTGACTGGTGATCCTTCATTGGAAGCGATCCATTTGGCCAGTTCCAAATTCTCCTCTTCACGTAGCCCTTGAAACGATTTCACACGTCTCCCACTCAACAGCTCCAGGGTGCAAATTTTCCTCAGGAATCTCCAGTACGCACCATAAGAAGCAAAGCCGATATTGGTGTAGTTGTAAGAGAAAGGCAGTGCTACAAGCCATGGCGGCCTGTTAGCAAAGGTGATGTCATGGGTTTTTAGCACCTGCTTCGCAGCTTCCGAAGAAGAAACTATCAGAAAATGAACTTCACCCATTTGCAGGTGCACTAGACCTCCATATTTGAGTGCCAGATCTCTGAAGATTTGGTGGGGTGGCCGAGAGTCGCCGGCAAAAAGGTGCAAGTTTCCGATCAGAGGAAGCCTCTTTGGCCCTGGAATCTGATTCAGAGCTGAGTAACAGTTCACCGTTTTCCATAATTTCACTACTATATACGTAAATACCAGAAAGGTAACTGTTATCAGCGACGATGCCAACTCTAACTCCATGGAATTTGAGAATACTGAATAGTTAGTTTATTTCTACTTTTCTGTGATTTTCTTGCATTTTAATCATCAATATATTTATAGAAACACGTTAAAGGCACATGGTGATTAAGAAATGCTAGCTGACTTTTTGTTTTCAGAATTTTATATTTTCATTTTTTTGAAGATTTCTCATTAGGGATCATGTTGCACAAAAAGAAAACTTTGATAATGACGATAATAAATAATAACAACAATAAATAGTTGGCCAAAAACTAGGTAGTTGATCGACAATAGCACATATATTATTCAGTAATGTCGTAATGACAATATTAAGAAGAGGTTTTTATTAACCATGTGTGTTATAAATAATTAAAGTCAACGGGTGACAAGTCGATTGATTCCAAATAAGTCAGCGGAACAATTAAACAGAACCAGAAGAGATATAAATTTAGGGGTAATGAGATTTTAAATTTAGGCTGAAATGTCTTTTTATTCAGAAAAAAAAAAAAGCATGGATATAATTTTATATCCATGGTAAAAAAGAGAGAGAGAGAGGAAGAAGAAGCTATTATCTATTTTTCATGGTAAGATTTGAGGTTTCGATCTCAGTTCTCAATTCAATTTCTCATTTCGATATTATGAGTTGAGATTTGGAATTTCACTTAAGATGACATTCTGGATCTTAAATTGGAAAGTTTCAGCAAATCTTAGATCACGATATAAATCTTAGATCACATTTTTTTGTAAACGAGTATCAGCACGTGCGTCGCACGTGGATGATGAATTTTTTAAATCAAAATATTATATTACTACTAATCTTAATAATAATTTTTTATAAGGATATACAATCTATGCTAAATTAAATTAAATTTAAAAAAAATGTATAGTAAATTAGAGTTCTACTCATAGTGGAACTCTATATGAATTTGGTTTAGAAATCTAATGTAAAATTATTTAAATATGAAATTATAAATTACTTTTATAAAACCTTAAATGAAATCTTTAATAAAGATATATTAGGTAATCCATATTTTGTATAAAATATACATATTTTTATACAGGTAAAATAATAGGAGTGCCGTATATAGGTAGAAAACATTATCTATATTATTACTATATTAGCACGTATATTTTTTATATACAACTAACTATTGTTAATAAAGCGAATCCGACCTGTTACGTTTAAACCGAAATATATAAAAATTATTAAAATATATTACATTATTGATAAGAAATTAAAATTTTTGATCTCAAACACTTTAAAATCGGAATACAATAATAATATTTTAATATTAGACTTTTTCAAGTCAATGGGATAAGAAATCAATAATCTAATAATTATTATTTGTTAACAGCAAATGGTATGCGTGTAATTGTAACTATGTGACCGATGATAGCTACTTTTTTTTTTCTTTTTTTTTTTCTCAAGTCAATGGATCAATCTGAAAAGATTCTTTTCAGGGCGTTCTGAATATAACTATTGTACTCTAATATACAGTTTAATTACAATCACTAATTACTATTGATACTTTCAACGACGACACAATACTTGTTTTGTTTTTGATACAATTGTTGCAATAAGCTGCTATGCAAAAAGTTATGGATGCTAAGCCTAACATCTATTTCATTTGATCGTTTGTCATCTTCTCTTGCAAGAAAACCTGTCGGAGACATTGGCGATTATAAAACCCGCAAACACCTGAATGAAATGAAAACTCAGTAAGGAATTATTGAATCCCAGAAAGAAAGGGCTCATAAATGGAAACTGAGAAAGAAAGAGAGAGACAGAAACTGAGAACGAAGCAAGAAGCAGACCTGGATGCAGCCGATTATATAAATGGCAGAGAAGTGACGACCATGTATTAGCATGTCGGCAAGCATTGCTAGAGGTATTGTCAAAGACATTCCAAGGGTGGCAACCAATGGGGTTGTCCATACAACAGAGAGTGCCCTGGTATATTTTTCAGAATAAAACTTCCAATTTTCACTATCTCGTTTAAGATTTCAAGGGCTCATATATCCAGCTAAATCACAAGACCTAGTTCTAATTTTGCATGCTTTAGGCATTTTTATATCATGTCCAAAAGATCGAGATGAAATGTAAATATATAAGGAAACTCTACCATAGATAATCTGATAAAACACTTCCAACAACGCCATTGAGCAGAATAACTTCAGTAATGGACACTGAACTTGGAAATTTGAACTGCGGCTCGATTCCAAGGGCAGTAAGCGGCCATGCTGAAACAACAAATTTCATTACACATCTTCTAATAAAACATTCCAAAGATTTGGTCAACATGTTAGAATATTTGGTGTAATGAAATGCAGGTCATGGTTTCTTACCAAGCCACCAGAGACCAAATAAAGTAAAGAGTCCAATGTATCCAAAGAACTTCTGTACATCAACTTTGTCTCCTTCTGATCCAGCTGAACGCTTGAGAAGCACTGTAAATCCCACATAATTTATGTGCTAAAGCAAGACATAAATCAAGTATTCAATTAAAATAACAAAGCCTTGTCTGTAGAGGTGTGCATACCTGTAAATAATCCATATGATGCTGCAGAAAGCAGACCAAAAATGTCGCCAGTGATGGAATGCCTTTTTGTCCTAGGAAACATGATAGATTAGTAGCAAACGAGGCTAAGTAGTTATCAGTAACACCCAAACAAAACACTGTGTGTTAAACTTAAGCAACAAGTAGTATCATAAAATTGTAGTTCTGGTTAAATCTACCGATTGGAAGTATTGATTTTACCTACTGAAATTTCCTACCTTGCTTAAATTTAGTATATCAAAAACCGTAAAATGTCATCATCACCATCTGTTCTTCATATGTTAATGAACACAGACCTACTAGCAAGCAAATGTATTTTAGCTTTCTGTGAGTAACATGTAGGAATTTACCACGTAATTTGAGAAAGTGCCTTTTTTATGAGGAGTCAAACTTGAATACCTCGATAAATGAAATAATGTAACCAACTATACAGTGATATATTCTTCTTTTTGTATCTTGACCTAGTCATACTTGAACCTTCATTACATTGATAAGTAATATAGGATGATGACTTTCAAAAGGAATAAGTTATCTGCTTTCATTAGTATCTTCAGGCAAGTTAAATATGTACTTTAGCACATGTTTCTGGAAAAGAGATGACTAATCACTGATGAAAACCCCTCAGGTAGAGACTAGAGACAAATCTTATATCTGCTTTTATTGGTGCACCAAGGGCAGAGTTTTCACATGCATGCATAAGTTACACATGGATAAAGTGGTATATTGGTCATAAGTGCACATGAAACAGATGAAAGATTAAGAACACCAACCCGACTTACTCAGTAACACTAAGCATCTCATCTGAGGCCCATGTCTTCCCCAAAGTAGTCATCGTAACACCAGACATACTGATTAGAACAGCTGTAATTTTCGCAGCACTTACAGAGTCTTGTCCAATTATTGCTCCAAAGAAAAGCGTGAAGAACCCTGAAGTCGAAGTCAAGACTGTTGTGCTCGCAACGCTGGTATATGCCAGAGCGGAGTTTGATAAATACTGCAATAAGTTGGAATAATACCGAAAAAAAAACTAATCATTTAGCACAGAAAAAAAATATAAAAAATTACTCTACTTTGTGAAAGAAAAACTAATAATTTAGCAGATTCATTAGTCTAGCCGGATGTGTTTTCATTGATTGCATATGCATGGTAACAAACACGGAAGGTCCGACTAGGGGTAATAACTTCGAATCATGCACATACACATCAGAACAGAATATATAAAAAACGCTGAAAAGAATACCTCTGTTATAAACCATATGGGAGCAAGATAAAGGCTGCATGTGATTATTTCACGCAAGCTAAGTTCATGCTTCTCTTCAAGGATATTGGGCTCATCTTCCTGGTCCTTAAACAATAATGGCTGTCCAGCTTCTGTTTTACTCAAACACGTGTCTGTCATAAGGTAGCTTTTCAAAGCTACTTCAGAATCATCCTGTGTTTCATTGACCTTGAGAGGAAAATTGAGCCCAGCTAACGATTTTGAGAGACTATTGTTGCCATAAACATCTTTAATCCACCTTCTGTCTACCATTTTGTATATAAAATCTCTAAGAATTGATATAGGAAGGTATACCACCATCAAAGAAATCCACAAATATGTCAGAGCAAAAGGCTGTCTGTAATCTGTAAATATTTTCTGCAAATCAAAAATGTCAGTTGTCTTCTCCGGCAAAATGCAACAGAAATCATAGTTTTCCAATATCTTCAAGCATCAACGAACAGTTAAATATAAATTTAGTCCTCATATGAGAATTATGGAACCATCCAAAAGAACAGAATAACACTTTTAACAGATCTTCAACCTGATGCAAAAACTTTCCGAAGCTAACTATATGCAGATCATAATATCATATCAAATCATCTTTTTTTACTTCTTCTAAAGCAATTCTTGATTCTGCTATTAAGCATGTCCTTATCAGTTAGTCTGATCGACTAAGCAAACACATACTTCGATTTCACTGAATACTAAAATTTCGGAAAAATCAACTACAAATAATGAAGGGGAAAAAACAAGAATTCTCTCAAGAATTCGTTTCTATTCACTCCCAATAAAGCCCAAGAACAAGTTCAATTCCAACAAAGAAATACAAAAATGACGCCAACATGGAAATACTATCTAAATAACACACATACTTTGGGGGAAAGGATCAAAAGCAAACCTGTGTAATCTCTGCAGAAGTAACCCATATCAACACAAAAGCTCCAATCATCCCCAACCCTGCTTTATACCTCCAACCCATCATCCAAGAAACACCAAGAAAATCCAAACAACAACAAATAACTGTTTTTTTTTTTTTTTTGCTAGAATCCAAGAAAGAAATTACAGGAACTGGATTGTCATCCAAGAAACGCCAAGAAAACCCAAACAACAACAAATATTTATATTTTTTTGGAGAATCCAAGAAAGAAATTACAGGGACTGGATTATCATCCAAGAAACACCAAGAAAACCCAAACAACAACAATTTTTTTTTTTTTTTCGAGAATCCAAGAAAGAAATTACAGGGACTGGATTATCATCCAAGAAACACCAAGAAAACCCAAACAACAACAATTTTTTTTTTTTTCGAGAATCCAAGAAAGAAATTACAGGGACTGGATTATCATCCAAGAAACACCAAGAAAACCCAAACAACAACAACAAATTATCTTCTTCTTCTTCTTCTTCTTCTTTTTTTTTTTTTTTTTTGCGAGAATCCAAGAAAGAAATTACAGGGACTGCATTTTCTCTTGAAGAGGAGAAAACAAGAAAAGGGTACAATGCAAAGGTTTTAATTCTTGGAAGTCCGTTGAATGTTATTCTAGTTTGTATGTGGACAGTTGACTAGTCGTTGTGGTGCTATCTTTGCGAAGTCTCCAACAGGTTTCTCGTGGGTTTTTATCATTTTTACTTTTCCTTTCATCAACTAATTATTGTAAATATTGTTTTTAATTTTTGTCATTTAATACAATATTGATAAAATAGGGAGAACATTAAAAAAATTGCATCTTTATTTTCTTCTTTTAACATATTGAGCTTGAACTTAAGATGACATTTGAATGCCTATTTATATTTACGTAACCAAGTTTAAAGAACTTTTAACATTTAATTTATATCAGAAATGGGATCGGATAATTTAATTTGATTTCAGCTGGAGTGTAACAAAAGTACCTTATATAGTAAGGCAAGATATTATTGAATTCTACGTGGTTGAACTTTTTAAGAGTACAACACTAGAATACAAAGGTGAGCTTGTACTTCCTCTATTGCTGTAACATTTATTTCAACCATCAAATTAATAATTCTCAGATGAAGGATTAAAGGAGTGGCAGAAGTGAACCTCATATTCTGAAACCCATTCTTAAAAAAAAAAAAAAAAATCTGCTAGACTAGTAGCAGCAAAAAATTATAGCCAAAGATATTATTTAATCAAGTTGTACAATACTGAGGTAATAAGTCTCTTTGTCTAACCAATTCATGTAGATCATGGACAATCTTAAACACAGCGTCTGGTCGAGCAAGCCTCAGTGCATTTTGCGACATTATCATAAGTTCATCTTGTTTTGGGCCAAACCATTGATGAACGATTTTGGCTATCTCTTTTGGAGACTTGGAGAATTTCCCACATCCATTTTGCACGACATATGGAACGTTTCCTGCTTCCTGCAATTCAAGGAATTCATCACTCTATTGCAGATTCATAATTGTAAACGCATCTAGAATAAAGTCCAATTTTCAGCAAAATCACGATAAGTATCATTCATTACCTGGCCAGCTATGTAGTCGTTTAGGATGATGGGTAGTCCTCGAATCATAGCCTCTGCAATTGTTCCAGGACCAGCCTGCAATAACGTATGATTAGGACACTTGGGTTAAAAGGTTGGAGGTGGAGATCAAATTACTTCCACATAGCATACCTTGGTGATAATGCAATCGCACGCACCCATGCACTCCTCCATTTTGGTGATAAAACCCTTCACCTAAAATACCGAAGCAACATATTAGAGTCTCTGCATGACTGAACAGTGATACAAGTCTAGGAAGATGATTGTATAATCGAAGGAGCATTACCTGAACTGGGATCTTCCAGTTAATTGATTGCAATTTGTTGGCTAGCTTTTTATTTCGGCCACAAATCACAAGTACCTGACCAATGGGTTCTCCATGAGTTTCATCATATAGAGCATCCCCCAGGGCTCGAGCAGTGGACTCAATGGGCCCCATACCTTCACCACCACCCATTAGTAACACTGCCGGGAGGTTCTCATCCATCCCCAGATCCTTTCTCAATTCATCCTACAAGATACAATCATGAAAAAACATGTAAGAAAATCATATTCGAAACATGTTGATTTTTAAGCAATTGCCAGAATCTTTCCAAATACAACCACCAATTTTTAAGTCCTCTACATGACACGTGAATTAGCTGTAATAAACATGGATCACAGCATTGTTCCCATAATACTTTTATTTTCTGTAGACAGTGATGGATTGACACAAACTGAAATCTCGATCCATGTATGCAAATTACGTATATACAATATAGAAATATTCAATAAGTAGAATACATGTATGCAATATATGTCTAAGCCTTACTCTCTATTCAAAATACATGTATGGATTAAGTAGAATAGATAGCCACTGTTCTGCTTCCATTTATTCTTACAACTTTATACTCCTCATTGGATCACAACAACCAAAACTATATTCTATTCTAATTCATAACATACATTTCTTTAACATGTCAATCAAATGTGAAAGGCACAAAACATAGAATGTTCCATTATCCATTTTGCAAAACTTATAGTTTCTCTGTGTTGTGCTATCAATACCAATATTAATATTAACATGTCCAACACATTCCAACAGATCAATCATGAACATACTTAATGTCACCCCACCAAGAAAATGATAAAACTCAAACAAAAAAGATATTTATATAAACCAGATGAACTGAAACAATTATTCATCTCAAGTAGACTATCATATAAATCTGAAAGAATGCATGAAGAAAAGCAAGAAAATAGAGCAACCTTAGGACGAACAGCCTTCACAAAAGAGGGCCTCACTGGAAGGCCATAGACCTTAATTTGCGAACGCTGTAGACCAGCTCTCAATGCTCGTTTTGCTACCTCTTCTGATGGGCAATAACATCGTGTTACAAGCTTGTGAAACCTACCATGGGGTGACATATCGTGTTATAAGTCAAATTCACAATAATTTTGAAATAACGGTAGCATAACACGTAAAAAGGCTGTCAGGCATACCATGTGGGATGACAAGTAGACAGATCAGTTACCACTGTGGTAAAAACAATCTTCTTAAGCAAACCCTTAGCCCTCAAAATACGAAGCGGAACATGTTGCATCAGCGGATGTACACTGATAATAATATCTGGCTGGTATTTCATCAATCCTTTAGCAACCTCTCTAGCGAAATGGACATCAAATTTTTGGAGAATCATATACTGAACTAGGCTAACTGATAGATAAAATTCAACAAAAGAGGGCAATCTGTTTCAATCTACATGTTCAAGCCATCGAAGAAAGTGCTTTATTATTGCTTTTCATGAAATCACATATTTGAAAGCAAATGAAGGTTTAAATTCAATCAATACATTAGGAAATGTGTGATTGTCAGAGGAGCAACTAGTAGATTTTAACATGCTAAGGAACCATCCATACAAGCTTTATGCTAATGAGAACCTTCTAATAAGAAAAATTTAGCATCATATACCCCTTTGAGCACACAGTCAAATTCAATACCACAGTGAAGTAGATAAATTTGAGAAGTTGACTAACCGAGCAATGAAAGTTGAGGTAGCAGCAAAATTGGTTCGATGAATAACACGTGGAGCAGAAGCATAATATGTCATTTTCCATAGTGTTCCATGTTTTACAAGAAAGTTGTAACTCTTTGGTAACTGATTGAAGGGCCATGGTGTATGATCTGTCCATAAGTCAGTGATAAAAACCTGTAAAAGAAATTCTTTAACACAGGGGACACACACATAATACAGTAGCAGAATAAACTAAATTTCATAGCAGGACTTAGAGGCATAAAGCAAGGGAAATACTATCTCCTTGTCTTAACCATTCGTTCACTAGAGTAATGTAAAAGCTCAAAAGCATGAAAATCAAATAGGTGCTCACTAAGAATATGAAAAGGAAAACATGTTCAGACTCCATCAAAAACTATACCTGATATTCCTCTCCATACTCTTCACTAAAAGCTGCCCTAATGGCCTCAGCAGAAGCTCTATGACCTCCTCCAGTATCGCTCATCAAGATCAACACTTTTTTGGGGCCATTGGGGGCAACAGCATTTACAGGAACACCCTCTGATTCCTCCAAGATCGCGTTCCCATCATCTCCACACCCATTAGTCTCCCCAGAATCGACGCGAACCGAGGCGAAACCAAGGGGGATTCTCTCGCAGTGGAACCTGATAGCATTATTGAATTGATGCATCGCTCTTCTGATGCCAAAGGCAGCATCTTTACTGCTCAGACTCAAGGAAGCCGCAACCTTGGGCTTCTTCCTAGCATCAAAATACAAGTAATTGGACAAACACGTGGAGGGGCCATCCGGATTGGGCCTCGAAGAATCGAATGCAGAAGATCCCAATTGGGAAACGAAACCAATGGGATTCGTGGGTTCTTGCCTCACTGTCGATGGCTGCATAATCAATTCTGTGTGTGTATAGCTATGTATGTGTAGACAAATGGGATTGTGTAAAAAACAAGAATGATTGGTTCTTGGAAGAAGACAGACAGGAAGAGTGAGTTACGGTATGCAATAGTAAATGTATGAAAAATGTTCGTAATTATGCCTCAGAGAGAAGAAAAACAGTGGAGGCGAGGGTGGGGGACGGAGAAGAAGAGAGGGAGAGATACAGAAGAGGAAGGAGGGTAAGAATTTGGAGGGGGATTGGGAACCACAAGGAGAGGATTTAGTGAACACAAACGAAACACCTATATATAAAAAGATATTAATGCAGTAATATTCCAAAAGAGATCCTCGTTAAAAGGACATGAAATTAACTCCTCGCAGATCACACCAGAATTGAAACGAGGCAAAAACTAGAGGATAAGGTGGAGCCGTCGCCTTCTTCTAAAGATCCCATCCTATTAGTATTACTTTTTCACCCTATCTAATATATAGAAAATTTGTGTGAAATGATGTTATAAATGGTTTTCATTAGAGGATTCCATTTCACCTTTATCTAAATTCATTGTTATAAATTTATATGTGAATTATAAATTGTGAGTTGGATCGTATTATGTAAAATGATTCGTGAAACGGTCTCACATAAAATTTACCCATTTATATATATCATTGTTATCCATGAATTATCATTAAATCACATATTAAGTTTAGATTTTCTATATAAGTGTTAAAATACTGGAAAATTTGACCAATTTATCTATTGGTCTTGGTTAAAAATACTGGAAAATTCCTCTAAGACGAAAGTTCTTTGATCATCAGAAACAACCTGATTTCCGACCTATCTCATCGATCCAAAAAGAAAATGAGAATTATTATTCTAGATTTAATTAGTTCAAACATAATCCAAGAATTCTGGAGATATTTTATTTGAGAGGAAAGTTATATAAAATGTGAAGATTTAGATAAAAGTGAAACCACATGGGCACTTTAGACTTAGTATATGGATAGTTGGACGGTGTAGTAGTGGACGGTGGTGGATTCATGGCGGAAACGGACGGTGGACGGTGTCTGTATAGTTAAGTTCGTTTTGGGTTCACTTAAGAGGTGAACTTTTATGACTAAAGACCAAACTTTTTCATTCAATCTTTTGGTTTCAAAAGATTTTAGGGTAGTAGAACCACAAGGTTTGGATTTATCCCCCTAGGCTACAAATTCAATATGGAGAATAGGTTATAATTTTCAACAGCAATCTCATGAGAATATTTATGCCCTTCAGCAAATTCCATGTGAGATCGTCCACGTATAATTTTTATTAGACGAGTTAATTCACAGTCCACACTTCACAATTCATATATAAATATGTGGATATAAATTTAATTAGTATCACACTCCACAATTCATTTAACCTTGTATTATTATTCAAATTATCATTGATTTTGAGGTTAAAGGTTGTAGACATACTCAATTGCCAAAATAATAATATTGAAATGTGAACAAAACCAATGTCATTTTATTGGGAAAACTAGTTTTATCCACTTCAATTTTATTGCAATTTTAAAAATGATAAAGAGTTATTTGTGTTAGTTTCCTATAATTGTGGCCCATGTGAATTAATGGGTTTAGTAATAAGTAAGGTAAATTCCTAAATGGTTAATTAAAGTAAATATTCTTGATTTACTACATTGATGGTATGTACTAAAAAATAGGGATATGGTCCTCTCTCTCCCCATATATTGAAATACTACTCATTAAGTAATATATAGTGAGTGCGTATCTTTTTCTCACCATCAAGAAAAGAGTTACAGTAAAGGGGCAAGAGAGAGAAACTTTATTCTCATCAAGGGCTACTCATCTTCATCAAAGATTTCAATGGACCCAGGTATTTATCAATCCTTACTGTAGATCATGTGAAAATCATGTTGTTCTAAGATCTATGGCATTAAAATTATGAATTATGAATTAATCGATTTATTTTATAAATGCATGAAAATTCATCAATTGGTATCAGAGCCAAGGTTTTGGAATTCATGATTTTCCATTTTTTTTTTATGATCGTTGATTAACACTCATATTTATTTGTGGGTGCAATTAAAATTATTGGATCTTTTCTGAATTTATTTTCGTTACAGTATTACGTGTGTTTTTTATATTAGTGTGTACGAATTATGTTCCGCTTTTTTTTTTTATGCTTCTCCTTTTTACTGATCGTGATGGAGAATTCATGTCAAAATTATTAAATTAAAGTTTGGACATGAGTTGTTTTGTGATGATTCAATTCAACTTAATATATTATGTCTATTTAATCGATTTGATATCTATATTATAGGTAATTTGTTAGTCACCAAAGTGGCCAAATTAGAATGCTTCATAGATATTGAATTAATTAATATTTAATTGCCCATGAGTATGTGATGCTTTGATGACATAAATGCACGTAATGGGTAATTGAAGTGCATGATTATAACGTATTTAGGGATCGCCCAAAGGTTGATTAATTACTTTACAATCGTGTACACTAATGTGGTTGATTGATATATTTTATTGTTATATATGTTTTGTATGTCCAAAGATTGCAAACATGTATGATTGAGCTATATTAATTACCAATTATGATTATTTAAACTTGAGCATCAATTATGATTATTTGTGCATTGTTGTATCACCCAAAGGAGAACTTCAATGTACACTTATGTTACTGAATCTGTGTAATGTTTTATATTATTAAACTCAAGGCATTAACGTATGAGCATGATATAATTTTGCAGCCCTTTCTACATTTTCTCTTCATTCGCAAGCTTCGTCCATTACGAAGTTCAATGGGCTTAACTTTTCTGAATGGTCTGAACAAGTTCAGTTTCACTTAGGTGTACTTGATCTTGATTTAGCACTTTTACAAGATAAGCCCCCTGCTATTACTGATACTAGCAGTGTTGAACAAAATTCTTTCCATAATACTTGGGAAAGATCCAACAGACTGAGCTTAATGTTTTTGCGAATGACTATTGTAGAAAATATTAAATCCACAATTCCCAAGACTGACAATGCGAAAGAATTTATGGAATCTGTGAAAAGTATGTCCCATTCTGAGACAGCAGATAAATCAGTTGCTGGGACACTGATGGGTACGTTGACCACCATGAAGTTTGATGGTTCTCGTACAATGCATGAGCATCTTACGAATATGATAAACATAGCAGCAAGATTGGGATCCATGGGAATGAAAGTGGATGAAAGTTTTCTCGTTACCTTCATTATGAACTCTTTGCCTCCTCAGTATGGACCATTCCAAATAAACTACAACACAATAAAAGATAAATGGAATGTAACAGAATTGCAAACTTTGCTAATTCAAGAGGAGGCGAGATTGAAGAAACAAGACTTTCACTCTGTAAATCTCATGGGCCGTCAAGGAGCTGAAAGGAAACATGGGAAGAAAAACCAAAAGGGCAATAATGGACAACCTACAGTTGGTGAGTCATCTGTCCAAATCAAGAAAAAGGAACATAAGAAGGGTGGGTGTCATTTCTGCGGAAAGTCAGACCACTATAAGAAAGATTGTCTGAAACGTAAGGCATGGTTCGAAAAGAAGGGTAAGCCAAGTGCTTATGTATGTTTCGAATCAAATTTCATTGAAGTTCCTTATAATACTTGGTGGATTGATTCTGGTTGTACTGCTCATGTTTCAAATACGATGCAGGGATTCCTTACGACCCAAACCATAAAGGAAAGTGAACGGTTTGTGCTTATGGGAAATCGAGTCAAGGTTCCAGTTGAAGCCATCGGAACTTATCGTTTGATTTTAGACACTGGACATCATTTAGATCTTTTTCAAACTCTTTACGTTCCCTCTGTTTCTCGAAATTTAATTTCATTATCGAAACTTGATACAGTTGGATATTCCTTTAAGTTTGGAAATGGATGTTTAAGTTTATTTAAACATAATTGTTTAATTGGTTCTGGTGTTCTTTGTGATGGTTTATACAAATTGAAACTTGATAATGTTTTTGCCGAGACTCTATTGACCTTGCATCATAATGTTGGCACTAAACGTGGTCTAGTAAATGAAAGTTCGGCCTTTTTGTGGCATCAACGTTTGGGTCATATATCCAAGGAGAGAATACAAAGATTAGTGAATGATGGAATTATTCCAGAATTGGATTTCACTGATCTTGGTGTATGTGTGGATTGTATTAAAGGAAAATACACAAAACACACAATTAAGAAAAAGGCCACAAGAAGCACACAGCTCCTTGAACTTATACACACTGACATCTGTGGACCATTTGATGTTTCATCTTTTAATGGAGAAAAGTATTTTATCACCTTTATTGATGATTTTTCACGTTACGGATATATCTATTTGCTTAATGAAAAATCTCAATCGGTGAACAAATTAGAAGTGTTCATTGATGAGGTTGAAAGACAATTAAATAGAAAAGTGAAAATTGTCAGATCAGATAGAGGTGGTGAATATTATGGAAGGTATGATGAAAGTGGACAGTGTCCAGGTCCATTTGCTAAATTTCTTGAAAAGCGCGGTATTGTGGCTCAATACACAATGCCAGGAACACCAGAACAAAATGGTGTTGCTGAAAGGCGTAATCGTACTTTAATGGATATGGTTAGAAGTATGTTAAGTTACTCATCTTTACCCTTATCATTGTGGATGAATGCCTTGAAAACTGCCACTTATTTGTTAAATAGGGTTCCTAGTAAGGCAGTTCCTAAGACTCCTTTTGAACTGTGGACAGGAAGGAAACCTAGTTTAAGACACCTGCACATTTGGGGTTGTCCGGCAGAAGTAAAGATTTATAATCCACATGAAAAGAAACTGGATTCAAGAACAACCACTGGATTCTTCATTGGTTATCCAGAAAAATTAAAGGGGTATAGATTTTATTGTCCTAACCATAGTACGAGAATAGTTGAAACTGGAAATGCCAGATTCATTGAAAATGGTGACGTTATTGGGAGTGCAGAACCACGAAATGTGAAAATTCGAGAAGTAAGGGTTGAGATTCCTCTCCCGAAAACTTCCACTCATGTTGTTGTTCCCATGATTACTCAGAATTTTACCAATTTGCAAGAACAACAAATAAATGCTGAAGCTCGCAATAATGAAATTCTCACAAATGAATCTGTAACAGATGAACCACAAGAAATAGTATTAAGAAGGTCTGAAAGACAAAGAAGACCTGCTATACCTGATGATTATTTGGTTTATCTACAAGAGTCAGAATTTGACCTTGGAATTGATGAAGATCCAGTTTCATTTTCACAAGCCATGGAGAGTGAAATTTCTTCCAAGTGGTTAGAGGCCATGAAAGATGAGATGAAATCAATGGCTCAAAACGAGGTCTGGGAATTGATTGAGTTGCCTGAAGGTTGTAAAAGAGTCGGATGTAAGTGGGTCTTCAAGACCAAGCGCGACTCTAATGGCAACATTGAACGACATAAAGCTAGACTCGTTGCCAAAGGTTTTACTCAAAAAGATGGCGTTGACTACGAAGAGACATTTTCTCCAGTTTCTAAGAAGGATTCTCTTAGAATTGTCTTGGCATTGGTGGCTCATTATGATTTAGAGCTACACCAAATGGATGTGAAAACCGCCTTTCTAAATGGAGATTTAGATAAAGATGTCTACATGGTTCAACCAGAAGGGTTTGTAGTTGAAGGAAAGGAAAATATGGTGTGTAAATTAAAGAAGTCGATATACGGACTTAAACAAGCTTCCCGACAATGGTACCTTAAGTTTAATGACACCATCACATCATTTGGTTTTAAAGAAAACATTGTTGATCGGTGTATATATCAAAAGATCAGTGGGAGCTCGTTTATTATTTTGGTTCTATATGTTGACGATATTTTACTTGCTGCTAATGATCTTGGCCTATTACATGAGACCAAGAAATTTCTTTCGAAGAACTTTGAAATGAAAGATATGGGTGAGGCATCCTATGTGATTGGAATTGAAATAATTCGTGATAGATCACAAGGTTTGTTAGGATTGTCTCAGAAAGCATATATTAATAAAGTTCTAGAAAGATTTAAGATGGAAAAATGTTCTGCAAGTGCCGTGCCAATTCAGAAAGGAGATAAATTGAGCCTTAAGCAATGCCCAATGAATGAATTGGAACGACAAGGAATGGAGCGGATTCCATATGCTTCCGTTGTTGGTAGTTTAATGTATGCGCAAACATGTACCAGACCGGACATCAGTTTTGCGGTTGGGATGTTGGGCAGATATCAAAGCAATCCTGGAATGGATCATTGGAGAGCTGCAAAGAAAATATTACGATACTTGCAAGGAACAAAAGATCATATGCTCACATATAGAAGATCTGATCACCTTGAGGTGATTGGATACTCAGATTCAGATTATGCTGGATGTGTTGATACTAGAAAATCAACATTTGGCTATTTGTTCCTTTTGGCTGGGGGAGCAATATCATGGAAAAGTGCCAAGCAGACTGTCGTCGCTGCATCCACTATGGAAGCTGAATTTGTGGCATGCTTCGAGGCCACTATTCATGGATTATGGCTGCGGAACTTTATTTCAGGACTTGGAATTGTTGACAGTATTGCCAAGCCGCTGAAAATTTATTGTGACAATACCGCAGCAGTCTTCTTTTCTAAGAACGACAAGTATTCAAGAGGTGCTAAACACATGGAACTGAAATATTTTGCCGTTAAAGAAGAAGTTCAGAAACAAAGAGTGTCAATCGAACACATTAGCACAAATTACATGGTTGCGGATCCATTGACGAAGGGGCTATCACCAAAGGTTTTTGAATCTCATGTGAAAAACATGGGACTTAGTGAAAACCTATATTAGCGTTCTTATATACATTATGTTTTGACACCTTGAGCTCAACTTATTGTTTCTGATATGAATGAATCTTGTTTTGTTATTATGATTATTGTATATACATGAAGGTTTTTACGTGACTAAACAAGATCGATGTCTTTTAAGACATAATTATGGGACCATTATGATATAAATCTCGTTAAAGGTTACCTTGAGTATGGATCTACTATTGTGATACATAGAAGGAACTGTGTGATTTTTCAACATAGAACCGCTATGATCCATATTGGTTTTATACTTGATGGTAATATAATGAATTGACCAATTAAGAGGGATCTATCTAAACTATGCGCGTTATGTTTTATTAATAAACTATAATGGATTATCACATGGACCAAGTGGGAGAATGTTAGTTTCCTATAATTGTGGCCCATGTGAATTAATGGGTTTAGTAATAAGTAAGGTAAATTCCTAAATGGTTAATTAAAGTAAATATTCTTGATTTACTACATTGATGGTATGTACTAAAAAATAGGGATATGGTCCTCTCTCTCCCCATATATTGAAATACTACTCATTAAGTAATATATAGTGAGTGCGTATCTTTTTCTCACCATCAAGAAAAGAGTTACAGTAAAGGGGCAAGAGAGAGAAACTTTATTCTCATCAAGGGCTACTCATCTTCATCAAAGATTTCAATGGACCCAGGTATTTATCAATCCTTACTGTAGATCATGTGAAAATCATGTTGTTCTAAGATCTATGGCATTAAAATTATGAATTATGAATTAATCGATTTATTTTATAAATGCATGAAAATTCATCAATTTGATGTCATTTTATTCATTTTATTAGTTTCGTTTTTACTGTGTTTGACAACATAATATCCAACATGAATTTAATGATCGAAACATATCCACAAATAATCGTAAAGACTAATTTTATAATTAAATTTTAAGATTTTGAAAATCTTGTACATCAACGACATGTACAAATGTTATAGAAATACTTGGAATGAGTAAAATTACATATAATTTTTATACTCAATTTAATGACATAAAGAGAGTGGATTAAAAATTGGATGACTTAGGGTGGCCTATGTTGGCTTCATTTTCCTCGCACTCCCCGCTACACTCCTTAGGCTACCTGGTTAGGTTTAACCGTTAACGGAATGATATGAAGGGTAGTTTTGGAAATTAACATTTGAAACTAAAAGAAAATAAAAAATCTAATTTGGTGAAGTAAAGGGGAACAAAGTCAACAAAACAGGCGGCTCCGCCTTCCGTGGCAGATAAAAGTCCTTTCCCGTAACGGTCATCTCCTCTTCGCTCGGCGGCGATTCTGTCCCAACTCGCTCGTAAAACACTGAGTCAAACCTGAGTGGCGTCAGGGGGCTCTTCGCCGGCGAAACTAGAGAATTTGAGCCAGTCGTCCCCGGTGAGTTCCGAGTCGACTCCGCGCCGAGTTTGATTATCTCGAGATCGCGCACCGAGTGCTTCCTCCGTTCTTGAAGCTTGAACGGCGATTTCCCAGACACTTTGGCCTTTGACCGGAGTTTTTGGGCTGAGCCACCCGGTGCTCCGGTGAGCCTCTGAACCAGGTCTTTAAAGGTGCTGGCGTCTGCTTGTATAATGGTCGCCATCCCTGCTTGTTTCTCCATTACTCTCATCTCTCTCTCTCTCTCTCTCTAATGTATGTATATATAAACACAGGATGGAGGAGGAATATATGCAAAGTGTGTGTATATATATATATTGATATAATTACTCATTCTTGATGATGACTTTTTCTAATGATTAGTGTTTTACATGGTCTCTAGACATGGACCGTGTAACAGTGTAACGCATTTCGCGTTAATTAAGAATCTGTCGTCTATGAATTTTGATTGCTTTTGAACACAGTCTTTATGAACTTTAGTCAACCTTATAGCTTTTAATAAGATTCCAACAAAACTACTTTTAATTCATACTTTGTAGTATTTCTTATCATTTATTGGTTACTAATTACTAATTGGGTTATTACTTACAGTCTACGTTCATTATCGGAAAATAATTATTGAATCACGAGAAAATCATTGATTGGTTTTACATTTTCTAAAATTGGTTGGGGATCTTCATGATAATTATTGAACTGAATCAAAATTGAAATTAATTAATAAAGTAAAAAACATTGATTTGGTAATATATATATTTCGAATTTTCTGTTTGTCTAAACAATTCTATCTATATTTGAAACAATATTTCAGATTAGGGAGGTAGAATTATTGTTTTACGTATATAAACATGAACAATACTCAGATTACTCAGTTTTAGGCATTAATTACATATTATAGTGAAATGAAAGAAGCGTTTGTTGGACGTTAATTTTCATTGTTTCTATCCCTGTTTAAATTATTAATATTGATTTCCAACAAGATGGAGACAAACTTAAGAACAAAGCTGGCTGTATTTCACTGCTAAAACGATGACCCAACTTGGCTTTTAAGATCAAATGCCTTAAGGTTAATTTTTAAGACGGTTTCAGTGATTTGATCAATAAGATAAATTAATTAACAAGTCAAAATCCACAAATAAATTTCACGATTTTGTATAAGTAATCATTTTATATAACTTTTGTGTTAACACTTAAGCTTTAATCTATTCATTTCACATTTGGACTTCATTAATTAGCAACTAGCTTCATAAGGGTGTAGAGGGTGTTTGATTAAACTTATAAACGTACTTCTTAAAATATTTTATTAGATGTCTAGTGCTTATATGTTTTCAAAAAGTTTAACTATATTTTATTGATGAAATCTTTTTTCATCCAAAAAAATAAGATGTAAGGACTTTATGAGGTTTTTAAAGTCGGGCAATCCTAATCTATTCTAAAATAAGTTTTTTTTTTTAAACACCTTCAAATTATACCAATGTCATTTCCAATATCTTATAAATTTCACCTTCTAATTTATTTAAACACTTTAAACTAAAACTAAACGTTTTATAAGCTTTAAAAACATCTGAGTTTATATGGTTGCAAAATAATCTTAGCCAAACACCCATTACTCAAGAAGTTGAAAATGTAGAAGAGTGTATTAATGCAAATTGCTGAAAGCGCGTTTTGAATTGTGGAAAGAATACTTATACTCACTAGCATAGAGTGGTCCAATGTATCATTCATTCCTTCTCATTAATTAAGACCAAAATGCAATGCATTGGCATTGCATTTCCTTCAAGACCCTACTCATAGTTCAATTAATGTCAATTTAAAATAAAATCCAATTTGATGGTGTATTCTTTTCTTTTCTTTTTTCTTTCTTTCCAAGAATCATGTCGATTCCACCTATTATAGGTGCATCAATTAGGGTAGTATACCAATATAATTTTAACCCCGTATATTATGCTGACCTATCTAATGAGTGTGAGAGAGAGTGTTGTAATATATGAAATAACTTGTTTTAAAACTCGTTCATATAAAAAAACAAAAACAACAAAAAACTCAAATTTATTGTTATGAAATGATATGGTGTTGGTAAAAATATTTTTCATTCGATTATCGCCTCGGCCCCCGCCCCCGCCCCCGCCCCGGCCCCTTGTATTTTCTTACATTATTTTAAGTTAATTTTTAAAAGTACAGGCTAGATTTTAATGGGTTTAATATGTTTGGGTCGTGTTGATAAGTATAAGTTGGGATCATATAAATAATGATAGTGGGCTTTTGCTATAGCCCAATTTAGGCATTTTTCATCTAAATGGACCTTTTCTCGGCCCAAATTAAATGATATTCTGAAATTTTAACCAGTCATATTAGTATTGTTAAAACTTAAAATTATTAAAAGGTTTGGTGCTCCAAGCTTTTTATATAAATTACTGCTACACGATTTCACATCCAAAGTTTCGAAAAGTTCGGTATGTTAAATGAGCATTGTTACTGCATCGAAAATTTCATATCACACACAATTTATACGGCACAATTTATACTGTATCATATCGAAATTTCAATATATTGAAAATATCATTATAATGAAAAATATTAAAATTTTAATATATTAATGTATCATACATATATATAGATTAATATTCTCTACATATACTAAAATATCAAAAAAAAAATCATATTGATACTGTTCGGAAATTTCAGTATACGAACTATGGTTAACTTGAACTAGGTTAATCATCAATTGGTGTACAATATCTTCAATTTTCAAAGTAAACATGATGATTTGTTGTACAATATCTTCACGTGTTGAGAATATAAAATTGTTCTTTTCCGTGATTCTAGAATGTCCCTATTTATTTATTTATTTTATAAACCTATATGTGTTTTTTAGAAAATTGAGAAAAAAAAAACATAAAATGTTTAGGATATGTAACTCTTAATATGCTCATTATATCTTTTAATTATATGGAAAATGGAATTAACAGACATGCTGGATATTTAGTACTTCTATAACAGACACATATTAATATGTTCATGATGGGTACGATAGTAAAACTATATATTTTAATTAGATATCACTTAAATATTTAAATCTGTGCAATTATTCAGGATATTATTTAGTAATAAGATGAGTTAATGATAATTAAAAAATCACGTGTGAGGCAAATGTATTTTTGCAAAGTGTGCAAATAGTTTCAGGTGTCGATCCACAATAGCCTCATAAAATTACCTACATATATAATAATTAAAATTAAAAATAAAACATGACTTACCAGAAATATACAGGTTAAGCACAATAGTACTCATGAAGGGACAACATCCCATCATATATTAAGAGTCCAAATCAAAAACTTCATATAGATAATTGGTTATAATTCATAGATGCAATATTTGATAAAAATACAATATTCATGGTTAATTTGTCAATCATATAATTTATCTACCGTGAACACTTTAATATAAATTAGTTTGTATTCATTACAATTATTTGTAGATAATTTGTACTAAATCAAATATATACAAAATAAAATTATTTTGTGGCCTTTTTGTAAAACGATGAGGCGAGTCATGATTTGAGTAAGACCGCCATAGTTAGAGAAAATTAAACACTAAGCCTGCATTTTGGACCACTCAAAATGCAGAGGATCAATATTTTAATTGGATTAAGCTTTTTAATTAAGAGATAATAAAATCACCGTTTTTTTTGGCCTAATAGCTGAAAAAATCCAAACCTTTATGAGTTTTTGTTATTTTGGCCAATGCTTTTAATTTTGTCAATTAATCCTCAACTTTACTAATTAGTTGCAATTTTAACCAATTTGTATTTATGGTCAAAATTAAATACTTTGATTATGATGTGGCAAACACACCAGCTAAATATCATGGCATGTCATAAACCTAAATTCACTGATTCAAAAACTCAGTTCCACGCACCAAACCTTTCTCTCCCAAATTCTATCTCACACCTAATCCCCACATCACCAGTCACCACACTCCTTTTATATGCGCTCGATACATCCACATATACACAACACACTTCAAACGACTTGAGGTTGGCATGTGAAGTCCATTGTATTTTGGCAGAGAAAATAATAATTTTATGGTTGTTTCCAATAATATCATGTTTTTAACAAGACAAAATGATGGGATATTTTGGTGATTTGAAAATGTGGGAGACAGTAGATCAGGAAAATGTAATGACTGCTCTTGGGTGGACAATTAGGAGTTAGGAGAGGAAAATCATGGCATTGTTAACAGGAAAGAGGGTTTAACCTGGTGAAGGTCCAGTGCTTCACCGGAAACATGTTTGTGGAGGTGAAGTCTATTCTTTTTCATGTTATAATCAGTTTAAATATAATTTGGTGATGAGTCATCTGCCACATCATATCTATATAATTTTATTTTGACCAAAATAAAATTGGCCAAAATTGCAACTAATTTATTAAATAGTGCATGAATTGACAAAAATTAAAGCTCTGGCCAAAATGACAAAAAACTCTAAGGGCCCGTTTACTTTGCAGTTTTAGGTTTGTTATGGTTTATAAACAAACCCAAACTCATGTTTACTTTGACCGGAAATTTTAATTTATCACATGGTTTGGGCCGGATAAAATCCTTGATTGGCCTCTCTTATTGGGCCTTTTTTAAACCCACCTTATTTGGTGGGTTTAAATGAGGCCCAACAGTAATATTGTGAATTTACCCAATTAACCTTACTATTCATTTTGCTTGAACCATTTTTGCAGCAGAATAAGACGAACGAAGAAGGCAAGAAGGAGGACAGACGGGCCCTACTTGCTTACGATGATGAGATAAAGAACTTGAAGTTGCAGACTGAGAAACTCGAAGAAATGGTGAATCGAAACAGGAAAGAGAAGGTGGTGCACGATGCTGCCTTGAGGAAGCTCAACGAAACTCGAAAAGCTCTGGTTGATGCTGAGGAGGCTCATGCTTCTACATCTAATGCAGTTAATAGGAGAGAGAAAGAGAAGAAATGGCTAAAATTTTGAAGCTTAAATCCATGGCCATTACTATATGCTGTATAGCTTTTTGAAGCTCTTTGTTGAAGATTAGAAAAGGGCTTCTCAAATTTCCTTCTCTGTAACTGTAATCAATACAATATATACAATCTATATTCTCGGCTGGTGCTCATTTGGGGAAGATGGTCATGAATTTATACTCAAAAGATTGTGGAAGAAGGATTTGTGCGATCTGCCATGGAGGTGATTTGGGGAAGATGATCCAAAATCAATTTGCCTTTATTTTGGTTAACATTTGGGTGGAATTTTTAAAATAAATCTGAAAATATTGCATTTAAAACTTTTGAGGGCAAAATGGTCATTTTACATTTTTTATCCACACTAACCAATAAACTAAACAAGATTTTATAAATAAACCAACTTACCAAACCTACAAACATTCGTACCAAACAAAAAATTATACTTAACCCACAATATAACTTACATACCAAACATCAAATTAACACTTTTTAATCCTTGAGAAACAGTGCAATCCCACATTTTTTATCAATCCAAACAATCCCACCTATCAAAGTAAACGGGCCCTAAAAGGTTTGGAATTTTTTTGGCTATTTGGCCTTTTTTTTTTTTGTACCTTTTTGACCTTTTTCAATTTTATTTTACTTTTGACTACATCGGACGGTTTATAACAGTCCCATCTAAATATTTTGAAAAAATCATAAAAGTTTATTTATAAATCCAACAAACTTTATTTCTTATTTAATAATTTATAAGAGGTAAGGAGTATTATAATTACGAACAAAATTCTTAGAACTTGTTGAAGGAAATGAGGAAACTTAATGATTAATTGAAGAATTTAAGAGAAAATATTTATTCTTAAGAAAAATTTCCTTCACTCAGACTTAGGGAGTGCTGATATATATGGGGAGGAATCGGAAATCTGCAATTAATGATATACAATAATATGTTAATCAAATTATATCATGTTTAATTAATATTAATCCAATCATGTTTAAATATTAAATGTGATGACACTAATTTTTTTAACCAAATTGTATTATTATTAATTTTATCAATTCATTTATAAAATACATATGTTATACGAAGACTGTTCTAATAAATTATACTAGAGGATATACTTTTATATGGAATTATGTCTTTTATAGTTTTATTTAAGCTAAGCCAAATGGGAGTTTGACTTTAAAAAAAAAAAAATATTTGATATTGAACTCAATATATCTTAGTTCTATATGAAGACAACTCAGCACATTGATAATTTATGTAAATCATTACTTTGTGTTTGATTCAACTCCATTAAAAAAGAAAGTAGAATTCTACATCATTAATTATTGCATATAATATTAAAGTGTTTGAATTTTGACTGATTTGCACATCATATATACTAATTATCAAGTTTGGATATTTATCCACGACGACTTTAATTTGTGCAAAATACACCTTTTTTCTAGAAGGGAGTCATGGGATGGGATCATGGGATGGTTATGATTTACATTAGTTGGTTTAAATAAGTGTAAGTATACAATATACATTAGTTTCCTTAGAAATAATTAAGTTAATTAATATGAGCCCCATTTAATTCAGATGATTCGACAATCATTAAGAATTATATTTAAAGGAATTCAATGCAAAAAAAAAAAAAAAATCTAAG
This sequence comes from Scutellaria baicalensis, assembly GCA_005771605.1. Taxonomy (NCBI): domain Eukaryota; kingdom Viridiplantae; phylum Streptophyta; class Magnoliopsida; order Lamiales; family Lamiaceae; genus Scutellaria; species Scutellaria baicalensis. Next base: position 23,409,899 of record CM016726.1, read on the forward strand.
AGCAATTTTTTTTCATTAATTTGTTAATATATCTGATTTCATAGATTCTGATTGTTTAGAATTTTATAATTCTAAGTATATCAATATTTACGTATTTACAGAATAGTAATAATAAAATTTTAACAAAGAAATTAATTATGGACGCATGTGTAGAATTATAACAGACAATTAATTACATGTTAGGCAGACTATTGAGTTGACAGGACTAATGGAAAAATATATTGATTTAATCAGTCAGTCACGAATTCAAATATTATTTGGCTGCAAAACAGAATGTTGAAAAAGAAAAAGAAAAAAAGAAATGTGCCTGAAGTCTTAAGCGTTGACTTTGATACGACGATCATTTTGTGGAAATCTGGAGGAAATGAAGAGCTACGACAATCAACGGTCATTGGCCTTATTGTTTTTTAAAATATATAATAATAATAATAATAATAATAATAATAACAACAACAAACAATAATAATAACAAACAATAATTAGTATTATTGTATAATAATTGTTGTTGTTATTTGGATTCATTGATCATGTATACATCTTAAAGACATATGAGTTGATCGAATATGGAAGTAGTGTTATTTAAACAGCTATAAAAAAGTTCAATTATTTAATGCATTAGTATAGAGGGTTGCACCAGGATCAAGATTAGGGCTGACATATTATATGGAAATTATAATATGTTTTGAACAAAACCAACTAATAAGTTGTACTACAAGAAAATTCACCAACAATGAGAGAAATATTCCGTCAAACAAAGATTAGCGACCATATATTAATGGAAACAAATATCTAAAATTGGAAATGAAATAGTGACTGCGATAGAAACTAATGACAAAAATATTTACCAAGTCCGTCTCTATTATATTTTTGAGAAGAAATTATGTTGCTAAATAGTGAAAAATATAAATTTTGCTACTAACTGATGACGAAGTATATCACTTTTGGGAAACAATTTTTGAAATTTATTTATCAAACTCTCTACATAAGTATTTGTTCATGAAACGAACGAGAGATACATACATCAATATAATTTTTTTGTATCAACTCCGTACATAAATATTTGTTCTTCTTGAAAATATATCGGCTTTACTCATTAACTTTTATTATTGAAATTAATCATGAGATTATTCTATATACATTATAGTAGTAGTTTATTTATTTATGTTAACTTTTATTCATTTTTCAAATCATATTATATTTAAACATTAAATGAGATTACACTTTTTTTTTAAGAAGGAAAAAAAAAAAACAAAAAATGATGAGAGAAAAACAGTAAAAATTGATCAGAAATCCCTAAAATTTTCCAGATTTCAGACAAATCAAATATTTAATGCGCCATCAATTACTACCTCAACCTGGTGCTTTCTTAACGACGCCAATGCTGACTCTTCGTTTAACCTTGTCAGAAATTTACTACTTCATTGTTTGACTGCAATTAAACCTTTTACTAGTAGTATCAGTTAAACTTGATTTAGGACTGAATTAATTGGGAACCCCCCAATTAATAAAACACTCTAAGGTGGAATTTTCACAAACTATGTCAACTAATTAATTCTTGATACCAATCTAGTTTTTAATCTTAACGTTTCATTTTATATTAAATATTCTCAATGTAGTACATATTATATATATATTGTAATTTAATTCGCACAACCTGCAATGATTATTGAAGACTATAGGATTTGGAAACTCATGATTCACATCCCTAATTCTTTTTTTCCAAGTTATGGGTCGACTAATAACAGAACCCCATCTGTTGCTGTCGTGTTTTTGTTCAACCTCCACTAAATCGAATATGCCTATATAAATTAAACTGCCATACAATGTTACACAAACAATTACAATTACAATTATATCAATATATACTTATTTTGGTTAATTAGCATAATAATAATGTTGTCCTCCATACTTGCTGCTCTTTTGCTGGGATTCATCATCCACCTCTACGTTGATCACGTGATCACTCCACAAAAGAAACGCAAGATCTTGAGGCAACAAGGAATTGATGGCCCCCCTCCTAAAATCCTGGTTGGCAACATGTTGGAAATCAAGAAATCGCGAGAAGCTGAAGCTGAGAGAGAGAGGGTCGTCAACCCTCCGGCCTTCCATGACACCGCCTCCGTTTTCCCCTTTTTAGAGCAATGGAGAAAGAAATATGGTATGCATTGGTTTGTAAGGGATTTATTGAATATGCTATAATTTCAAATGTTGATGTGGTGGAATTTACAGGTCCATTGTACACGTTCTCTCTTGGAAAGCTGCAAGTGTTATACGTGAGTGATCCTGATGTTGTGAAAGGGATAACAACGTCCACATGTCAAGACCTGGGGAGGCCTTCTTATCAGCAGAAAGATCTTGGTCCTTTATTAGGACAAGGCATCTTAACCTCAAACGGCTCGATGTGGGCACGGCAAAGGAAAATCATGGCTCCTGAGTTATTTATGAACAAAGTCAAGGTACTTGTACCTTTTGATCTATCTAATCCAATGCATATACATGTGATGAATTGATGAAGTAAATTAAGAAGTGAATACCCTGCACCTGCAGGGAATGATGAGCATAATTACTGAGTCGGCTAACTCGGTGGTGAGTTCTTGGATGAAAGAAATGGATGAGGTCGAGGGAGGTGGATTGGTCGAGATGAGAGTGGATGGTTATATGAAGAGATTTTCTGGGGACATAATATCTAGAGCCTGTTTTGGTAGTAGTTACTCACAAGGGCAAGACATTTTCTTGAAGCTTGAGGCTCTTCTTGAGCTTATGTCCAAGAAGACAATGTCTGTTGGCCTACCAGGAATATTAAGGTAGTTAGTTAATTAGTTAATCTGAGGTAATATTATTTGTGTAATTAATGGTGGGTTTGTTTGACAGGCATTTGCCCACAAAAAGCAACAGGGAAATATGGGCACTAGAGAAGGAAATCAGGGCTTTGATCTTGAAGGTAGTGAAAGAAAGGCAAAACGCTGGACATGAAAAGGATTTGCTTCAGATCCTTGTACAAGGAGCAAAGAGCAGCTATTCAACATCGTATGGGATCGATCAGTTCATTGTAGATAACTGCAGAAACATATACTTAGCTGGGTTCGAGACATCTGCTGTGTCGGCTTCATGGTGTCTAATGTTGTTGGCTTCGAACCCTGAATGGCAAACACGTGTGAGAGATGAAGTTGAACAAGTGTGTCAGGGCCAAATCCCGGACATAGACATGCTTCGTAAGATGAAACAGGTATTTTACTTGAGCTAATTGAGTCAGTTATTAGTTCCTGAGCTATATAGTATATATCTGATTAACCAAATTACATGTAATCCATTTCAAAATTGGTAGTTACATATGGTGATTCAAGAGACGATGCGGCTCTACCCACCAGCCCCGACCCTGGCAAGGGAGGTGTCGAAAGACGTGAAGATAGGGAACATATGGGTGCCCAAGGGGGTGAACATATGGACCATGGTGGCTACGCTGCACACAGACACCAAGCTTTGGGGACCAGATGCACTGGAGTTTAAACCAGATAGGTTCGAAAATGGGATAAGTGGTGCATGCAAGAGCCCGGGCTCGTACATGCCATTCGGGTTCGGTCAGCGTGTGTGTGTGGGGCAGCACCTCGCTATGGTTGAGCTCAAGCTGTTAGTGTCTCTAATCATATCCAACTTCTCATTCACTCTATCACCTAAATATGTCCACTCGCCACTCATGAGGATGATCATTGAGCCTAAGCATGGAGTTCACATTTTGGTCAAGAAGCTGTGAGATGCCCTCAATCGAAACTGCACTTCTTTTTTTTAAATAATTTATTTAATTCAAAAAATTTATGTTTAGTATTAGGTCGAGTGTGGATAGCATACTACTGACGAAGAATACCGAAATACCGAAAATATTGTGTGGATAGACTATGGTTCGTTGTTTGACCAACATTTGCGGTTAATGACCTATTTGTTTTCTTAAATAACATGATAAAAGAAATTCGATTGCAGTCATTACTCTTAAGGAAGATAGAATAAGAACCATAATTATCAACAACATTAAATTACAATTAAGATTAAGAAACTGACACTTTTATCAACATCATAAGCTAACAAGAAAAGTTATAAACATCATGTTTGTGGAGAACTTCTATTACAAATTTACCCTGCAAGAGCAACAAAGAAAGACACTTCGTTTGACATGGTAGCCATTCAGTTGCTTTGGACAATTGCAGAGAACAACATTTGGTTGATATCGTTAGAGCCCAACTCCTCTTCGTTCTCTGCATATGACAATTTTTCAATAAGTTGAGAATCATTGAATAAAAACTCATCACGTACCTTAATAAGTACCAGACCAACTGCATATATCTTACCATGAAGCAGGCGACTTTGCCCTTACTCATTTACACAATGCTTTTGGTTTAAGAGTTTTTGTAGATGATCTGAAATTATAATTACCATCTGTTGCTAATTTATACAGTTTATGGAAGTATACTTTTCCTTACAGATATTACAAGTAACAAGTTATCAAGTCTCAAACTTATCCATCATAAGAAGGTTTTGTTTGATGCACGAAGAATGACTTAGGACCACCAAGTTTACAACTACATTTCATTCTTAGTACTCTTCTAATTCTTACATTTGAATTTGTCCATCAGATGATGCATCAAAAAGTACATTCGATATCACTGATGTATATATATAGTAGCATCTCAATAAATTTACTTTGCACAAACTGACAAGTTACCTTTTCTAGAATTGACATGCTTCGTCCACTCATCAATAACCTGTACATCATGATACAAATGAATTACATAAAATCCAAGTTTTTTCAAAAAAATCTGGCATAAAATTCACAAAAGGCTAACATTTGTAGCTTGGCCAAAAGAAAATTGCAGCAAAATACTTAGTGCCGCAAAACATAAACCTTGCCACTTTAATATTGGTTGCTTGCTGGCAAATGGTGCAAAGTCTCCAAACACCATATTGAAAATGCAACCAATCAAACTTTTAACAGCCTAAATGAGTTTGCACACACAAAACAATCCAGTCCCTCCCTATGAGGGCTCTTGGTTATATCCAAAAGAAAACATAAATGAACAAATGCTCCTTCAAAACATATATACCTGATTGAAGTTCACAAAAGCAGGATCATCACTATCACTTGTGACAGGAAGACCAGTGGATGCTTGCAATCTTTGCAGAAGTGTTCTGTTTCCTACTAAGAGTGTTCTAGCTTTATCTATCAGATCCTGCAGGTTAAAATTTCAATGACCTTTTCAAATACTGACTCCTTGAAACTTATTCAACATCAACTATCAGTAACTGAAGCAGAAATACTCAAAGGTACAAGATCCTGAGATATGATATCCCCTCGATCAGCAGTCAAATTGTAGATGAGCGTTTCTTGTTAGAGGAATACGGTAGTCCAAAAGTAACCATACAATGTATTTTCATTAAAAATCGAGCCCCGAATTGAAGAAACTAGGTTTCATTATGTAAGACCTCAAACAATTGAAATGAAATGGCCGGGTCAGAGCAATTAGGTCAATTCTTGTTTCCTCCAGTTGTTAAATTTTTGCACACAAAAAGTAGGGTTCAAAATTGAAATGACAATAACTGCGAGCATGAAAAGAGAGAATTTACAATCCACATATTAAATTAACAATATCACATTACAAAATCCAGAATTTTCACAAAGACATTACCTGTTTTGCAGCAAGAAGCTCTCGACACTGATCCTTGAGGGATGACATATCGTCTTCTATCTTTTTCAACCTCTCTACCAATTTCATGGGATTTGCCTGTAAAAAACAGAAAAAAAAAAAGAAAAAAAAAACCTCATGTGGGACAAAATAGAGAGGTAAGAAAGAAGAAATAGGAGAGAAGAGAAAGTACATGATCGGGGTAGAGTTGCTGGAATTCCTTATGAAGCTTGTTATGGATGAGGGAAAGCTCTCGATTTGCTTTACCAAACAGGTTCACAAGTCCATCCACTGCTTCGTTATGCTCCTTCTCCATCTCTCTCTCTCTCTCTCTCACTTCTGATTTAACAACTTTTGGGGTCCAGTGCCCTATTCTTTTTATCACTTGTCAATTACCATCTTGCCCTTATTCCTTCTAATTACAAAAGTACCCTTCTGCTTACAAGCATGCAACAAAAACTTACCATTTATACAACTAAAAATATTTTAATGGAGGGCACTTTGGTAATCAACCACACAACCGAGACCTATATAATCCCTTGCTGCTCAAAAGGGTTTGTATTTCTAGTTTCAGAGAGCGGCTATGGCGGTCGCGCAAAAATCCGATGGCGATTCGAAGAGAACGGTGTGCCTAATTTTTGAGTTTTTCTCTGATTTGAGATAATAAAATTAATCCTTCTTTCTTTGTGCAAAAGAAACATTGTAATGGCGCATGGTTTAGGTCAACGAATTAGAATATGTATCTAGGTATTACATGTGAAAATGCTTCCCATTGCGTATTCTCAACGCTTTTCGAAAAATTTGATTCTTATTTTTAAATTTCTATGAATGTATGATAATTCTTGAAAACTCTCGGATTAAAGATTGTGGCTGCTTTATCGTAGTTTAAGGATCATTTTTGTGAAGAAAACGTTGATTATTCTGCTTTCTTAAATCGGCAGTGAAAGCTTTTATCAGTAATCCCTGTCAAAGTGTCTGTTTTATCTTCAACAATCTTTTTTCTGAAATTATTATTATCTTTGCCAAAGTTTCTCTGAATTGATCTTAATTTATAACTTGTTTTCATGATTGCAAAGTGTGTGATTGAGGTTATATCAGTTTAATTATTGCTGTACTCCATCTTTATGTCATTTAATGTTAAACTGAATATGATTTTGATTGCTGGCCTGCATATTATGAGTGCTGCATGCTCATGGCTGATTATGTTGATACATACATAGATATCTTTTATGGTGGACTGGCATGATATGGAGCTTGTTTTCTCCTTTTCTCCTCGTTCTTGAGGAGGGATAGACTATTAAATTGTATTGTCAAAGCCGATGACATCTCTACTATTTGCAATTGCCTAAATGAGAGTATCATATGATTTCCCACATGATTTCATGTATTTGCACATCTTACAAGTCTTTAGTTTTTCAGGTTGAGGAAGGAGCCAAACCTTCCTGCAGAGAACGTACAGATGCTGATCCATGTGAGCTCATCCAACTGAGAAAATCTGATGGTAATCCTAGTTGCTCTTTCTGACAAAATGTGCATGTTTTTGTTTTTGTTTTTTGTTTTTTTTCAGTAAAAAGATGCCATATATTTTGATGCTGTTACATTATTCTAATTTTCAGGTCTTTCAACTGGACCCAGGGATATCAAAAGAGATGCTTTTAGAATTGTTAATAGTTACAATCCCAGACGAAATCGAAATAAAGGCAGTAAATCAGGAAACCATTTTGATATTGATGATGCAGAGGTATGATATGTGATTATGCATGCTTTGATTTTAGTGACCTTAAATTGATAATAATGGATTTGCTTCTATCTATATTTTATAAAAGGAAGCATTTACCTCAACCTAAAGTTTCATCTTACCCCTGGAAGTTACTAATGGTTTTTCTTTGAGTGTATTGAACTTCTTTGTAAATAGGTTTTGAATTATAAGTTCTACTACCTAAAGTTTCATGTTATGCCTGGAAGTTACTGTTAATTTTGTCTTTCCTTTGAGTGTATTGACCTTCTTTGTTAATAGGTTTTGAATTATAAGTTTTACTACCTAAAGTTTCATGTTATTACTGGCAGTTACTATTGGTTTTGTCTTTTATTTTAGTGTATTGAACTTCTTTGTTAGTTGTTTTTGAATTATAAGTCCTACTTATTTTTCACCAGACATAATCTATTAAGATATGTGACACAACGAGACAGAACTCAAAGTGACATTTATTGTCAACTGGAAACACTGAGTAGCGCTATGGGAAAAGGATAATACTGATCTAACATTTTCAGAGATAGATGTTACCTGCATTTTCGTAGCAAAGATATGCTGCTTTTGAATAAAATTATTGAAATGATTGTGGTGATGGATAATTTATCTTCCAATGAAAATTTTATTTTCTTGTCCACAATAATCAGAAGATTTCTTCCATGAGACGGGTAACATTTAAATTGGCAGCTTCATGTATAGTGGATCTTTGTGCTGGTAAGATTATAAAGGATTATAATCTTTACAACCATCTTAGAAAGTGTTTTGGTTTATGATTGACACAGAATATTGCCACTACAAGTTCATCTTGGTTTCCCTTAGTGAAACAAGTGTGATCGTAACCTAAATGCTGCCATACTGACTACTGTAAAATGAATATCATTTGTTCCATATCCAAGCTTGTGTTTATAACTTGCATAGTCTTCATACTACATCTTTACAAGTTTCAGCATTGATTGAAGTATTTTTATTCTGTTCAGGTTTCTGGATACCTTAACACCAAGGAAGAGATCCATTTGAAAAGAATTTTATGGGAAGCGATGAATGTAAAATGTACAAAGGTGCCTTTTCCATCCTATGTTTCTTTTGTTGTTCTTGTGTCATAAACCGACAGTTTTTCTAATGGCTACCTTAAATTTGTGTCTATGGGTACCTATATTACAAGAATCTTCTAGGTTTCTAAGGCAAAGTTAGGACACACGTCATCCTGGTTTTTTCTAGGAAGTAATTTCCCTTCAGATTGCTTAATTTAGTATTTCTATCTTATACCATGAGAAATGCTATTATTTGTAAGCTGGAATAGTTTCTTTCAGATGGAAAGTATCTTTGGAATCATTTGCAGGAAATAGCTCCTTGCCTTTGAACTGAAACTCCCATCTTTTTGGCTTTGTCAACAGCTAAAGAAAATTATCTCTCATTCTATATCTGCAGCCATAATTTATCAAACAACACATCATCTTTCTGATTTTTTAATGTGACTGATTTATAATACTTTTCTGATGAAAATTGTATTTTGCTGATTTTAATACAATGATACCACATGTTTTCGACACATTCGCTGTATTTCAGCATCAAGTTTTCAAATTCAACTGGGTGATTTCAGTTATTCCATCATGTCTATCTTAATTTTCATAAAACTAGCTTTAGTTAAGGACTTAGCGGTGTTTCTTCTGACTCCTTATTGGTGACAAATTTCAGGCCAAGAAACAGAAACGAGCAACTGAAACAAAGAAAGCTGTCACTGTCAAGAAAGCTGCTCAAACCACAGAAAAACCGAAGTTTGAGGTACTAAATTAGTTTCTTAGTATAAAAATTCTGGTCAGCTATTCTGTGTATCATTTCTAGTCATAGAGCCTCAAATAACTGCACATTACTAAATAACAATATCAATCAATAACTTGAACTTTCATGATATGTCTAGGTGGCAAAACTGAATATATTGCCTTATATGTTTTGACACTGATTTTAATCTTAGTTTCTTTTTACTACTATTCTTCAAATGCATATGGCTTATTATGCATTTTCATTTCTCAGAGTCGAAGCTCAAGGATCAATTATGATGCTTTAGAACTACTTAACGATGAGTTGGTAAGTTATCTATCTTTTTCATACTATTGCTCTTCAATATCTCTATTTTGGGTTGGGTATCCTAGAAAGCCCCCCTTGTTTTCTTTTAAGGTAGTATATATTGTTGGACTTCTTTTGTGCACTAGACTTTGATAAGGCTATTAGATACTTGGAAAACTGCAGCCAAACAAGTATGTAATTGCCACCATGCCGTTTATCATGTTACAGCTATATATCATTTTAGCGTACGTTCTAAACCTTTATATTTGTAGGATCAAAATTTCTGAACAACTGACAAAATCTGGGCAAATTCTTATGATCACAGAACTGAGAATTTACCGTGGGGGGAGATTAGCCACAGAACGCTTCGACCAAGCAAAGGAGGATCAACAAGATACCAGTTACGCTGATAATAATGAAACATTTGGTAAAGGTGTGGGTTGTACAACAAATATGGCGCGATGAACGTTTCAGTGATGAGTACTTTAATTTTTGAGAGGTATTAAGGTTCGGTCTTGTTATTTTGATTTGCAAAGCATTGCTATACATATAATTTACATAGTTAGCTATTGTCAATTAAATGCACTTATAATGTAATACTAATATTTTTTATTTAATATAACAGCTAATATTTAATATTTCTTTTAGATTATTGAGAGATATATTACCATAAAATAATGAGAGGTTATTTTATATTTTGTCACCATTTATTTTATAAAATATACTTCCTCCGTTCCACCCGAACTTGCCTACTTGTCATTTTTGTTTGTTCCAATCCAATTTACTAGCCTATAAATGACAAAAAAAAAAAAATTACCTCCTTAAGTAAAAAACAAAAAGTTTAAAGTATAAAAAGCAAAAAGTAAACAAAAAATAAGAGTCAACTGCATTTTCTTAAGCTCCGTGTCCGGTTAACGTAGACAACTTCGATCGGGATGGAGAGATTACAAAGTAGCACATATAAGGGTCTTTATACATAAAGAACTGTGCCTGTGTGTGTATTATTATTGTACAAAAAAGTCTTCCACTCCATCACCTTGTACTACTGAACTAATGATTTGATTTGGTTTCACAAAAGAAAAATCAACAAGTGTTGCACTAAAATTGATTTCCCAAGTCACAAAAAGCGATTTTGGTACAATTAAATGTAATATCAGAGATAAAATTTAAGAATAAGGTTTTACATTCAAAGGAAGGTTATAATAAATAATCCTATTTTTTAAGTTATGAATATAAATTTAAAAAAAAAATCAAAAGTGTCATTTAACCGTCATTACCCAGGATATTATGGGAGAGATGAAAGAAGCGGGCTAATGGAAATTCCTCTTTCCAAGAATTATGTGTTGTGTGGCCACAAATAACGCACCACTCGAACAAGTAACACACCTATTTCTTCCATTGCTTCATTTCTCTTCTCTTTTCCAAGCAATCACATTCACACTCCATCTTGAATGTGGACGAAGATGGCTCTCTTACAATCACATCCATTTCTCTGCGATATATCCATCATCAAAACCACTACTCTGCCGCAATTTCAAAGAACACCCAAGAAACCAAGAATCTTGCTATTTGGACGAAAACCCTTAAAGCCCTGTAATGTAAAGAGAAACTTGCTGAGGTTAAGTGCAGTTGCAGAAGATATTTCCTCTGGGGTTCGAGGTGGAGGTGATCAGGGTGTGATTCAAGAAGAATTGGTTGAAAACAAGCAGATTGCGAACTATGATTGGACTGAAGAATGGTATCCACTTTATCTGACCAAGAATGTTCCCGATGATGCTCCTCTTGGCCTCACTGTGTTTGACAAACAGGTTGTGTTGTTTAAAGATGGTAATGGTGACATTAGATGTTACCAAGATCGATGCCCCCACAGGTGAAATTGTTTCTGTTTTTTCTTTCTTTCCATAATTCTTATATCGGTGGTTTTTGTTGGGTTTAATATGTAAGATTTTTATGTTAATCTTGGATTCGTTTGGGATGTTGTTGACTGTTGAGATCTAGCTTAATCTTGAAGTTGAAGTTGAGGGCACTTCAAAAATCACTAGTGGAATATAGGGGAATTATCACATAAGAAATCTATGATCACTAAAGAGGGCTTTGGCGTTCCTGTTAAGGTTTAGCATAGCAAATAATTTCGAATTTGGTGCCTTAACGATTAAAATATTCATGTAGGCTAGCAAAACTCTCCGAGGGTCAACTGTTTGATGGTAGATTGGAATGTTTGTACCATGGTTGGCAATTTGAAGGCAATGGTAAATGTGTGAAGATACCCCAGGTTTGTTTTGTGAAGTTGAATGTGTTGTAAAAGATGATATTCCTTTGTTAATGGTTTGTCTTTCTCCCTGATTTTTCGGACAGCTCTCACAAGGAGCAAAGATTCCACTGTCAGCTTGTGTGAAAACATATGAAATTAGGGACTCTCAAGGTGTCATATGGATTTGGATGTCCCATAAAACACCTCCTAATCCTGAGAAAATCCCTTGGTTTGAGAATTTTGATAGACCAGGTTTTCGTGATATTTCCACCATCCATGAGCTCCCATATGATCATTCCATCCTTTTAGAAAACCTCATGGATCCTGCCCACATTCCCATCTCACATGACAGAACCGATTTCACTGCAAAAAGGGAAGATGCAACTTCACTATTTTTTGAAGTAACTGAAAGAACGGATCGAGGCTTTGCAGGCCACTGGGGTCGAGAAAAAGACCAGTCAACACCAGACTACACACCCAACTTTCTGAGATTTGAAGCCCCTTGTGTTCTTCAGAACAACCGAGAATTAGTTGACAAGAATGGCGTAAAGCAATACTTTTCGGGGTTGTTCCTCTGCAGACCCTCAGGGCAAGGCAAATCCATGCTTATAGTTAGATTTGGAAACACAAGAAAACAACCATTTCTATTTAGACTGTTTCCCCAATGGTTTTGGCATCAGAATGCAAGTAAGGTTTTTGAGCAAGACATGGGGTTTCTTTCCTCTCAAAATGAAATTCTCATGAAAGAAAAAGTTCCCACAAGAGAACTTTATATTAACTTGAAGTCATCAGATACATGGGTGGCTGAGTATCGAAAATGGATGGACAAAGTTGGCCATGGAATGCCTTACTATTTTGGTCATAGCACCATTTCTCTACCAGAATATCCAGCTGTAGTCGAGCATGCTCCAGCTGGTTTCTTTGCGAGTCTTTCGGCTTCTCAACCAGCTAAGGGTGGAATTGGAACAATGCATTCGCCAAATTTTGCCAATAGATATTTCCGGCATGTGATCCATTGCAAGGGATGCTCAAGCGTCGTGAAATCTTCTCAAGCATGGAAGAATGCTCTCTCTGTGGCTGCTCTTATATCAACAGCTTTGGCTATTCTTATATCAGGAAGACAATGGAAGGCCCTCTTTGTGTTTTCGACCACGATATTCTTGGTTGGAGTTCAAGTTTGTTCGACTATAATTGCAATGAACACAACAAACTTCATAAGAACGCATAGAAGGTTGTAAAATACTGGTTCTTAGGAAATGAAGATAAATATATTTATATTGTATTCATAGCTAAGTTCTTTTAGATTATTCATAGCTAAGTTCTTTTAGATTATTTTTCTATACGTTTGTATACAGGGTTTGAAATTTCTTATGATAAGGTCTTTTGCAGAATTGTTCTCAGGATAAAAAAAAAAAAAGGGTTGGATTAGTTTTCAGAAGCTGCAATCTTTAAAGTCAACCTTCTGGGGTCTTTGCAGTATTATAATCTGGATGAATTTATGTAGTTTCTGACAGTGTACTAAATATGTACAGTAATATGTCCAACTGCCACCTACCTCAGTTCTTTCAGTTCCACTTTCTTCCCTATAAACATAAAAAACCAAGAGAGAGAGGGAGAGAGAGAGCATTTAGTGTTTATTTCAGGGAGTCCCACTGCCCCATTGCGTTTAAATCATCATCAACCTGCCACAACCATATCCAAATAAATGCAGCTTACATAAATAAAGAAACACGTACCTCTTTATGTGATTTCCTTCGATATCTAGAAATACAGCAAAGTTGGTTGCAGAAACTCTGTTAAAAAACAATCAAAATGGAAAAAAACAGAATTTTGTGCATACAAGACATTTCCTCAGCACAAGTTGCTGATGCTGCTCTTCATTGTCGTACTATGTCTGGCCTTATATCCATCATTGTCGTCTTCTTCGAGTCTCTCTTTCGACTTCTATGCAGCTTCTTGCCCTGCTGTTGAACTGATGGTGAGAAATACAGTGAGATCAGCTTCTGATCAGGATCCCACAATCCCAGGAAAGCTCCTTCGATTATTCTTCCATGATTGCTTTGTTGAGGTTTGCCTTAAAACTCATTTTCTTACATTCACTTTCACTTGTCCTGAATTGCCTTCAATTGACAGGGCTGTGATGCTTCTATACTATTACAAGGAAACACAACTGAGAGAAGTGATCCTGCCAACAGATCCCTTGGAGGATTTTCGGTGATCGACTCTGCCAAAAGAGTGCTCGAAATCTTTTGTCCAGAAGCAGTTTCTTGTGCAGATATACTTGCATTGGCTGCTAGAGATGCAATTGAATATGTACATCCTATTTCTGTTCTTTTCTTGTTTTCGATTTCGATTCATGGTTCAGTTATGATCATTCATCTACAGGCAGGGGGTCCGAGAATCCAGATTCCTACTGGGAGGAGAGATGGTAGGATTTCTATGGCTGCAAATGTAAGACCAAACATCATAGACACAAGCTTCACAATGGATGAGATGGCTAAGGTTTTTTCTGCCAAGGGATTATCCATGGATGACCTTGTTGTCCTCTCAGGTATACACTAAACACTTTTCGTAGCACTAGGATTTGGATGTTTTGTGCGAGACTTAGCAATTGTGTCTGATTTGCAGGGGCTCACACGATCGGAAGGTCTCATTGCACTTCATTCAACGACCGTTTCACACTCGACTCAAATGGAAATCTTACATCAATAGATTCATCCTTAGATAGACAGTACGCAATCCAGCTAACTAAAATGTGTCCTTCTGGTGTCACTGATGATTCGGTCACTGTTAATAACGACCCAGGTACGCCTCTCCTGTTCGACAACGAGTACTACAAGATATTGTTAGAGCACAAGGGGCTGTTCCAATCAGATTCTGCATTGATTAATGATGAAAGAACAAGAAATAGAGTGATGGAATTTTCCAATAATCAAGATAGTTTCTTTCAGAGCTGGGCTGCTTCTTTCTTGAAACTTTCGAGCATTGGAGTTAAGACGGACGATGTAGGCGAAATTCGACGATCTTGTTCCTTGGCTAATGTATGAATTGCCAATCTCATGAGCACATGTTTTTGTTTCTAGTCTCCTTTTGTGAATATATATTATGGTCGGGCTTTGAGATTCTTATTTTGGATTTTGATGTGGTTTTTTGTTTGATGGTTTGTTTTTATTTTGATTTTACATTTTAGTACAGGTATCATTGTTTGTTTGTTTGTTATCTCTATTTAAATAGACAATTCCAAATGTTGGATTATTTTTTTTAGAATTTTAATTCTTGTTGAGTTTTTCATATGCCAATACAATTCACGAAATATGAATAAATGAGCAGTCCTACTACCCAACCCACTATGGGGACATAATTATGTGTCTATACATCGGTGGTGAACATGTTAAGAATTGTCCATGGCGAATATTTTAGCATTTTCAAATAAATGAATTTCAGAACAATATTGTTCGTAATTGTGATATCATTTCCTGACTTTATTGATTCTTTTAAAAGAGAATAAATAGGCTCACATTATAAATGTTATTTTGATATCATATCCTGACTTTATTGATTCTTTTAAACGAGAATAAATAGGCTCACATTATATATGTTATTTTGTTAGAATAGTATGTAAGTGATGGTGCAATTAAATGATAATGTTTGAAATCAATTACATAAATATAATAGAGGTGGTCCTATATTATACTTTAGTTGAAATTATTATTCATATTTTTTCAAAATTTTGAAATTAAAAGAAAGAGAAGGGGTTCTAATTTATTTAGAGGGAAAAAAAGTTGGGTGTGGTAGTTGAAAATTATATAGGAGGAAGGAGGAGTTCTGGGCGAGTGGGAAAGTATCTTCATATGAATGAGGCGACAGCCATGGCAGTTGCTGAGAGAAACCACTCTTCCTTCTCTATCAGATGTTGCGGCATCCCATTGTCAATCCATCAAATTATCCCTTATTACAGATGTATACACTTCCAATAAACTCATAAGCAGGTACGCAAAATGCAAAGATTTAAGCTCCTCCCTCAAAGTGTTCGACGATATGCCTCACAGAGACACTGCTTCTTGGAACACCATTCTCACCGGATCCGTGAACTCGAGAAACTTTTTCGACGCCTGGGATGTAATGAAATCTATGAAAAGTCTCGGGTTTCTGTTCGACGGGTATACTTTTGGAAGCATGCTCAAGGGCATTGCTATTGGTGGTGGTCTCAAGTATGGCCAACAAGTCCATTCGGATATTGTAAAGATGGGGTTTGATGATAATGTTTATGCTTCTAGTGCTCTTTTGGATATGTACGCCAAGTGCTATAGAGTTGAGGATGCAAATAAGGTGTTTGAGTATATGCACGAGCGAAATACTGTGTCTTGGAACGCCTTGATTGCAGGGTATGCAGAAATTGGGAATCTTCATCGTTGCATTGAATTGTTCCGGTTTATGGACTTTGAAGGTGTGAGAGTCGATGATGCTACGTTTGCACCTCTTCTGACGTTGCTTTGTGATGTTGACTTATATGAGTTAACGAGGCAGCTCCATGGTAAGATTATGAAGCATGGTCTAGAGCATGAGCACACTGTGCTTAATTCTACAATCACTGCATATGCAGAATGTGGATGCATTCGAGATGCCAAAAAAGTGTTTGATGGTGCTGGTGGGTACCGGGATTTAGTGACATGGAACTCAATGCTAGCAGCTTATTTGGAGCACGATCTAGAAGATCATGGATTTAATATTTTTTTAGACATGGTGAGATTAAGATTGGAACTTGATGTTTATTCATGTTCTAGCATAATAAGTGCTTGCTTTGGAGATGCACAACAGACCTTTGGAAAGTCCCTGCATGCTTTAGTGATAAAGAGGGGATTAGAACAGGCAACACAAGTATCTAATGCATTGATTTCCATGTATGTAAAGTCCAATGACCAAAGCACGGAGGATGCATTAAAAGTATTTGAACGGATAGAGGTGAAGGACCCTGTGTCATGGAATACAATCTTGACTGGCTTGTCACAAAATGGATTCAGTGAAAATGGCTTAAGGCTCTTCCAGAAAATGCATCTTGATTACCTGGTAATTGATCAATATGCCTTTGCTGCTGTCTTAAGATCTTGCTCAGATTTAGCCACTCTCCTGTTGGGCAGACAAATTCATGTCCTGGTGGTAAAATCGGGCTTGGACAGAAATGAGTATGTCGCTAGTGCGTTAATATTTATGTACTCCAAATGTGGAATGATCGAAGATGCCTATAAAACCTTTGATTCATCTCACAAGGAGAGTTCTGTGACATGGAACTCAATTATTTTCGCGTACGGACAACATGGGCAAGGTAAAGTTGCTCTTGACCTCTTTTACCTCATGACACAGAGAAAAGTGAAGCTGGACCATGTCACATTTGTTGCTGCTCTCAATGCCTGTAGTCACATTGGTTTGGTTGACGAAGGTCTCAACATTCTGAAGTCAATGGCAACTGCCTATGGAGTTCCACCCCAAATGGAAAATTACGCATGTGCAGTTGACTTGCTTGGTAGAGCCGGACGTCTGATGGAGGCAAAGGAATTACTCAATGAAATGCCCTTTGAACCCGATGTAATGGTTTGGAAAACATTATTAGGTGCTTGCAGGGCTTGTGGTGACATACAATTGGCAACTCAGGTAGCTAGCCACTTGCTAGAACTGGATCCTGGAGACCATTGCACTTATGTTCTTCTTTCCGATATGTATGGCCATCTTAAGAGGTGGGATGAGAAAGCTAGCGTGAAGAGGCTGATGAGGGAGAAGGGAGTTAAGAAGGTTCCTGGCTGGAGTTGGATTGAGTTGCAAAAGGATGTTCATGCTTTTAATGCAGAAGACCGTACGCACTCAGAATGCCGAGAAATATATCAGGCACTGGATGAGCTAATGAATGAAATGAATTCTGAGAATGATTTTATCTTAGATGTTAATCTCGATGATCTCGACCTGGCTAATGGATATTGGATCCTAGATGCTGATGGCTCTGTTCAAGCTGTACAGTTATAACGCGCAAGCAGAGAACAACCCCCTTCATCTTTAGCAATGCATTGGATTAAACATTAATGTTGAATGAGAGTTGATGGTTCAATATGAAAGAATCATCCTAAATTTAGTTTCCCATTTTGTAATATCTTATATGCTGAGTGTTACAATCTTTTCTGACGGTTCTTTGTGGAAATTAATTCATTGGAGAGATTCTTCTGTTGACTAACGTCGAAACTGAAATTGTTGAGACCACGGAAACCAGAGAATGCAGCTGTTGGTATACCCAAAGAAAACAAAAACGACTCCAGGAAGCTATGTTTTCCTTTTCTAGAGTTCATATCTATGCCGACATGTGTATTTTAGTGGTTATTATTTTAATATATGTATACCAAATGCTACAAATTTAGTGTATCAAACAATCAAAAACAGAATAATTCAAGTATATTATCGCTAGGGGTGGGACTTTTTGTTCGGGTATCGGGTACCCGACCCGACCCGATCGGGTCGGGTTTCCATATGTTTTGCGGTTTTGGGGTTTTCGGGTCGGGTGTGGGTATTTTATTTACTACCCGATCGGGTTTCGGGTACCCGAATATAAGAAATCATTTGCCTAATTTTCTAGTTTCTGCTTGATCCCAAGATGGGCCTTTGATTTCATACATTTTTGTTTTATTCTTGCACTAGTTTCCAGTTGTGGTTTACAGTGAGAGAAGCACATTGTGTGTGAGAGCATTGAATCACAATTAGTGTGTTAATGAGGGAGGGGCGTTGGTGGGGGTGTCATTTTAAATGAACTCCCTTTCATGAAAAGGAATTTGTGGGGAAAGAAGAAGCAAAGCCAGAGAGGCTAATGTGTCTGAATTGCAAATGCAGCTTCAGCCCTGCTAGCCATGGCATTCTCGTGAGAGTGACAAGGTCTGGGACCCAAAGCAATAATATTAAATAAAATATCCATGATAAAGTTGAGGGCATTCTTACCCACCTTCCTTAAATTTTCCCATTTTTTTGGAGCTAAATCTGCTGGCATTTCTGGTTGTAATAGTGACTTTGATTTGTATTTGCTCTTCTTTAACTGATCAGAGATGAATCCAGTTGTTTTGAGATCTGTTTATCTGTAAAAATGTATTCTTTTGAGCATCTTTTCCTTTTTCTTCTATTTAATTAAGTAATCTTGTAATGTTTCTTACTTATAGATTTGGAGTATCACCATGTAATTTTTGCAAAAAAAAAAAAAAAAAAAAACCCGACCCAAACCCGACCTTACGGGTCCCCGACTTTGCGGGTACCCGATTTCTTCGGGTAGTTTCGGGTAGTAATAGTCGGGTACCCGACCCGAAATCCCAAAACCCGAAACTACCCGACCCGATCCCACCCCTAAAATTTATCGCAAAATACATCCAAATTAGGAAATGAACTTCGATTTGTAAATGCAAGAGTGAATAGTCAATTGTTACTTGAAACTTAAAATCCAACCCTAAAAACACAACACCACAATTCTCAAGAGAAGAAATGTATATAAGAAAGTGGGGACACATATATTTAGTTCATACAAAAGAAAAGGAGTAGGACTTATGTACCCCGGGGGCACGGATCCAGGATCCGTGCCCCCAACCCGACCCGACCCGCCCCATTAATTTAATTTTTTTTATTTTTTTTCTTCTTTTTCTTCTTGCTCTTCTTCTTCAGCAGCACATTTTTCTTCTTCTTCTTCTTCTTCTTCTTCTTCTTTCTCCTTCTTCAACCCGATCTGCTTCCTTCTTCTTCTTCTTCTTCTTCTTCTTCTTCTTCTCCTCCTTCTTTTTCAACCATTCTTCTTCTTCTTCTTCAACCCGATCCGAAAACATATGCATACATACATACATATGGGGAATCATCTATGGGTCAAGGAGGAAGTAACTCAACTTTTGTCTATCAAATCCTCATTTTTCGATTAATGAGGGAGGATATTTTGCTGTTAACCCTAGCTCACCATTGATGCTTCCACTAGTTTTGTGTTCTAATTTTTTCAAATTTCAAATTTTCTATTTCATCTCTATTGTTCTTTTATCTTCATTAAGATTTATATATTCAGGATTGTATATATATGTAATTTGATATGCAACTTTGTTGGTTATTGAATGAAGGTATAAAATTGTAGAAATATGATTGAGTAGTATGAATTTGCAGAAAATTTGGGGAAGAAGATGATAAAATCGGATTTTACAATCTATTATTTATATATACATATCACTTAATCTTAAGAACAGACATTTAACACCTAAAAAGTATATATCTAACACCTATAGAGTATATATTAAACATATCAGACATATAATATGAAAATATTCTAAAGGTATTACAAATATACTATATAGGTGATATAAGATCACATGCATCTATAAGATATAATAAATACAATTCCTTTAGATGTTATGAAAATATTTTAAAGATATTACAAAGATACTCTATAGGTGATATACAATTACATGCATCTATGATATATATAATAAACACAATTCCTTCAGGTATTATGAAAATATTATAACACCTAAAGAACATACATATAACACTTATAGAGTATATATATGACACCTATCATTCAATCACATAATATGAAATCTTCTTTATATGTGATATCTCAAGAACATACATATAACACATAAAGAGTATATATATAACTCATATAGAGTATACATATAACATCTATCATTGAATCACATAATATGAAATCTTCTATATGTGTAATACCTAAAGAACATAGATGTAACACCTAAGGAGTATATATATAACACCTATAGAGTATAACTATAACACCTATCATTGAATCATATAATATAACTATAACACCTACAGAGTACATATATAACACCTATAGAGTACATATATAACACCTATCACTGAATCACATAGTGTGAAATCTAGTGTGCGTGGGCGCACACCATATCAGGTAGGGGTGCGCGTGGGGGTGCCTGGGTGCGGCCCACGCGCCGGGTCGGGTCAGGGGCACGGATCTAGGATCCGTGCCACAGGTGCATATAAGTTTTGTTCAAAGAAAAGAGTACCTGACAGCCAAATAATTAATGATTGTTGAATTGCGTGTATGAATTAACTTTTAGGTGTAGCCTTAAGATTTCCAGATAATTAAGCAATTTAAAGATTATATTATAGAGACAGTTATGCATGGATTTTGTCATTATCCACCACATAATTTGATTTGATTGTACAGTACTACACTTTCTTTGTGTTATAGTAATATATTGGTTAAAATTGCACTTTCAATCTTCGTGGGTCTCAAGAGCTGCAAAACATCATCTTATATTATGCAAGTGTTCATATGTCGGATTTGATTTATGTAATCTCAGGTTGTTGAATCATCATCAAATCATAAAGTTTGAAAAGAATCGTTCAGTTTTGAAGGTTTGCACATAAAACTTCATTTGATAAATATACGTGAAAGTTTTGAACATGTATCAATCCGACGCTAATATTAATATTGTACGAATTACGATTAGTGTATAACTAATAGAAATAGAATTCTCAATCAATTGTGCATTTAGGCCATCCATATATAGCTTGCCAGCAATAAGTGTGAATTGTTAGGAAATGGGTACAAATTAAAGTTTGTTTGTAAAGCTTGATAATATATGTAGAAATCACATCAGTGAGGATGAGTTTATAATAGCAAGTTGCAGTTGTATGGTGATTGCTTATCATATCATTCTTTTTTTTTTTTTTTTTTTTTAGTTCTTAAGTGTTTTTTAAACTTGGTGGGAGTTGATGCTAATTAGCTGTTACACTTATTAATCTATACAATCACTATCACTTTGACTTGTGATATACATATTCACACCTAAACTCATTATCAACATTATGAATGTTTTCTGTGCACATTTTGGCTACATAAATGATGCGACATATTTTGGGTTCCACTCTGCGTAACTAACTAATTAGTGGTTATAAAGTCCAAATGTCTTGTCCTCAAGCAAACCCTATTAGCCTCTTTCTTCATCTTACTAATAATAATAAATAGTAAAATATATAAATAAATAAGGAGTCAACACATAACCCCATAATTCACTATTCACATATAAATTAGTGAAAATGAGTTTGATTCATGAGTAAGAACTATTTATTGCATACAAATTATTTTTGAGATAATAAATGAACAAAAAAAAAAAGTAAGTCTTATGCAAGACCATCTTGTGAGTCATACTACGTCAATCATCTCACGCAAGTTATTATGAAAAAAGAAAAAAATAATAAAGCACCCATCTCATTCTTCTGTTTTTCTCTCAAAAACCATAAGAATATAACAAAAATCACTCAAAATAAAATAAAATAATTTTAAAACTCTATCTAACCCGAATTACTAGATAACCCTAGAATAAATAAATATGGTATCAAGCCAAATTCTTTAAAAATTTAAGATAAGATAGCAATCGCATTGTCGATTTCGAAAGGTTAATATTGGGATATTGATTCATGATTGTAGGTAACAGTTTTAAATCAGAGATCAAAGGGCCTGCTAGTATTTAGTACAGCATTTATTGATCATTTTTCCATAACTAATAAATGAATATTCAATGTGGCTATCAATAACCAAGATTCCTCGTGAAGTACTATCAAGTTCAATACTTCAGATTCCACTTTTTACTAACCAATAGCATAATGTGTAATGGGCCATCAATTCCACTTTCTATTAGTTTCCTTTTTTTTCTTTTTCTTTTTTCAGAAAGGAATGGGCTTAAATTCTTGATAATTTAAAAAAAAGTAATTAATGGTGGAGAAACATCCAATTAGATTGGACATCAATTATTTTGTAGATAAGGCATGTCAGCTTCTGTTTCACTATAAACTAAAGTGTCATGACGATGATACCTATCAATTATGAACACATTAATATATGTTTATCGTTGACATATCAGATATTCAGCATATTGATTAATTTTATTTTTCATATATTCAGTGGTATATATATTAAAAGTTGTTAACCGTAAATATTTTAATGTTATCGGGCAAATTGATCATGTTTGCTCTACTACCAACCTTTTAACTCTTGAATCAATTCAATTACAATGAAGAATGCTCAAACAAAGAATTAACTCTAACAAATACAAACTTAGAGTGGCTATGCATAATGGGTTTCATATATAGAGTGGTTGAGTTGGATTTTTGTGGACTTTTGTCTAGTCCTAATAATAAAGATTCGACATTAATATATAATTTAACCAGTCTTATAGACTAATTCATTTAGGTAATTTCCACCCAACTTTGTTTTTTAAGAGAAGTTTCTGAAATGGAGTTTTTGTCGAACCTGTACCCATGATATATACCTAATTAGTGGGAAAATAGAAGATAAATAAATAGATCAATCACGCACTAAGATTATTTTTCTAATTTTCACATGTAATGAACATTTTTTGCTTTTTCTAATTTCACCTTCTTCTTTTTGTGTCTCTTCAAGACACACAATTATCTGTAGGTCAAATCGAGGATTAAAGAAATATTTTTTATATGTATCGGAAGTGGAGAAATGTGACCAATTGATATAGTTGTGACATTTTCAACTGCCAATTATCATGGGTGAAGAAGCAGTGGACCACTAAGTCACTAACCATTATGCTACTTATTGGTGGAGTATTTATTTTCAAGAATATAATTTATTTGGATCATTTCACATATTTAATTATATTTGATTGTCAGTTTATAATTCATATTAATTAAAATAAAGATTAATTTATGGAAATGAATTCAAAATTATATACCATGAAACGATTTGATCATTTTATACGCAACAAAAACATATGAGATAGTGAGATTGAGGGTTATTGGGGTTGGACATTGGTAATGAAAAATCAAACAAGTTAGGATGGGAGGGCACCACTATCTACGTTGACTTGTTGACCAATTACATTAGATCAAGTTTTGAGAGCTGGCTTTTTCTAATTCATTTATATAAGAATACGACTTACGTGGCTCGTCTCACGAATGAACCAACTCATAACACATTTTTAATAATTTATATAAATAATTGAGAAAATGAGTCAAATTCATGAGTAATAAGATAGAATTTATTTGTAAGATTGTCTCTTATGAATTTTTATATTTATATAAATGCTTCTTTGCCTTATTTCCTTACTTTTGGAATGAGTCTCCATTATCACTATTTTACCAACTCGTTACAAATATCTAGAACGTAAAAACTTATATACCCTTGAGGTACATAGGGCATAGATTTAGGTGTTATACACATATTCTTCACTTGTTATATATATACTCTTATGGTGTTACGTTTCATGATGTTACAAATATATTCAACAGGATGTGATACTTGAAAAGTATACACGTGATACCTGTAGAGTATATATGTAACACCATATGATGGTCAAGTTGGGATACACCGTGCCCCAGACACACAAATGTTGATCTACCTAGAAATATTCAAAAGTATTGCCATATTTCGCAATCTTAATCAATTCTTCTATATTTGCTACATTCAATTATTTTTTTTAAAAAAAAATAATTGTAGGAGTCACTGCTATCCATGGTGTGGTCAAGTGACGTGCAAAATTGGGATGAAAAATAGATAAAACGACACTATTTTGTCATGCGATTGATTTGTTTCTTCGATAATCAGATCCCATGTTTGGAACGATCGACCCCATTCCCAACATCAATAATCACCGCAACAAAACGCGTTTTGGGATGAAAAATAGATAAAATTTACATGATGCCACTCACACAAGTCACAACCACTAATGATTTTTCTATAAACATATTCAATAATTGGTCATGAATATTTTGAGTCTCTTCCATAAGCATAAAAAAGTATTCCATTTTTTGCTTCAAAAAACATAGATACATTTCTATTACAATGTATAGATCGATATTTCTCTCAATAATTCACTTAATATGATTAATCGTCCTACAATTTTTACTGATATATATAAAACTACCTATTACATAAATGGAAGTCATACTTATAACAACTAATATTCAAAGAAATAAATTCAAATTCATCAAAATATATATATATATATATATATATATATATATATATTCCTTCAAAGCAAGGGGAAAATAAGTAATTAAAGTCTATATCAGTAGAAAAGTGATTGAAAAGAGTCCAACAGGAAGATGATGCACCAACCAAATGGAGCCTTGGCAAAATTGCAATAGCATTGTAGTATGGGACATTAATGGGACCTCAAAAGCTAATGGGATATTTCATGATATTTTCAATCACCATTTCTTCAATAATTCAGTCACCATATTCCTTTCCCATCTCTATGACATATGCAATTAAAGAATAAGTTTTATATGAGACTGTCTTATAAATCATTTTATGTGAGACGGTTCAACCCACATCGCACACTTTACAATCCATATATGGAATTTGTGGTAATGAGTTTGGTTAGTGGATAAAAAAGTTTCATCTCACGAAAACAATTCATACAAGTTTTTGTGAAAAACTTTGCCCCCTCCAGTTTCCAATTTCACCGGCACACACTACAAATGCCAGTATCGATGACATCATTTACTAGTTTGAATCTTGTTATTTTCCTAGGATTAAACAATAAATTAGTGAGAGGGATGACGTGGAATCTTGAAATCCTATTTATATCCAAGATGATGGAAGGCTATATCCCCACAATCCAAAAATAAGAGAAACAAATGGACACTCACTTCCCTTTGATCAAATATTTTCTCCTATCTTCTCTTTTACTAATTTCAAGTTTTGCAGAGAAAAGGGATGCATTTGAAGGCAGAAAAAGAAAGATAGAACTTCAAATCACCTCTCTTTTACCAGTCTCAATCTGCACTCCCTCCACAGGTTTCATTTCTTTTATATGTACACATCACTTTTTGTCTCAATAGTGCATATGCATATGGTCTAATAGCTTCTTTTTTTCTTCTGTATATTATTATTTTCAGACATAGTCAATATTATATGATTTTATTGCTCTTTCCAGTACAAACCTGTAAACTGGTGGCATAAACATCTTATTGCAAAGTTTTTCACACAGCAGAGTGCAGATGTGTGAAACTTGCTTTATCACAACACTTAACCTTTTTTTTTTTTTTTTTTGGCGCATGGGCAAATTCTCCTATGCACCAAGTGTATGCATCTAAATTGATGCAATTGGACGACCCTACCCGGATCCGCTTTCATTTGAGTTTATTCTTTTTTCACTTCAACCTGTTACATTTATGTTATATGTGTGACTTTTATCTTTTACAAGTGTGACCGTTATATACAAATTTGGTTACCTTTATACTAAGTAATTTAGAAAAAATAAAGATTTTAAGAAAATTTTTAGTGCATCTTTTGGATGAACATATCTTTATGTAATATTACTCATACCTTTATGTAATATTAGGTTGCATAAAGATGCAAACTAATATTACATAAAAGTGCAGCTAATATCACATAAAATATGTATAAATTTTGCTGAAATTCTTACTTTTTTTCTCCATTAGAGTATATAAAGGTCACTACATTAGTAAATAAATGTCACATTTATACAACATAAATGTCTTATATATACAACATAAAAGTAACATAATGAAATAAGAAAATTCAAAAAAACAAGAGAAAAAAAAGTGTGCGGATCCGGATTGCACCTGGTGTACAGGAAACCAACTTTTTTATATAATATGGTCTCTGAATTAGTCACTGAATATAATAAAAAAAAATATGTTTTCTCTAAAAACACTGTTGTTATCGGTAGTTAGTTGAATTATACAAGTTTCACATTTTAAATTGGTGGCCCAAAAACAAAAATAAGAAAACAGAATACTTTAATTTTCAATTATTCATTTCCCAAAAATGGGCAAACAGCCCCTTTTGTATGAAATACCAGATAGTAATAATCTCAGCATTTATGAAGTTTTTAGGTTCATTTCAGCAACAATGTTCGAGATTTACATCCCAATGATGATTCCTCTTTTGTAGTTAGAAGCCACTATCAATATCAAGTACCTCACAGCTGTACTCACCTTCAATTTTCACTTGAATGTTTTCCTAAGTGTCTCACTAAGTGTAACATCAACATTGCTAATTATTAGGAACAAATAATAAATAACTTGTTTGGTGGCTTTTGGTTTATCTTCGATTTCTTTCATTAATAAACCATCAAAAAAATAAAAGAATTAGGCCTAACCACCTTTTGTTATAAGCATTTTTCCCTTGTCATATTGTGCAGGCCTACATTAATCCAAAACTTATTCTCCTCAAATTAGGCCTCTTTGTTCATAACTTTTCTGAAGAAAGCTGCATATTGTTGATTTATAGTATAATGGATCATAGTTGTGAGAAGCCTATTTCTTGCAATAACATATTACCTAATGAAATATAAGACAAAGAGCCCATTTGTGGACTCTTTCTTGTTTCTTGAGACAAAAACAAAGTACAGTATTTCATGTCTAATAGATCAAACATGAATCAGGCTCCATCAAGAGGCAATCCACATTGGAAGTTACTCATCGGCACGGTCCATGTTCTAAACTAAACCAAAGCCCGGCATCCCTAACAGACATCCTCTCCCACGACCAATCCAGAGTCGACTACATTCGAGCTCGACTCAACCCCAACCCAGCCCCCAACAAATTCAACAACAGGAAAGCCAAGCTCCCAGTGCAACCAGGCAGTTCCCTAGGCTCAGGGAACTACCTCGTCACCGTAGGCCTTGGAACGCCAAAAAAGACTCTATCCCTCATCTTCGACACTGGCAGCGACCTAACATGGACCCAATGCCAGCCATGCGTCGGCTCATGCTATAAGCAGCAAGACCCGATTTTCAACCCTTCTACCTCCACTTCATATTCCAACATATCATGCACTTCAACTCAGTGCTCCCAGCTCTCATCCGCCACCGGCAGCACCCCCGGCTGCAACACTGGAACCTGCCTCTACGCTATACAGTACGGTGATCAGTCCTTCTCAGTGGGATTCTTTAGCAGAGAAATGCTTTCCATAACAGCAACTGATGTGTTCCCAAACTTCCTATTTGGATGCGGCCAAAATAACCAGGGGCTGTTTGGTAAAACATCAGGATTGATTGGCCTTGGGAGAGACCCTCTATCACTCGTCTCTCAAACTGCACAAAAATATGGGAAATACTTCTCTTACTGCCTTCCATCAACTTCAAGCTCAACAGGGTTCTTAACTCTAGGAAAAACCACAGCTTCAAACAGTTTGAAATACTCCCCTTTTGCCAGCTCGCAAGGGACATCATTCTACTTCATCACAATTGTGTCCATAAGTGTAGGAGGCCACCAACTACCTATAAGCCAGTCGGTTTTTCAGACAGCAGGGACCATCATAGACTCGGGCACAGTGATAACGCGGCTCCCACCATCAGCCTACAGCGCGCTGAGCACAGCCTTTAAGCAGCAGATGAAGTACCCGAGTGCACCAGCTTATTCCATACTGGATACTTGTTTTGACTTTGGTAATTCCACGAGTGTATCCATTCCAACTGTGTCTTTCACCTTCGGTGGTAATGTGGAAGTTGATTTGGCTCCGAATGGGATACTTGTGGCCGTTGATAAAACACAAGCATGCCTTGCTTTTGCCGGAAATAGTGACTCCACTGATGTCGGAATCTTAGGTAACACTCAGCAGAAGACATTCGAGGTGGCATATGATGTTGGTGGAGGGAAGATAGGTTTTGGAGCTGGTGGATGTAACTAAATTTTAAGAACAAGATCATGACAAAGTCTGATATGTGTGTATATGCGTAATTTACCTCTCAAGGGAGAAAAAGCTTTAGTGTGCGACAATAAGTTGAAGGGAACCAAAGAAATGGTCCAACAAATGTGAAATCGATTGGAATTAAATGTGCAGATACATTCATTGTGTGGTAGCATAAACTTGTGGTTCGTGGGTTGTTCGATAAGAAAAAAATTACCATCTTCATCATATTCAGTTTGATATCACTCCACTTATGATCTCTTCCATTGATAAATTGATCTTAATTTGATGAAATTTGAGGGAAACATGATTCAGACCAGGGCCCAAAGAGGAATTCAAAATAAAGGTATATCATATTTGAGAGACAAGCAGGAGGGACTAGGAACAGAACCAAGGTTTAAGTTCAGTTGAATGATAATGAAGTCTTGGCTTATTCAACTCCCATGTACACAGATAATATACTTTTCCAAGCAACTTCAAATTCTGCCAGAAACACGGATTAAGTTCCATTCTAGCTTTAGTATCAATGTTGTGTCATCTCTGATGACTGAAAACCATCCACTCTGAACAAGCACCCCGTTTAACTGATGACCATGTCTCACAAATCCAACAAAGGGGATACCATTCGACATCACAGAATAGTTTTGAACTATGCTGACCAAAAACAAAGAGGGATGAATGGCAAAAATAATGCAAGTGGCCTGAAAGACTTGGTGGAGATGCATGCACTGGTCTCAACAACCTAAAACAACAAAAAAGGTGCAGATTCATGGAAGATAACAATCATGTCTTAAGTAAGGATGAAATTCAAGTACAGTTCCGTACAATAAAACAGCTAATGGGTAATTTGGGACATGAAAGTCACATTTACTTGTGTGGAACAAGTGAAACGAAATCTACTCAGCCCCACCACTAAAAAATCCAGACCGTAATGGACATCCATGAAGCAATCAATGAAACCCCTATCTTCTGTCACAATTCACAACCAGACTGCAGCATAAAACAAAAATGTTCACTTCAAGACTAAAACAATCCAGCCTACATATCTTTCAAACCAGCTCATCACAAACAATAAAGAGGGGCAGGCTGGTAGATGTAACATACTCGTCGAATTCCACTAGTACATTATCTTCTATCTATCGTGCACATAAACGTAGATACGAGTGTTTGTGTGTGTGAACGAACAGTTGATATTGCACTGGATGAAGTAATGTTTTGCCCAATAAAGATGCAAATGTTGACTCTCATTCCTACCTTTGAACAGCCACACACAATTGGCTGTTGAAAAAGCATGCATACCCATGTCACTTTCATTATTCTACAAACAAAGAACCATTCTATATCTTTCATACAAAACCAAGAATTGTAACTGTACAGAGAATACTTTACAAGCTTGGATAAAGAAGAGGACAAAGGCTACAGTATTTACTGGGGTGATACTTAACTTGGTAGGTGTGCATGAAACCAAAACCTTTTAAACATCCAACAAAAATCAATAACACCAGATTTCCACTACATATATAAGCATTAAATATCCAAATTACAATGTCAAATCCGTTTTATGCAAGTTCACCAGGTATATAGCATATAACAAAGATGGAAGACTTTACCATTCAAAAACGGTTGGTGTTACAACATTGAAATCACATTTCTTTCGTTCTTGTTGACCTAAATTAAGATTAGTTAGCAATGGTTTTTGTGCTGGTAATGAAGAATCAGTAATGTCCATTCATAATAACACCAAATTAATGATCAAAATCGAAATGAAACGACATAAGCAGAGATGAAGATGGTTGAATTAAAATTCAGCATTGGCACCGACACTTATTATCTACACCCATCACTCCTCATTAGGGATTCTGTCATATCTTGAGAACCATAATTCGAAACTTGATTAACTTACCGCAGCTAAAACAATGAAAAAGCTCTGGATAAATTCATAGGATTAATCATCCTCATTTTCACTTTCACCGCCGCTGCTCATCGGCAAAACCTTACTCGTCGGAGTGGCGCTATCAACATAAGTGGCAGAATTCATCTCCATTTGACAAATCCTCACCGCACCAAACAATCGTTCAGGCAATTCTTCCTCCTTTTGAGCCTCAACCAGAAACCCCATGTCCACCGTCACCGCCGTGACACAGCCCAACGCCAGCCGCAAAATCGCCGTCGCAATAGCCGAGCTGCCGATATCAACATCGATTTCCAAATAATTTGGCCCCCGATGATAGTAGCAATTCAATGCCTTCCCCAATAAACACGCGGAGTAGTTTCCCACCGCAGTTTTCACAATCCACGGTCCTTTGACTATTTTATTCACAAGTTTAAACCGACTGCTTCGAAAAGCATCCGAACCGTTGATGAACTGATAGAGCAGGGAATTGGAATTAATCGGCTCATCTATTTTGCTGGAGAAGTAGAAAACGGCGGAGTGATGTTCGCGTCCGGGGACTTGAAGATTTATCGCAATGATGAAGGTTTTCGATGATTTTTCGCGACACGCTGAACTGCGCAATGCGTTCATAACGCGGTTATCTGGCCGGGCGAGGACGTGGTCGAGTTTGGCGTTGGATCTGAGCCAATCAACGCCGGCCGGATTCAACAGCCACTCTCCGGCGGGAGTTTTTGCCTTTTTGGTCAAGTAATTAGGGCCACGGACAGAGAACAATTCACCTGGCGGGGACGCCCAGCCGTTGGATCCAGTATGGAGGTCGACGTGGCTCAACGATCCGGTGGAGATTGCTTCATCTCTCCAGTCTTCACCGGTGCCGGCGGTTGTGGATGAGGAGGATGAGCGAGGGGGATGATGGTGGTGTTTTTGCTTGTGCTTAGTGGGGCACATGTTCGCCGGCGAGGTTTTGTCGGCGTTGGGAGCTCCGCCGTGAGAAGAGCACACACTAGCAGAGAGATGGGACGTTATAGTGGTCAAGGATTTTGGGGCTTTAAATCAGGGACGGCCCCAAACATATGCCATTCCTTTTCTACGGAATTACGGAAAGCCCTCTTTGTGTGGATTTTTTTTTTTTTGCCAGCTAAATCCTCTGATAGATATATATATATATATATATATATATATCCACGATTTTGTTTCTATTTACTCGCTAAATATTTTGCATCTAAATCAGTGACCATTATTAGTTGTTACACGTGCTAATTATTATTAGCCAGGTGTAATCTTATTATTTTTCATATGATAAATATGGAGTAATATTCATGATTTTACTATTTTCTACTACGATTATAAATTTTACACATGTACCTAGGCATTATGCATTAAGTGGCACATTAATTCATGATTTTTCTATTTAAAGAATGGCACATGATACATAAATTATATTTTAGTGAGTCAATCTATATTTTGTTTTTTTCTCAATACAATATCTATGTTTTTCACATTTATTCTAATTAAGTATTATCTTTAGTTAACTCCATTCATATACATTGAGATTGGACACATAATATTGTTAATAAACATTATTTAAACATTAAATTTACCGTTTGATTCATATTATACATTAAATGTGGATCGACAATAAACTTATTAATATTTCTTGCTACAAGATATCATATAACATGAATTAATAAGTAATGCATTCAAGAAAATACTAAATTACAATTCCTGGTAGACATAGCATCAATTGAATTTTTTTTATGTTGTGTACTGCCTATTATTTTGAATAAATTGCATATCGGAGTAAATGTAATTGATTTTAGTTGAGATCTCTGTCATAAATTGATATTGCTACATTCCGTGTTCTAGCAGTTTAGAAGCAGGACATATGGCCAATTTAAAAGTTGGCCAGAAACCAAATTAATCAGGAATCAAGCCGTCCAAATGTGGAAGGAAAACCAAATATAAGGTCAGCTAGAACTCCATTTGACATACACCTCCTAATGACAATCCTCCAGTTCCAAGACTACTGGCTCAAGTAAAGTTCTTCAAATCTTAAATATCCGCAAAAAAAGAAGATAAAATCAAGTTGGATTTAACTATATATCAAATCCTTAAGGACATGTTTGGATTAGGGTAGAGGTGGATTTTGTGAGTCTGGACTTTAGATTTGAGAGGATTTTAAAAAGGTGGATTTTAATAATCTTCTATTTATATTGAGATTTTATAATGTAAGATTATAGTTAAGATGTTATTATCACATTAAAAATTATAGAAAAAGTAAATGTTTTATAATGAGAGTTGTAGAAAAAGTAGAAAAATTGATACTTTTATTAGGAATTGAAAAAAATAGATAAAGTAGGATATGATTGAAGAATTTGTAAATCTCTATCCACAGATGAACTGGATTGAGCCCATCTTAAATTCGAATGGGCCAGTGCCCATCCAAACAACCCTTAAAATTCATTCAAATCAACATATTTTACAAAATTATGCAATCCTTAGCCCAAGCCATCAATAGGGTCATTGTTTACGAAAAACAGATCCCAAATTATTATCTGGTTCCAGCAATAAAATTGATCCGATCGACTTGGATTGGTCGTACATGCTTTTGTGTCCTAATTTCTTGTGATTTACCGTCTTATTTAATTTATTTTTTTATCCAATATAATTAGTTCAGTGATTGAATTGTTGTTTAACTCAGTTTCTTGGTATAAATTTACAAGTTGACATATATTTTAATATTGTGGTTTTATGTTTAATTAATAATAATGGCTACATATACATATAAATAATCATAAGCAAAATGAAAAATGAAAGCATGGTATCTGGTGAGGGTAAATTGGGGAATTAATAGGTATGGGTAAGGAGCGGGTGAGGAGATAACGACAGCGCGAATAACGAGAAGGCTACGCGAATTTGTGACGTAGCTTATTTGACTTTCCACTTATTATCCGATACTCTATGTCTAGTGCAGTACAAGTAAATCAAAGCCTCTTCATTACATCACTTTTACACTCTCATTTTTTTTCTCCTAATTTCGATGCAGCATTTCTTGATCGTGGTTGTTTTTAGGTTGTTTTTATCGATACTATGATATATAGTAGTAGTAATTTAATAAGACACGTGGGTTTCATTATTCATGAAACTATTATTAACATTACTAAAGTTTGTTAATTTGTGTGCCGTCCTTAGGGGCAGTAAAGTTTGCAATTCTTCTTATCTTGTTTTTGGCCTTTATTTATACATAGGTATATACAATCTGGAATTACTCAAAAGTCAAAATAGAATTCCGAAATTGGTCGGTGGCAAATTCAAAATGATAATCGCGATGAAATTGGTCATTTCGCTATTAACGGCATTTTGGTTACGTAACCCCTAAGTTTTTTGGACCTTTTTTAAGTTGTCTTTATTTATTACCTTCTCCATTAATTTAATTGGATTTGTTTCAATCCCTTAAAATAACATGTTTTAAGTATTTTTGTCAAGAGGTTTTATCTCACTTTCACAGGATATTCAACCCTCTTCATTAAAAGTAAATACAGTCTAAGTTTTCATTAATTTGGTCTATCCACATTGTAAATCATGTCCTCAGAATTATTCATATAGGAGTATTTCATAAACATAAATAAACTGGTAAAATGGGACGAATTTATAAATTAAGATAATAAGATTACAGATCTAAATTGACTCAAAGTTTGCATGCTTTCATGAGTTTGTTAATGTTGTATGGTAGCAAATATAATTAAAGAAGAGAAAAAGGCAAAACTGTAATGTGGTTTACAATGATTATGCTGTTTCTAAAACAAAAGGGGAAGGAAGGAATCAATCAGATGTGTGACAATCCTTGTACAACTAAACCATGTGGTACATAACATAATTGTTCATTCCTTTCCATTCTAGTAGTATTATATATGTTGCAGTTGCAAAGTGGCATGCAAAGTTGAACACCCTATTTTTGGTTTTCCACCGCAAAAGTGCCCAGAAAAGACAAATATCTTAATTTTAATGACGGCTGCTTTTGCCTCAATATTATAATGTTTTGAACAAGTCAAAATCTCCATCATTGCCACCTTCAAATGGTACTTAAAATGCTTCTTTTTCTTGTTTGTTGTCATGCCTCCCAACATTGCTCTTTTTATGTCCCAACTGGTGAATAACAATTTTAACATCAATGGAACGTCCTTTTTTCAGCTTTGTCAAGATTTACCTCTATTGCCTGCAATATTTCACCCCAATAAAATACAAAGATCATCAATACTTCAATTTGGCTTTAACATCAAACAGTAGTTCTCCAGCCAATGACAAGCAGATTTCAGGACTCGTAGCTCACCACTCAAAAGATCACTAGCTAATTTCCTCCTTAAAACACTCTGTTCAGATAGATGGGGAGGAGTTGGCACCAAAAAATTGATATGCTTATTATGCTCTTTCATTAACTGAGATACTTCAGTGAGCAAAAGCTGATGGGCTGCAATCTCTCTGTTCCTGCTCCTCAATGGATACCGAGCGAGCCTTCCATCGTTTCTTGCAGCTTCCTCCATCATGTCATCCAGTTCTTGCTGAGAATTGCAAGCAAGAACGCGAGCAAATGCACGAAGTGATTGTGGGATTCCCTTCCCCCTTCTACTACCAGTTTGAACTTTTCTGATCATGAAAGAATTCCATGAAGAGGTGAACTCATTGTCATCCTTTACACGTGGTGTGAGATGTTTGTTGAGAAGCTCCAACTTATTTCTGTAAAGCTCGTCATTTTCAGGCACATTAAGCTTGACTTGAACCTGATCATAGCAGTTGCAAGAAACAGTAAAACCAAAATCCAACAGCAGTGTAGCGTTCGAAAATCTTCCATATCTTATGAAAACCTCATCACCTGGAGCCAAGTCACGATCAGCAATAACCTCTGAATGCTGTTTGCACTCATCACTCAAAACTTGTGCACCTGAAGTGCCATCATGATTTAGAAAATCTGCAAAAGGAATCAATGATACACCCCTTGAGCTTTCCCAAGCTCTCGATGTAACTAATCCATATGCATAAGTGAATTCTTGAAGTGTAACATCTTGAAACCGATCAGGGAACCGATCAAGAATCAAGTTAACAGCCTCGAAGCCTTTTTCTATCAATTTCTTTTGTCTCATGGTTTCTTCATACAAAACACTTGGTCGGATCATCTTCAGTTCTTCATCACTCCAGAATATCGAACTGTGCAACTCCTCAGGTGGAGGAAGGCGGCTGATATACGGTGCCCACTTGGAATCCCGTCCCATCATTTTCTCGTGTAGAATGAGCAAAGCAACTTTTGCAACATTACTAACTTCATCCACTAATAAACAAGTTATTTCAGGAGGAAGATTATCCGGGGCTAGTTGTACACTGTAGGGAACCTTCAATAAGCAATCCCCAGTGTGTATACTTTCAGCAGCATACAATGCTCTTCCATGGGCGGACTTACCAATTGAAAGTGAAGAAGAAATTTTTGCCCCAGCCTGGTGTTCAAGCCATGGAAGAAAGTCATTGCAATCTTCATCTATATGTGAGGGCTTAGTTGATGTACAAACACTATCCGATGTGCAGAAACGCCGGAAGATAGTGGAGAGTATTGGTCTTTGTGGCCGAGCCCACAAGCTGTTTGTTACAATGACTGAGTGAAGTAACATCTCAAAACGTACAAGTATCTTGACTACGTGCTCAGAAACAATGAATTGGTTGAGTTATCAACTACAATTTGTATAATTTACAATTTTTCAAGCGATATTGAGATTGAAAAAGAACTTTGAACAACCAATTCATAACATGTCGAACTAATTAAACAATATTCTGAACGTAATCTAGCACGAGAGAAAAAGTACAAACGATTCATTCACCCATTTCTATGATTCTATCTACCTCCTTTCCAGTGATTCTTCGTTCAATTGGATGCCTTCTCAGTAAATCTACACATTCAATTCATCGACAAAGAGACCAAAATTTTGACAAAAACGTCCCACTACGAGAATGTAGCACACAACATGTGAACGAAGAAATCGAGCTCTAGAAACCATGGTCGATTCGGCGATTGTTGAGGATTCCCCATTTTCATTCGTATGTTGTATGTACTGTTAACATACAGTTACGAAGCCTTAAACCGTTTAAACCCCTTTGTTTCGTACCGTGCATACTTTTAAGCCCCTGCTTATCCATCTAATTACGTTTATATCCTTTTGACTTTTGAGGGGAAATTTGGTTGATTTTAATTTTAATGGGGGTAAACTGATATCGAGTATGAATATAAGGACAAAAATGAGAATTTACAAGAGTGGAGTGGTGAAGTGAAATTAGCTCATAAATAGATAATCAGAGGGATTGAAACGGCCGAACCGTGGAGAAGCAGAAGCTCTTCAGACGAACTAAAAGGTAATAACTCTCAACCTGAATGATTACTCTTCCATATCTCACTTCAATTCTTAATCTTGCTTCTTATTTCGAAGCTGTGGCCGATAACTTAGTGATAATAAATTGATTGATTGATTCGCGAAGCTGAATTCAGTAGAAATAAATGATTTTTCTTGGTGTCTGTTTTCTTGTTGATAAGTAGCCGAGGTCTTTTTTTCTTTTTTTGAATCCCGTCTTGCTTTCCCAAATGGAAATTGATACAGTTTGGAGATGCATTAGCTCATGATTCATTTACGATTTTCTTACAGTTTTGTGTACAATTATTTCAAAGTAATGGAATGAGGTGCAAGGCATCATAGTCCAATACCCTGTCTGGAAATGCTGCCCTAATCTTGAATTTGTTAGGATTTGGGGTTTAACATGTCCACTGGATGGGGGGTTGTGCATCAATGGGCAAATCCGCAGAATGCATTTCGATCATCTTGCCATTCCCTTCCTATCTTGCACTTTCAGAGGGGTTTGATTGTTAGCCGA
Organism: Scutellaria baicalensis; assembly: GCA_005771605.1. Taxonomy (NCBI): domain Eukaryota; kingdom Viridiplantae; phylum Streptophyta; class Magnoliopsida; order Lamiales; family Lamiaceae; genus Scutellaria; species Scutellaria baicalensis. The sequence continues at coordinate 23,447,105 of CM016726.1, forward strand.
CCCACTGATTATCACGCAAAGGCATTGAGATCAGTTTCGAATACAGACACAGCTGTTGCCACTGATGATAATTACAGGCATAAGGAAGTTATCAGTGTTAATCCCAGGCTCTATGACTACATATTGGCTAATGTCAGAGAGCCAAAGGTGCCATTTTCTTGTCTGAATACATCATTTTTTGCGTTTATGGTAGAAGTTCTGCTCATTTTCATGTTGTGAGAATTTTTTTCTGCATTTCAGATATTGAGTGAACTGAGAGAGGAAACTGCTGCAATGTGTGGAAGTCGAATGCAGGTACACTAGTTAATGCTGGGTAATGTGATAAAATTTGTCATTTTTCTTGGTAGGATTAATGTCTGGTTTTCAGGCAACTATTTGTTTGTTATAGTCATTTATGCTAAACATTGTTGGTGTCATCTTGACTATAGGTCTCGGCTGATCAAGCCCAACTTCTTGCAATGCTTGTTCAGATTCTAGGAGCAAAAAGGTGTATTGAAGTTGGCGTCTACACAGTATGCATCCCTGGCTTCATTTTTTTCATAAATGTCTTGTATCCCCTTATAGACTGCATATTTGTATTGTTACCTACTTGTATGCTAGCAATTTGATCGTCCAAACAAGCATTTCTGCAACTTATGACATGATAAACCCAAGCATCGTAAATTGTTATTTTGTTACCTTCTTGATACATGGTTTAGGCATGCTTCTGAAGGACCAAAGGAAAATTTCCAATACTTGATTAAATCATAAGAAAGACAAAACTCTTGTAGTTCTTCGGAACTTAATAAATTAACTCTTTAGATCTAGGAGGTCCGCTTAAGTTTTTGGAATGCCAACAAGTGTGGTCTGGTGTGTCCCAACACTGATAGATTTTCTCATTACTTATGGAAGTACCTCTTTTATGGCTGATGTGTTGCTTCTGGACATAGTTACTTACATAATTTTGCCACTTCTCAAATCAAATTTCTATAAAGCAGTAGCGAATAGTTAGAATAACGCTTTTGTGATGTTTCGTACATTTATGTTTTTGCCAGGGGTACTCATCTCTTGCAGTTGCTTTGGTCCTGCCAGAAGGAGGTCAGCTGGTGGCTTGTGAGAGAGATGCAAAGTCACTAGAAGTTGCACAAAGATATTATGACCGTGCAGGTCTTTCAAATAAGGTATGTATTGCAGAACCCCCCTCCCCCCAACCCCCCTCTCATGCCTGAAAACGCAGTTGTTGTCATTAGTCTTCATCTCCACATTATCTATTTTCTGATAGGAATAGAGCTTCGTATTCTTCTGAGAAATGATAATTTGATGACAACTTATTTTCATACAACCAGTTAATGTGGATCCTTCAGTCGTACTTTCACAAAGTTCGCAACGAATTGACTTTATACTGATTGTATGAATGTATGTGGATTATAATAATGAGGACATGTTCACATCAGAGATTTATTACTAAATAATGTTTTATTTCTTTGGTTTTACAAGCCCTTTTCCACTTTAGCTATGTTCAACTGCAAATTTACTGCATTCTTTATTCAACGGGTTTCCAATATGATTTTGATATCCTTCCCATCATGATGAAAATTTATGATGATTTATTTTATTGGGACTTAGGTGATTGTGAAACATGGGTTAGCAGTCGATACTTTGAAGTCTATGATTCAGGATGGCGAAGGTGGCAGGTATATTGATGATTAGACATGCCTAATCTAGTTGGTTTATTGGTAGGAAATTCGGCTGATTTCCTGCATCTTTCAATGCTGTTATGTGCATTGACCAAGTATGATTGAATAACGTGGTTGCCATACTATTTGGATTTATCAATCTTCTTTTGCAGCTCACTTGAAGCTATCACTGCTATCAGGAAATTATTTTACTCAGTATGTATAATAACAAATATCGCTCAACCGCCACTAACCATTCAAGGTGGTGTTGTGTTCACTAAATTCTTCAAAACTGAATTTGTAAGCAAAAACAAAATTGTTTAGTGAGGTCTGGCTTGTTTGGTTTTTTTTTTTTTAAGTTCATAGTCAGCTCTACCTGCAACCTATATAATATTTAGAAGCTCAAGGTTTACAAAAAAGATATCTGAGAAGCTACATTGCTCCAGGTCTCCAACTCTCGTTCATTTATTGCGTATCTTGCACACGAGTAACTTCAGTGCTGATTTCTTTATTCTCTTTAGTAAGTTACATCAACTATATGTTTCCTATGAAGTGGACTCACTATGTGTTTTTCATCTTTGTAGCTTTGATTTTGCTTTCATAGATGCTGACAAGAAAATGTACCAGGAGTATTTTGAATTGCTGCTACATCTGGTTACAAACAGGCTACCTCGATCCATGCCTTTTGCGTACTTTTATGACTGAGGTATTTACGTATTTATTCGGATTTTGCTCCATTGTATAGGTGAGAGTTGGAGGTGTTATAGTGATCGACAACGTTCTGTGGTATGGAAGGGTTGCTGATCCATTGGTCAGTTCACTTGAAATTTTCAGTGGCCCAACATAATGACTTGAAATAATATTTTCTCTAAACACGTATTCTCGGGCAGGTGAATGATTCCAAGACTGTAAGTATCAGAAACTTCAATCGAAAACTGATGGAGGATGGTCGTGTTAGCATTAGCATGGTAGGCCTCCTCTTGTGCATTTCCCTCTCCCATCGCAAGTTTTGATAAATTCTTTAATCTTTATTTGCAAAATTAGGTTCCAATTGGCGATGGCGTGACGATTTGTTGGAAAAGATAGACCACCAAAACGGAACTGGATCGCATCCTTTACATTTCCCTTCCCTGAATTTCTTTAAATTCTTCTTTTCCCTTCATTAGTTCTAGAAAACAGAAATGTATGGGACAATAGGGAGATGTTGGTTGATTGGTTTTGTGTGAAACTCAATTGATTGACTTTGTATGAAACGGGTTTTGTAATAAACAGTGTAGGAATACTGGCTGGACAGGGAGGCGAATAGAGAAGCCAAGTCTGTCATTCGTCCACGGCTAAAACCAAAATTCTGATTTCTTTGATTTTATTAGCGCAATGAATTTTAGAAGAATATTCAAATATAATTTGTATAAATGGGATATTTGTAAAAAAAAAAAATAATTCAAAAGGTGTCTTTAATTATGAAGAATAAGTAGGATTTCTTTTTGACACATCAGACTTTTAAGAATAGTTTCTATAATTTAATTCTAATACGTTGAATTGAATCATCAGAATTCAGATACATCAAATTTTAAGAACAATTTTTGAATTTAATTTAAATATGTTAAATATCTTTTTAATATCCCAAATACTTTGACTTTATGTCTTTGTGTTAGTTACACTTCAATAATTTAATGAAATTATATGAATACTTCTTCTATAAAACAATAGGTAGGAAACAAGACGTGAAATGTCCGTTTTTCTCTCTTCAAAGAAAAAAAAAAGGTTAATTTAGCAACTTTCTTGGCCATAGTGAGCCTCTTAAGATATGATGCTCTATTACCTGTCTTTAGATTTAATCATCATTCCTTTGAAGGGAAGGGTTTCATATATAACAAAGATCTAGGTTTTCACTTTTATCTAAAAAGAAAATGAGAGGGGGAGGGGGGGTTGTTTGGTGCATGTAAGCCAAGAATTAGATTAGATGATCATGAATTTGGAGCTACAATATATATATATATATATATTAGTGTTTGACCAATTGAACTCAAAATTGGCATGACTAAACAACCTAAAAGAGAAGCAAAATCAAAGCATGATTTGTAGCTAAACCCCTCAAAATTAATTTGTGTTTAATTTAATCTTCAAGGGACACCGGAATGTGAAATAATAACATTCCATTATTGATTATTAGTTTGACTTCCTCTCATTCAACTACTCCAATTATTATTATGCTATGTTTATTTGTTATTACAACCCCACTTCTTCTTCTTCTCTTTTTTTTTTCCCATTTACTTTCCTTTTCCGTCTCTCTCTTTCTTCTCCTCTTCAGGTCCTCTCTCTCTCTCTCTAGCTTCTCCTTCTCTCTACATTCTGATACCTATATTTTGAATACATCGTTTTCTTGCATTTTTCTGTAATTAAATTTCGTAAGTTATTATGATAGCATATAGAAGTTTCTTGAATCATATTTTGGTCAAAATTGGATTTTTGAAGCCAATAGGGGGGAACAAATGAAAAGGCTTGATGTTTCTTTCTGATTCTTGAAAAAACAATTCAATTTGCACCCACAAACATGTATGGATTCCTGTTCATATTTTCTTGATTTATTTATTTTTGCAATAGGATTGATGGGGTTTAGAGGTGAAAAGGGGATGTTGGATGGTTGCTTTTTTTTTTTGGAAGGCTCGTATTGTGCTGCTCATGCATATTAATTAGATCTATTCTTGAACATGAAGTTTGATGTGATTTTCTGATTTCTTTAGTTTTTTTAAATAATTTATATCTTCATTTGCAGGGTTGATTAAATAAGAGTTCGTGATAAGAATTGAAACAGTTTGAGATGCTGTAATGGTTTGATCTTGCCGTTTTTTGGTTTTATTCACATTATTTCTGCAACTATAAACATTTTCCAATATTGGATTATAAAGATTTGTTTCACAAAAGCATCAAGGAAGATTAGGTGATTTCTTCTATTGATTAGGAAAGGTCAAATCTTGGAGCAATTAGAAATTTGTTTTGAAAAAAGAAAGAAAGAAAGAAATTGAAGAGAGATTGATTATATGGGTTATCTGAACTCGGTGCTGTCTCAATCTACAAGCCAAGTCCATGTCGATGACGGTCCGGTCAGCGGAGGTGGCCTCAGGTGATCTCCCACCCAACCCCCCCCCCCCCCCCCCCCCAAGTTGCTTTATGGATATGTTTGAATATATTTTCGTTTTTTCCCCCCCGGTGGGGAACACATTGATTCCTTGGTTTGAATACAAATATTTGATTTGCCTTTTCTAAACATATCTTTTGCATTATAGCTTCTGATTATGAGGTTTCTGGGTTTGCTTTGATCCAGCTTTGTCACAAAGAGCTAGGTCAAGATTTATCATTTATAAATAAGATTCAATGGATGTTAAAGCTGAATTATCAGTTTTCCTAGGTCTTCCCTTTTTTAGTCGCCAAATTGCATTTATAAAATGTGTGTTCTTTTTCTGAGAATCTGATTTTCCTGCTAGCAATTATTATTGGTTATATTAGGTTGTATTTCTCAGACTCTGTTTTATGAACTATCTTAATTTTGTTTGGCTGGCTTAGAATATATAAATATGAAGAATATGTTTGTTTTCCGTCATAAAAGACTTTTTGGTTGAATAACGAATTTTCCATGTCAAATGCACATTGGTCTGTATCGAAGAATCTGGTTGCTAATGCGTCATAATGGAAGTTCCTGTGTTGACCTTATTTGTCGTTATATGCGTGAGCATCTTCAAGATCATCATATATATAGTACAAAATACTGTTGTTTTAAAGAAAAGAAGTTTTTTCACTAAATTCCATGTAAGAACCTTGATATTACATCTGACAAAAAAGCTCTAGGTTGTCTTCGTTCTGTTTGATAGCACTAGAATGGAGAATGATTTTCTTTGAATTGTAAAGTAAATGAAGAGCTCAAAGAAATATATAGTACAATAAAGATGCTGTCTCTCATTTAAGTTCCCTTAAATGTTTTTAATTAATGCCCCGTTATCCATGTATTTTAATTTTCTTTTAACTCTGTCAAAGATCATGTGGTAAACCAGTAAATCCATGTTTCTTCTATCAGCGATAAACAACTCGTTTCTTCTATTATGTCTTTGAAATCATTACTTCAAGAAAGGAGACCATTAGAATGGTTCCCTTAGCTGCATAGTGTTCCACTGAGCTATGATTTTATTCCTCTGTAATTTGATCTGATTTATTTTAAAGAATTTTTAGCTTAGAAGTTTTGGGTTCATCTGTTGTTCTCTATTGATATAATTTAGACGTCCATCAAGTTATATACACTGGATTTTTGCTGTTCAAACTAACATTACATTCATCAACTCACTTTGATGCAGTCAGAATGGAAAGTTCAGCTATGGATATGCAAGCTCTCCAGGTAAACGGTCTTCCATGGAGGATTTCTACGAGACCAGGATTGATGGTGTTGATGGAGAGGTGGTTGGTCTCTTTGGAGTCTTTGATGGTCTCTCTCTCTCTCTCTCTCTCTCTCCCCCCCCCCCCCTCTCCCTCTCTCTCTCTCTCTCTGCAACTTCTAGCATGAAAGTTCTAGATGAGTCATATGATATTTGACCTTTCTTGCATGTTGGTAGAAGTTTATCTAAGTTTTCTTGCTATACCTGGTATTTAGGAAATAATAAATTGTCACACGACATAATTTACAAATATAGCTGCCTTTGCAATTTCAGGTCATGGGGGAGCTCGAGCAGCAGAATATGTCAAACAAAACCTTTTCAGTAATCTGATCAGGCACCCCAAGTTTATCTCTGACACAAAATCAGCTATAGGTATTTTCTTGTGATCCCTCTATGCTATTACAAGTTGCTCTTTCAACTTGTGATTTTTATTCTAACACTTTTTGTGTCCTTTCCAGCTGATGCATATAGCCATACAGACTCTGAATTCCTGAAATCAGAAAACAATCAGAACAGGGATGCTGGATCTACTGCTTCAACAGCTATCCTCGTTGGTGACCGCTTACTAGTGGCAAATGTTGGTGATTCAAGAGCGGTTATTTGCAGGGGTGGCAATGGTAAGACTTTGAAACCTTTTTCTTTTCAACAACATGATTGGTAGTGAAGGAAACATTAATGGCTCTGTTGGATCTTGCAGCCATTGCTGTTTCTCGAGATCACAAACCAGATCAAACAGATGAGAGACAGCGAATTGAGGAGGCTGGAGGTTTTGTGATGTGGGCAGGTGAAGATCAATTAGCTGCATCATTGTTTCTCAACCTTGACTATTGTTATAAAGGAGACATGTAATTTGTATATTGTCTACAGGAACTTGGAGGGTCGGAGGTGTGCTTGCTGTATCTCGTGCATTTGGTGATCGATTGTTGAAGCAGTATGTGGTTGCTGATCCAGAAATTCAGGTATATACTGTGATTACTCGAGTTGAAATGTGTTGCTCTAAATGACAAATCTTTATTTTCTTCTATTGATTTAGAGTAGGACTTAGTGATGAGGAATTTTTATTTTATTTTCAATTTTACAGGAGGAAAAAGTTGATGATTCTCTTGAGTTTCTCATCCTTGCAAGTGATGGGCTTTGGGATGTTGTAACAAATGAGGTGTGCATTTCGGGTTTAATTTCACATTTATGTAATCTCTGATTGTTCATTCGTGTGTTTTTCAGGAAGCTGTTTCGATGACTCAACCAATCCAAGATCCAGAAGAAGCAGCGACGACACTAATGCAGGAAGCACATCAGAGAGGCAGCGGCGATAACATCACCGTTGTTGTTGTGAGATTCCTGGCAACCAACGAGGAATCCTCTTCCGCATAACATCAATGGTACATCACAAACCACGATGAACACAACACAAAGTACACACCAATAGGAAGTTTGTGCTTGCACTAAGCTGTAGAAAGTGATAGAGAGATCAATCTTTGAAAAGACTTGTTGCTTACAACTATTAACTAAGCAATTAATGTATGTAATGTAACTTTATGATTCCAACTTAATGGGTATTTATATGAGAAGTGGGATGGGTTCTGTGTTATATGTTGAGCAGCAAGTCGATTGTGCAAGACACTTGAGTAGACACAATGTTTAGAGGACCCGGAACAAGAACCTCTAGACAACATTATGTAGGAGTATAAAGCTCCAATTTGAACAAGTTAATAGCAGGCATTGAGAAGAAGCATGGAACCATTCATTGTTAGCTATGTGGCTCAAGGAAGAAGACGAAGAAGAAGAAGTGAGACCTGAATCAAGTTCTTGACATGGTCACAGCTCTCCACATCCAGCCTCATCGACTTCGACCCAACAAGGGTTTTCACAAATATCTGCATATTCCTCTGATTGTTCAACTGCAACTCAGATCAACACAATTTATAACATCCACATACAAGAGATAGAATAAGGGATTATTATACTTAAATGCACTGTTCTGTTCTGAGCATATCATATCAATTATTCTCCAACACATATAGTCGGGTTCATGCTCATTCCATTGGATACGCATCATTAACACTCGAGCATTTTCTTATGCCTAATCAACACGAATTCAATTCCTAGGTCATTATATATTGGGCTGTGTAGATGATTGGGCCGAGCCCAGAAAGCCCACATACTCATTCATGATTCCCATCAATCAAAACTAGTTGAATCTTGATTTTATCTCATAGAAATTGTGGCTGTTTCTGAAGTAGAAATGAACTCACTCCCATTTTACATAGGGACTTATACTCCCACAAAGAACCTTACTTCTTCTCCTGCCTTTGGATTTCTGAGTAGAAAGAAGGTCCACACAATAGAATCCTGTGCTGTCAAACACCCAAACACAAGCTCATCACCGTCTTTTAGCAGAAGAGAAATAGCACTTGGCATTGGCTTCTTCTTCAGCTTTCTTGACCCGCGGCCGCAACCTGCCGTGGCCGAGGGCGGCGGCGCCCCTCCTTGTGAGTTCACGGCAGTTCCCTCTGGGCTGGCCTTCTGTGACAAGCTTGTCGGGACCGGACCTGAAGCTGTCAAAGGCCAGCTAATTAAGGTTTTTCAAAACATCAGTACACTATTATATAATTTTCTTACAGTTTTCTCACAATTAAGATGCAAACAAGTGTTAATTAATTTATCCATCACTATATATGTTTTTTGAAATATGGGTGGTAAATTGGCAGGCGCATTATATAGGGAAATTGGAAGATGGAAAGGTGTTTGATAGCAGCTACAGTCGGGGAAAGCCTCTTGCCTTTCGTGTTGGTGTTGGTGAGGTATATATATATACACACACACACACATTACTTTTCTAAAATTATAATTCATTTATTCAATTTGTATAGAATCCAGATTAATAAATTGAACACTGCGCTCATGATATAGGAAATTGGGAACTAAATAGGTTAGGTGTGTATAATATTAATTGCAGGTGATCAAAGGATGGGATGAGGGAATTCTTGGTGGAGAAGGAATTCCACCCATGCTAGCTGGTACCATATTTAATAATAATATTACATTCACTCATCTCTTTCTCTCTCCCCCCCTTAATATTAATGTATCAATAAAAAAATGCCACTTAATGTTTAATTATCATGGTTTTGTGTGTGATTAAAATTGAGTGCTAATTGATTTGTAGGAGGAAAACGTAAGCTTAGGATCCCTCCTGCGCTTGGATATGGCAGCAGGGGCGCAGGATGTAGAGGAGGTGGGTTATACACTATTTATAATTATAATTATTATGTCATTAAATCTGTTGCATGATTATATGAATTAAATTGTGCAGGATCATGCATTATTCCACCAGATTCAGTTCTTTTGTTCGATGTGGAGTTGGTCGGAAAGGCTTAATTCATGCTCTGCTTTCATTTACCATTATCTTCTTTCTTCCTTATCCTTAATTCACACTATTTCTTCTCCACTATACAACATACAAATCTTTATGTATGAATGAATACCTTGGGTACTTTTTGTTTAGAAAAAATTATGTCTTACCAGTGGGCTCCATATGATAGACAAGGCCCAATTCCCAAAAGAAGCTAAACTTTTTTGTCCAACATATATCTATATCTATATCTATATCTATAACACTATATAAGTATGAATGTTTCATCCATTTTTTGTAATGTCAAATTTAACCCTCATGATTAAATTTAATTGATGTGAAATAAAGTCCTACTAAAATAAAACTCTTTATTTAGTAATGTAATTTAATTTTTATTTATTTTTCTAGAGTCCTTTACATTTACAACTCTTCTAGAATTTTTTTTTACATGAATTGATTATTTTTCTTCTATAAAATTCTAAATTTACTAAAATTAATTTGATCATATTAACGTATATTTATAGAGTTTTTCAATGATATATTAAAAATTTATGAAAAAAAAGTTGTAGTATAAATTTAATATTTTTATTAAAGTATTATATTATTAGAAGTTAGAGATAATTTCAATTTAGGTTTTATATGTAAGACAATTTCCATTTTTTTGACAATTAAGTATTTGTTTTTCAATTTGGTCCTCTATGTTTCAATGTTTTTCAATTTCAGTCATTTGTTTTGTCTAAATTTTCAAAACTGCTGACGTAGCTACCAAAATTGGAGATAAAATATAATTATCTTTATATAAAAATCAGTTTGAATTATCAAATCAAAAGGAAATAAAATTAAATAACCATGGAGATTAGACTTTAGTTCAACTAATCCATCAAACTAAAATTATTCTTCCATAACATTCTAAATTTGAGACTAAAATTAGTTTGATCATATTAATATATATTTAAAGAGCTTTTCAATGATATATTAAAAGCTTATGAAAAAAAAAAAAAGCTATACTATAAATTTAATATTTTTATTAAAGTATTGTACTATTAGAAGTTATGGATAATTTCAATTTTGGTTTTATATGTAAGACATTTTCCATTTTTTTGACAATTAAGTATTCAATTTTGGTCCTCTATGTTTTAATATTTTTCAATTTCAGTCATTATTTTTGTCTAAATTTTCAAAACTGTTGACGTAGCAACCAAAATTGGAGGCAAAGTATAATTATCTTTATATAAGAATCAGTAAGTTTGAATTACCAAAATCAAAAGGATATAAATTAAATAACCATTGAGATTTATTTGGAAGACATAGAGACTTTGGTTCAAATAATCTATCAAACTAAGTATTATAGATACCTGAACGTCGAAATTTTTTAATACCATCACCAATCTTTGCGAATGATACTAATATGCAACCAAATGTTGTCGATGGTGGAAAATTCTCCTCAAGATATTTATTTCGAATGGTATTTTTATCTTTTAAAAGTATTGGGGTGGAGATTGTAAGTTTGAAAAGTTTATAGAAATCACAATAGTTCTTATTATATTTTAAATTCTCAAAATCACGCCTTCAATTCGAGAATAAACGAGAGAAATTGAGCCATTTGGTTACGATTTAGAGGAAGTTTGGTTTTCAACTTGAGGGACAGTCATGAAGCTTTTCGACAACTATGATGGAGATTATTTGATGGTATTGGTGTGTCTTTTGTCATATTTTTATGAAAAGTTTATGAAATGATGTGCTGTTGAATTTGACCCCAAAACATAGGAATTGAGATGAAAATGAGAGTTTTGGGGGGTTTTTTGTTAGCGGTGATGTGGCAGTCATCAGCGAGCCAAATATAATCGAGAAATTAAGTAATCAAAAATTAATAATACCCTCAAGAATAAGCATCTTTGGGACAATATTCCACTGTATCGCTTTATAATTAAACTGCTACCTTATAGCTACCAAAATTGGAGGCAAAATATAATTATCTTTCTATAAGAATTAGTAAGTTTGAATTACCAAAATCAAAAGGAAATAAAATCAAATAACCATGGAGATTTATGTGGAAGACATAGAGATTTTGATTCAAATAATCTATCAAACTTAAATTAAGTATTATAGGTACTTAAACTTTGGAATTTTATAATATCATCACCAACCTTTGTGATTGATATTAATAGGCAACCAATAGCAACCATCGGCAAGCTAATGGTTGGAGGAGGAAGATGCAACAAAAACAAATGAAAAATTATTTAATTAATCAAAAGACAAAAATACCCTAAAAATAAGCATCTTGGAGACAATATCTCACTATATCGTGCTATAAGTCATTCGCTAAGGTTAGTAGTTTTATAGTAAAGTATCAAACTTCGGATACATTTGTGCAAAAAAGTTGAGCAATGATAAATATAAATATCAAATTAGAAGTTTAAAGAAAAATAATAATTAAAATAAATTATTATTTCTGTAAACATTGTTACACATGAATATAATATATGATATGTCACTTTAATTATCATAAAATGAACAAGACCAAACGTTAATATTGTATCAAATATTTCTAAATATTAATGATCTATAATTGATTATGTGGAAATTATCTAAGATTTATTATCTATATTTAATATATTGATAGAAACAAATTTAACAAGAGAAATGTTAATATTGTATCAAGTATTTATAAATATTAATGATCTATAATCCATGATTATGTGGAAATTATTTAAGATTTCGCACTTATATTTAAATGTATTGATAGAAAGAGAAATGTGTCTCTTATACTTTATGAACATAATATATATAAATTAAAAGGAAAATTTAAATAATTATAAAACATTGTATATAGTATAATAGAATAAGTGACAGCTGTAAATATTAATATGACATAAAACTAAGAATAAACACTATTTTTAAAATCTTGAAGAAATATCAAATTCGATATATTCAAAATATTTATAATTGAGTTGCACCTTTGGTTGAGCTTTTAGAGATAATTAATTTGACCTGGATTTTTTTCATTTTGATTAAAATATTGAGGAAATTCAATTTTGAGTTTAAGGGGTAGCTATGGAGTCTTTCAACGACTTTGGGGATGATTATTTGATGGTATTGATGTTTGTGTCAGATTTTTTTAAAAAACTAAAAGAAATTAAGATGATGTACAATTGAATTTGACCCTAAACATGAGATTGAGATGAAAATTGAAGATTTGAGGTTTTTCCAGTAGCAATAATATGGCAGCCACCGATGAGTGGTTGGTTGAAGGACGAAGATGCAACTAAAATAAATGAAGAATTAATTAATTGATTGATTAATTAAAGACAAACTACCTTCAAAATAAGCATCTCTGGGAATATTCTATTGAAGTGACATATAAGTATCATTCCAAAGGTTGTAGTACTTGAATAAAACATGGAACATTTATTAAATCACACATGTAAGTGGTGTATTTCTTTTAACACATGGGAAAACACATAATTTTTAGATTCATTGATTTGAAGATGACTTAGATTGTAAATATTATTAGTTACTTAGCAAATAAAATAGAAATAAGTTTATAAAATAGAAAGAAGATTTTTGAAGACATGACTAAACAATTTATTGATAACTTTTAACTAATTCATGCTTGAATTTTAAAGAAATTATTGTAACTAATGAAATTTTTTATATCTTAAAAAATGGTACTTAGTGTCTTCAAAAGAAAATTATTTATAAATAAATAATGTAGGTAGCAGTGATGTGGTAGCATCAATGAGTTATTTGTTGGAAGATGAAGATGCAATAAAAACAAATGAAAAATTAACTATTAATAAGACAAAAATACCCTAAAGAATAAGCATCTCTATGAGAATATTTCAAAGAAAATTTACGAAGATATAAATTCATATTTAAATTAAGGTTGCAAATATTTAAAAAGAAAATACAAAGAAGAATATTAAAATATTATGAAGATAGGAGTGAGAAACGGTATAAATGTAAGAGTTTATTACTTAAATAGCCCAGTAACTTTTGTCATTTGACAAAAATAAACTTTAACTTTTCGGGCTGGAAATTTAAAATTTTATGTTTTCGAACTTCGCGAATTTTGTCCAAATTGAGCCCGAATTGCCTAATTTAGCTCAAATTACATGTGAATCGCACGTGATGTCCAATTTTCAGGCTATTCAACCCACATTGTTGATACAGAATCAAATATCTAAAATTTATTTAATTTTGGATTAAAAATAAAAAAAACTAATTTTTTTTAAAAATATGAAATTAAAGAAAGCCAAAAAATTGAAAAATATGAAATGTCCCCAAATCCCTAACACAATTCGGAAACTTCCCCAAATCCTCAAGAGTGACATCTTCTACTTGGTCGGGTAGACACAATTCGGAAATGGAGCCACGACGATAGTGACGTCATTGTGGGCTTCGACACGATTTTGGGGTGGAATGGTCACTCTTCCAACTGGCCTTGGAGGGTGGACGGAGGAGATTTGAATTTGGAAGCTGCAGCGGTGGTGGTTGAGGTGGATTTGAAGATGGTGGTGGCCGTGATGAAAATCAGAGGAGAAGGTGACAGTGGGAGATGATGAAGATCAGACAGGGGCTTCAAGGTGTTAAGATCGATGGGAAGCTATAAAAATAGTGATGGTGGTAACGAATCTAAGGATGCCGGTTGCGGTGGCGGTGATGAAGATCAGAGAAAAATGAGGCAGAAGATGATGTTGATCGTGGGGGTCGATGGTGGTGGATTGGAGGTGGCAATAGCAGTGCGGTGAGGAAGGTGACGAGGATGAAGGTAATAATTGATGATGTTTTTTTTTGCCAATTTGGTTAAAATTTGCGAAGCTCAAAAACATAAAGTCCAAAATTGTCGGCCCAAAAAATCAAAGTCCATTTTTGCCAAATGACACTTGGCAATTTAAGTAATATAGTCTATATGTAATGCAAAACATTAAAATTGTGGGAAAAACATCAAAAAAGTTTATAATTTTGCACTATCAACACTTGGAAAACATAGTTGTTAACTTTAACAATGTAGGAGAAAACATGAAATATTTATTATTCACATGTGTAAGTAGTGTATTTTCCTTTAAGGGAAAACACAGAATATTTATATCAATTGATTTGAAAATGACTTACACTATAAATATTATTAGTTAACAAATAAAATAGACATAACTTTCTTTATTTTATGATATAATAGAAATAAGATGTTTTTAAAGCATGAGTAAACAATTTGATTTATAATTTTAAATAATTTTTTATTGAATTTTAAAGAATTTATTGTAACTAATAAAATTCTTATATCTTAAAAAATGGTACTTGTTATCTTCAAAATGCAGAATAATAAAATAAATGAATAATATGGAAAAATTGAATGACATTTTTGTAAAAAAAATTGAAATGTTTTTTTTTTGTTTTTAATTAAAACATACTTGAAAATTATTTAAGATGTTCTTAAGAGGCCTTTAGATGTTCCTATTTAGTAAAACTATTAGATAAAGGCGAAAGAGTTTGAAAAAATTTATAAAATATTTGGAACCAATTGTTAACAAATGGTTCATTTGTATATTTAAATAATCACTTAGAAATATATGAAGTTGTGTGAAGTATAGGTAGAAACATTGAACTAATGAGTCATACAATGATATGATGGGGAAAAAAAACACACAAAAGATTTAGATAAGTTACTAAATCTATTTGATAATTGATAAAACAAAAATATTGATTAAAATAAACTTTAATTTGTGTACTAAATTTTCTGTCATACGTACCCTTATACGTGAAATAAGCAAGATCTTTTTATCTTTATTCCTTTCATTTCGAATTATAATTTCTATTAACTTTCTATCTTAATTTATAACTTTGGACAATTATATCTATATATAATATAATATATAACATTATATAAGTATGATTGTTTCGTCCATTTTTTGTAATGTCAAATTTAACCCTCATAATTAAATTTAATTGATGCGAAAGAGAGTCTTAATTAAATAAAATTCTTAATTAAGAATAGTAATGCAATTTAATGTTTATTTATTTTCCTAAAGTCATTTACTTTTACAACTCTTCTAGAATTTTTCTTACATGAATTGATTATTTTTCTTCTATAACATTTTAAATTTGAGAGTAAAATTAGTTTCATATTAATATATATTTAAAGAGTTTTTCAATCATATATATATATATATATATATATTAAAAGCTTATAAAAAAAGTTATACTATAAATTTAATATTTTGATTAAAGTATTGTACTATAAGAAATTAACATTTGAATTACCATATTAATAATAAAAAGCATATACATATTTGAAAATAGAAATTAAGATTTAGAATTTTAATTTTTTTAAAATAATTCAAATTCTCATTTTTTGTGTTGAACTATCAAGATATAAATTTCATTTAACCAAAAAGTATTTTGTTGGTTTTGAAGATGATTTAAATTGTAAATATTATCAGTTACTTAAGAAATAAAATAGAAATAATTTCCTTTAATTATGACAAAATAGAAATAAGATGTTTCTAAAATGTAAGTAAATAATTTTATTGATAATTTTTAATTGATTGAACTTTAAATAAATTATGTTAATTAATGAAATTCTTATATTATAAAAAAAAGTCCATAATGTTTTAGAAAAATAATTATTTAATAATAAATTATGTAATTATAATATCTCACGTGCAGTGCATGTGTTGTTATACTAGTGTATATATATATATATATATATATATATCTAGTTCTCTGCATATAATATTCTATTCCCATTGGTGCTTTTTCTTTCAATTGTTGTTATCCCTGAGTGATTAGTATCAATTTATATTCTCAAGCCCAATCTTAATATACATCATTCAATAACATTATAGTTTCGTAATTAGGGAATGAAAAATCAGATTGATGTTGTAATTGAAAAGTGTTCACAACTTATGATCAACATTGGTAAATATAAATTTCTGAATTAGAACTAAAACTTGACTTAAAATTCATGATTTTTATAGATAGCTAATACAGAAAAATGGGGTGGAAGTAGGGTCAAAGATTGAAAATAAAGTTAAAAAACCAAAGTCCCAAAATGTATGAATTGAAGAGAATCTAGGTTTCAGTAAGTGCTTAATGAAAGAAATAAAATACTAAATATAAAGCATATGAGAAAAAGGGAAATAAAATAATGTCAATGTCAATGTCAATGTCAATGTCAATGTCAGTTGTAGGTGTTGTATTATTGTGGATGAAGATGAAGATTGTGGAACCATAAACCAAAAGGAAATTTGACTATTATTACATTGGACTTATCTAAAATATTAATAATTTAAATCACACAATGTGCGGTTCCCCACAAAGTAGGAAATCCACGCACCCAATAGCCTTCCATTTTTTGATGCGCTCTTTATCCTCACCCATTTAACATAAACTAATCAACAATACAATCACTGCTTTTTTTTTAACATTTTTTTGGCAATGCCACTAGATGAGTCCAATTGCTGTTTTCTTTCCTCGTGCGTGGGGTTAATAAAAGTGTGATCAAATTACTAATTGTTATGATTTTTGTTCATGTGTAAGTAAAAATGAACACCATCATTATTTTTAAGGATCAAATGAACTTATACATTCATTGCAGTAAATGAATTGTAGATGGGTTGTGGAGGTACACATGGGTAAGAAAGTCCGATGATAAGTTGACAATGCATTCCAACTGTACTAATAAACGTTCATCGTTGATGTGTTAAATACTTGCAAATTTCACTTTTCAATAATCAAATGTCAAGGGTAATTGTCAAGGATGCAACAAATCTTCATATAATATTCGCCCTCCAAGTAATTGTCCAGACCAACAGTTGCAGCGAATGGCAGGCATTATTATTATATATGGTTTTACAACATGAAAAACGTTCTACATGCTACCCATCATTAATTACCTTTTTAACACTTTTAATCTCAATCAAACACCCTTTCACTGCAAGTTTCTGGATTATACAAATTTAAGTATGGATATAATTAAAAAAATATCTTCTTTTATATTCAATCACATGCATATATAGTTATAAAAATCACAATTACAGTTGGGCGAAAGCAAAGGTGCAAGTAATAATAAGAAATTGATCAGTTAGAAATACATTTATTTCAATTACTTAATTACCTAAGCTTTGTAGTTGAATGAACAAGACAAAAGAATTTGAGAAGCAAAACTGGATTATATTACAGAGAATTGAAAACATATATAATAAAGAGAAACAAGAATATATATGTACACACCATGTATTCATGATCGTCGTCATCATCATCTTCATATATTGTTACAACAACATAAGGAGTTATTATAACCTTCCAATGTGGACTTCCCAAAACTCAGTCGAACGTAGGTTAATAATACAGTATGATGGTGGTTTGCTAATAAGTGGGGACCACACCGTACGCGGAAGCATCGGCGGCGATGAGGGACTCGACCTCAAGCTCCGATCGCTTTGCGAACCTGCCTTTGATTCTCGGTCGAGTCTCCGCGTACGCCTTTCTCGATGCATATCGGATTGTTTTCTCGAACTTTCTATTCTTCCGTTTCTCTCTGTACCTTAAAACCCTAGCTTCTCTGTCCATCCCTGAAACTGGGATCGCCACACCTTCGTTCTTTGTGAAACTCTCCGATACCTCCGCCATACCGTTGTGCTCCGGCACTACTCCCACTTCCAGCGACGACGATGAAACCTGTTGTCATTTTATGAATAATTAGTTATGTCCGAATGATAATATTAGAGAGAGAAAGGGCGGGAGAGAATTGAAAAGGATTTTTGCAACATACGCTTTGGCTGATGGATTGAGAGGTGAAGTTGTACATAAAAGGCTTGGATCCCGGATAATCAATTTCGTAGGTCGGAAACCCGTCGACGACGGGGCCTGGGTACTGACCCGATCCGTATTCGTTCTTACTCTGGATGGGGACAACTCCATCGGAAGAGTAATGCTTCTGCTCATCGGGGACCATGTGGTGCGCCTTCGGGTCACCCGATTTCAAATCGAGATCCAGGTACGGATCAATATCGCTGAATAAATACTCTGTAGACATGTACTCGGGCGACCCGGATTCCTCATCCACTTTACTATTCGGGTTGGAAGAAGCCACGACGCAGCCTCCGCTTCCTCCTCGGAGTACTCTTCAGCGGCGGCGGAGGGCGAGGACTTTCGCGGCGGCTGAGGCTGAGGGCGAGGACTTCGCGGCGGCTGCGGCGGAGTCGTAGAAGGGGACGACGGGGACGCGCTCGTGGCGGCGAGCGAGAGGGTTGGCGGAGTGTATGTCGCGGTCGCAGGTGGCGCAAAGAGCGGCGGCGTCGGCCTTGCAGGTGAAGGAGGGCCGGAGCCTGCTCGCAGACCTCGCAGAGCCAGACGCGCGAGTGGCGGGACGCGAGATTGTTGGCAGCATGGATTTCGGCGTCGCAGTCAATGCAGAGGAAGGCGGAGTCGGCACGGCAGAAGACGGTGGCCGACGCTGATTTGCAGGAGTCGCAGAGCTTGGCCGTTAGGCTCCAGGTTTCTCCCCCCATTATCTCACTCGATTTATTTCTTACTTTATCTATCTAGAGAGTTGCAGAGCGAAATTGCAACTGCTTTGTAAAAATGAAGCGCTTGCTTTTAAGAGAGTAGTGTGTAAAGGTGGAAGCATAAAACCGATGTTGGGACAAATAAGCAAAAGGGGTTGAGGAGATCTGAGATGTGGCCAATTAGGAAACGACATCTGGCAAAGTCTTAGCCAAATAAAAAAAAGGGTTGAATTCCATTTTCCTGAAATTTAGATTTTGTCGTTTACTATATGAAAGTGGGGTCTACAAAGAGAGCCGTGAGGGAATTTGGTGTGGTGGGATCTACGGATTTAGATGCACTCAATTCACATGGTTACTCCTAATCTATACTGCGATCTATATTAATTCTAAATGCATACAGGTTGGAGAAAATTTTTAATTTATCATTTTTCTTTTAAAATGTCACATTCAATTGATAATGTGTAAAATATTTTTATTCTTTTAATTTTCAAGATTTCATTTTTATTTTCTAAATTAATTTAATAATTTTAAATTATATAACTTTTTGATAAGCTATCAAATATTATAATAAAATATAAAATAAATATATATAATTTTTTATTAATAATACATTATAACGAAAGAGAGAGAAATTATTTTTTTATGTATTTATATTATGCATACTGTTAAATTTTGGTTAAATAATTATATAAAAGATCACTTAAGTTAAAAGTTTATAAGTAAATAAAATCTATATAATATAATTTATTGTAGAAAATTTGTTTTTCATATTAACATACTCACGTGTCTTCTTTTTAAAATGTCTTTTTTTATTTTTATATATTTGGTGATAAAATATTTAATAGAATTTTTGAAATTCATATACTTAAACATAAACGTTTAAGATAATATAAATATGTAAAAGTTTTATGAAGTTAGAAGTTGATACGAAAATTTTATGTTAGAAGTATTACTACGAAATGTGTAATGTAAGAAGAAAGTATAAGCATTCGATTTTTTAATATTAAATATACATAAAAGAATATGAAAAATGTAATTATGTAAATTCATTTCTATACTATATCTAAAATGGCA